>CP139508.1:137575183-138175183 GCA_021014915.2 Artemisia tridentata subsp. tridentata | reverse complement strand
TAATACTTCCATCATCACATATGCATCATGAACACATCTTATTAACACATAACTATAACACATAACACATAAGGCATTTAATAAATACTTTAACTCTCCCAAATCCAAATATTAGTTCTATAACATCCCATTAAACAATTCTCTAAGTTAGTCACTCCCTCTAAGCATCTATAACCATTCTTAACACAACATTCATAATTACATATTATAACAACTTTCATATTAAGCACATACTGACCAAGTTACTTACCTTAGCTTCCAAAGCTAAGCATAGAATCAATATCACCATCATCATCAACCTCTAACTATCATCATCATTCTTCTTAATTATCAAGACCTAACAACATGACAATCAATACCATAATTAAGGGTTTACATAACCCATTAAACATACTCATCTTTCTTACTAAATCATCATATGATCACACCTAGATCATATGATGATATCCCACTTTCCTTACAATCTATAACTTACTAAGATCAAGATAGAAAGTTACTTACATGGGATGATCATTGCTATGACTTAATCTTTGGTTATGGAACCTTAATCCTTTCATGGATTAGTCATCCCTATCATTTTCTTTCCCTCCTCCCCTCTAATATCCGGACCACACAAACACCCAAGAAAATGGTGGAATTCTCTAGAATTCCCAGGATATAATTAGCTAGACACAAGTTTGGGCTTATGGCAAGAATGGTCCTTCTAGTCTCTTTCCTTCTACTTTAGCCACAACCAACTTATAACACATTTACCACAATGGCAACTTAGGTCCTTGAAGTCCATTCCCTTTCTAATTGTGCCACATAACACTTTCATAACCATATAACTCATTTGTTGACTATTAGGTTGACAATCGGGTTTAACCACAACGCAACATTCGTTGACTGGCTAATCACGTTAAGTCCTTAATCTATTTTCATCTAGGGTGGGATCCAAGTACCCGGGAAACGGGTCTAACAATTCTATCCCCCTTATTTAGATTTTGTCCCTGAAATTTCTCATCTAATGCTATCCAAGACTAAATCCCAACATACACCCGTTCTCATACTTTGAATCCTTAGTCATTTCATTGCAACGATCTAGATAATCTTGCAATTCAAGGCACACTATAACACATTCTAAACTTATAATCCATACTACTTCTCGTTTAATTTCTATAACATACGGCTTATACTAAGGTTACTATGTCATCCGAGATATCTCTACCATAATCAAAATCACTTTTAATCCATTCCATTACTATTACACCACATGCTCGCTAGCTCTATTCTAAATTTAACGTCAAGGACCATATGTCACTTAGGCGAAACATACCTTCTTTAATATTATTTTCTCATTTTACCGTAACCCTTATCACATTTACTTTAACATTTTTACTATAAAGCTTTATTCTTCTTTATTACTTTCTCATCACTTTTATCAATTTTACGACCGCTAGAGTTCTTACTCACATTATATCATGCCATACAACATACTATAACGTCGTTTTACTATAACCATTCCATTCTTCCATTAACATTCTTACTATAACATTTCGTTTATCTCTACTTCTATCTAATAACTTCCATTCACTTCCTGACCAACGCGGTCCCTTCTAACATCATGACATGCCACAAGGCATACTATAACATCGCTATAACATTCATAATCATTCCAACTTATGTTTGTGACACCTAAAACGTAGGTTTTACATAACGACTCTTAACTAAGGTCCAACTTTAACTCTCTCTATCCCTCCTATCTTATTTTCTTAGATGTCTAACTAGTTTTAGACTTTCGTTTCTACCCCTTCACCCTACTCATGCCATGTCGGGAACACATAAGCCCACTCATTCATAGTTCCTCATTTATATGAAGATGCGTCCCAAACGATGTAAATCAAGAAATACGAACTTATGGTTCGGTGATTCATAACTTCTTTATTTAAATGAAAAGACGTCCCAATCCATTTAAATAAAGAAACCATAAACCATCCTACTTATACACTTCCGACATAACACTCGTACCTATCTATTACACGCTTTAACTTTCAACTTTTATCATTCCACATTTATCATTCATAATTTAAACTTTTCCATTTTCTAGCTTGGATCCATTTTACTTTAACATTTTCCCCGAAGGGACTATTACATATGCCAAGGATGGAGGCAATCTTTGCCGGTGAAGGCAATTCAATTTATCCCAAAGGATTTCTGTATCATTCACTTGCTAACTCGGGCTATAACACATCCCGTAGGATCACTATAACATCTCCCGTAGGATTTCTGTAACAATCACTGTAACGTTTCCCGAGTTGCCTGTAACATCACACATCACACTGTAACAACACATTGGATCTAAGCTATTAACACTTTCACACACATATTATTACATCTATTTTAATTTTATTACGGCAAGTTCATAGGGCATATGAAACCTGCTTATCATATTTACACATTTATGTGTTTACTCATCTTACTATAACTTTCATCCTTTAACCCTCGTTAACCATTTCCACATCTTTACTATTACACTTGTTAGCCTTAAAGTTATGTCATGGTTGGTAATTGCATTTAGTTATATGTATAAGGGCTAGTTTAGACAAAGTGTTGGGCTTTTGGACTAGAATAGATAAGTATGCTTGTAGTGTCTAAATGACTAATGTAAATTCCATGAGCCAAAACCCAATCTAATCTTACCATGTTTAACCTTTATTTCGAGCTTCCCTGACCTCCTGAATATGTGTTTTTGATCATTACAATTGGTATCAGAGAGCTAACCAGGGGCGAATCGTGGTGTTTTGAGGTGAAAATAAGTGATTTGTGGTGTTGTTTTGAAGATCTGGTACTGTTCATGCGCCAAACTCTTCGAGTTTTTGGTTGTACTCGTTAAAAGTCTCATCTTTGTATCGAAAAATTAGTGTATCTAGTGTATTGGCGATAAAAGGTTTGAGCTTTATGAGTTTTATGAGTTTTGGTACTTTTTCAGTCGCATCTTATCTTCAAAAATCTAGTATTATATCGTTAAAAGGTTAGATCTTGTATCGAAATATAGTGGATAAGTAAAATAGGGGATAAAGGTTTGATCTTTATAGGTTTTTACGGGTTTTTGAGGTAATTTGTTTGTGGAAAAGGGATTCGAAGTGTGTTGGTGGCTTACTGTTGGATCTTCATCGAATTGCTACGTTATCGGATTCTTGTATAAGAATTGCGATAAAAGAGGGTTTATCGCAAATGTGGAAATTATCGCAAATGTGAGAATTATCGCAAATGTGGAAATTATCGCAAATGTGAGAATTATCGCAAATGTGAGAATTATCGCAAATGTGAGACTTATCGCAAATGTGAGACTTATCGCAATTGTGGAACCTATCGTAATTCAAAACTCTATCGCAATTGTAAAAAAAAAATAAATAAAAAAATAAAAAAAAATTAATGGTCGCAAATGTGAGACTTATCGCAAATGTGAGTTTTTTGGTGGGAAAATTTGAGTAAAATTTAATTTTGAGGAGTGACTTAACGGTCAATTTTTACGCGAAATTCAAATTCTGGTACAATAGTGAAAATTTTGGCCCAAAATTCAAATTTTGAGGTGAAAATTCGAATTTTTTCGGTGAAATTTTGGCGTAAAAATTTTAAAACTCAAAATTTTCCTGCATCATTAGAATTGCATTTTATGGCATATTTCACACCAAAATCACAAATGACATTATTGGCCTACACCTGCAAAATCACCACGTATAGCCTAAAAGATCCTGATCAAGATTCACAATCAAATGACAATGGCTAAATTTTGAATATTATCAACTGTGACTACAAGGATGATGATTCATTATTACTTATTTGAAGTTGAAATGGAATATCACGGGTGCGTGTACTTAGTATCTTGAAGATATCAAGGTTGGTTGGATGCATGATTCTTCGAGATCCTTGCTTGAGCGCTCATAGAATGATTAAGACTTGATTTGTCTAGTTATACCTGATGTAAGGAGTTACGTTGTTGTGCTCACAGAGTTTAGCTATCACTTTAAAGGAGTTACGTTGTAGTGCTCAAGTGTCACAAAAAGATGTGGATAATTCAAGATGAGTTCATATACAGTTAAGGATGGTTGGATGGGTATATGAAATGACCTATGCTTTAAGGAGTTACGTTGTAGTGCTCGGTATAGGTTCTTAGTCATACAATAGTGCAAGTTTAAGTCACAAGTTTGGGTTATTTTTCTTCAGTCTCAAGTTCGTCATAGTGGGTTTTCTCCATCAGTAGTCACTACAAACAACCTTTGTTTTTGATATAGGGTGTTGATAAAGAGTTAGACATTATAAATGGAATTATTAGTAGATTGGGTCTATCGACATCTTCTCACGGGTTATATGTTTAATGATAAAGATGCTTCCAGTGAATACTCCACGTACACACCATTATGCTGATTCCGATAAATCGTAACCAGCAGGGGAGAGAAATGTGTAAGATCCCGTGATGATGGAACTATCCTGGAGAAAGAAAAGTGCATTTCCAGATCTTAATTGATTCTGGTGCTACGGTTTCAACTTCGGAGGAGAGAAATCATTCAACAAGTTACCCGTGACCAACGATATGGGTCAACTTGTTACTTTGGTGTTATCATTTCATGTGTACGTTACAGGTTGATCTCTCATATGAAAGATAACTGGGATGCATTTGGTGAGGTGAAGATGTTGATACTCTATTCCCCCGAACAGATTCAGGGCACTCAGGGCACTCATAAGAAAGGTTGTCAATTTGGGGGAGAGCACTAATTAGGGGAGAGTGAAAAAGTAATAATTGATCCCTAATTAGATTTGCTTACATAGTTCTTCTGCAAGTAAAGAAATGATAGCTGAGAAGATTCTGCAAGCTGAATGAAGTAATGAAGTTTGAAGACCATTCTCAAAGCTGATGCGCTCATGTTTTGTATTGAATTTTACTTGTAGGGAACATTGTAAGCAATTCCCGTATGTCATCACTTTAGGGAGAGATTGTTAGCCTTAAAGTTATGTCATAGTTGGGAATTGCATTTAGTTATATGTATAAGGGCTAGTTTAGAAAAAGTGTTGGGCTTTTGGACTAGAATAGATAAGTATGCTTGTAGTGTCTAAATGAAAAATGTAAAGTCCATGAGCCAAAAGCCCAACCTAAAGCCCATAGAAGCATTAAGGCGTCACCCCTTTGCTATAAATACCTTCCTTGTCTCAACAAGGAAGGTTGGATGTCTCATGTAATAAGGAGGTGTGTATGTTTCTCTTCTTTCTCTCTCTAGAATACACACACACCTCCCCCATTCTTTAATTTAATCTTACCATGTTTAACCTTTATTTCGAGCTTCCCCGACCTCCTGAATATGTGTTTTTGATCATTACAACCCTTTTAGTCTCATCGATTTTACTTTCATTAAAGCTTACGCAGGTTTATTCTATAACACACTCCTTAGCATCCTTTTATCCTTTATACACATTCTATAACATTAATACAATCTCGTCGTGTTTTACCATACCGCATATCATCACATTCTTACTCATATAGTTTAACTCATTTCATTTTTAGTTATTAGCATTTAAGACATATCATTCTCAAATCATCATTACATGCTATCATACTATATTTCATCATCTCATACCAACATACCTTATTCCCATTCTATAACCTTATAATATTAGACACTTAATATCAATGTGTCAATCAACTATGCCATCATCTCATCATACTATAACACATTAACTCACTATAACTCACTATTAGCCCATATCTAATACCACATTAACGGCCAACCATTAGCCACTAAATACAATGAGACCATATGTTGGTCATCAATATCACACGGTTCAAACATCATTACATTAACCATCTGTAACTCCTTACTATAACGCAATTCTAATCTCACCTTTCTATAAGCATTCATATTTCTAATTGCTACTATAACACACATTCACATAATCACATAATAATCACCGACACTATCCAAAGTGTACGGTGATCCATTCACCTTAACACATCTAGTCCGCCATGGGCTTATATCACAAACACATCAATACTATAAAACATGTTCAACGCTTTTAACTTAAATTCATATAACACATAACATAATACTTTCTATAACTTAGCTATTACATTTCCGTATTTCTTTAACTTATGTCCATCGCAACTACGAGTGGTTTAAGTCTAGGAAACCTACAGGGAAACCTAATCCACTTAAACCGAAGCTCTGATACCAATTTGTAACACCCCGTGAATGACACGTCATAAAATCATTAAAATTTGAACTTTTACGCGGAACCGACCTAATTTTACGGACATCATGTTACTCTTTTGACCATTTATAAAAATCCATAAACATTCAGACCATGAGGCTATTTTTAAATGAAACTAGACTCAATTATCTTCGAAACGCCGGGTGGCACGACCCGTGACGATTTACGGTTTAAAAGTTATGATTTTTCAAAGATTGACGAAAACTGTCAAAAACCTTCCATCCGATCGGCATGCTCTTGCATCCGATTCGGATGGGCTGCAACCGATCGGCAGAACCCTCCATCCGATCGGATGGAGGCTACTGACCTCCTGGAACCACTTCCAAGTCCCGTACTTGAAAACCCGACCTCTCGAACTCGATATTTCACCAAACCTTCCAGATTTACTTAATATATCATTGGGCTCATTTCCATACAAAAGTATTTTCCGTTTGACCCTCGGTGTAACAACCGAGAAATTTCAAGTCATTATTTTCACTAATTTTATTTGCTTAATTTTTCTATTTTAAGTAAATTAACTTTTACCGGGAAAGTTGCCCACGTACGTCGTGACACATACACTTAAATTCATAATTTGACTCAGACTATGCCCAGTCTACCTATTAATATGATTTATGTTCCCCCACATACTTGTTTTCATATGGAAAAATTTAATTTTCCATTTCTACCCGAAGTGTGCACAGTTTACGTTTTACGCGTTTTCGACTCGCGGTTTAAGCTTTAAAGATGTTATAGCACTCCGAAAGGCTCGAGAAATATATGAAACAATAATTTTGGTAATTTTAAGTTAAATGTGATATTTTTATGAAAATATTATCCTTGTGACATTTATTTTTACAACCTTTGCATAAAAAGTACCCGATTTAGCGATTTTCCTGTTTCTAGCTATTCATGAGCCGTGTTTAGGATTTATATCCGTTTTCGTGTCATTAGTGGTTTAATATTTCATCATATGCTCCTAGTATTCCAAAATTTTTATATTTCACATTTTCTGTCCCATTTCACGATTTTGTGAAATTTTGGTAACAACTCGCGTTTTGAGCCTAAGTTTTTTATTTTTTGTTTTGTTTTAACACTCCGGAAAATATGAGGCTCCCTTGAAATATTAAAAATCATCCATTTTAACACTTCATAACAATTTCATAATGTTTTTACAACACTTTTCTAAAATTCACGTTTTCAGGTCACCCGATACTGCGTAATTCGCGTTTTTAAGACCGTGCGCTTGATTTAAACCCCACAAACACACTAATACTTCAAATATTGATCAAATATGAATAAAAATCAGATTTTGGGATTGCCTTGGGCCCCAAAACCGGCCACCCCATTCTAACCTATCAAAATGCATGCTACCTTTTTTATAAAACCCATATTTCACACTCACACTTCATTTCCAACCTAGTTATTATCACCATCTCATTTTTTTTGGTCTCTCCCTCTCTTGAACGAAATAAAATAGCCAAAATGTCTCCTTCATCATCTTTTGATCCTATTTTAATTCTTGTGCAAAGATTGAAGGTCCAAAGGTGCAAAGGTTATTAGTGATTTTCACATCTAGTAAGTTAATCTCACCATTTTCTTTGATTCTTGTTACATGCAAATGGGTTTTCATCTTTCAATGGAATATTGATTTTACTTCTGTAAATGGTCTTTCTATATCATGTACATATTATACTTGATTCATTAGAAGCATTGGTTAGGTTTGATAGAGTTGTTAAATGCAAGAGTTGGATGGATTTATATGAGTTTTGATGATGTTTCCATATGTTTTGTTATAAAACTTATTAGATCTACAAAATAATCTTGATACTCCTGGACTTTTTGAGTTCTTTAGCTAATAAAATGGTAGTGATGATGGAAGATAGGCATGCATTGGTTCAAAAACCCATTTATTAGGCTTAAAGTAGATCATTGTCATTGGCCCAAATCTGTCCCAGATTTCATCCAAAAAAATGACTTCACCATTTTGTTCTCATAAGGTCTTAAGAAAAAATAAAAATATTGGGAGTTAGCCTCAGGTCTTAGGATCATTTCCCCATAAACCTTACCTCTTAATTCAACCCGATTATTTTTGGAGAAAATCCACACTAAAACTGGTCCAGGATTGTATGTCAGATTTGATAGGCTAATTACTCTAAAATGTTGCAAGGAACCCTAGGTTGGTAAAAACATGAAAGTTGGAGCTAAGACCTGTAGAAAACTTTTCCCACTATCCATGTGTCCATTAGACCTGTAGATTAAAAGATATGATCTTTTTTCTAAACTTATTTGGATGCTGAATATAACTACTTAGAGACACAGGGGTAAATTGGTAATTTCACCTACGTTCTGAAGTTCTCAGTTATGTAAGGCCTTGATTTTCATATAATAAAGAGTCATACCTTTCTAATCATATAAATTTCATAATTTTAGCCTTCACGGTTTAGAAATGGCGACCCGATTAGTGCGGCAATTTTATAAAATTTCCATCAGCTTTGTATTCTAAACCATATAAGCTTTTATAAACGTCTTTTCGACCCATGACTTGCTATAAGACTTTTAAATAAATGACTATATGATGTTAGGAGTTCAAGTACTATGTTAAATCACAAATATAAGTATTATACTTTAATCCTTGAGCCTAAGTCGTATTGTATTTTTATTTATGTCACTTGTGATCTTTACGGGTTTTTCTCGACGTGCACACTTCTCCGATTTCCGTTGCTACTTCATCATTGGTGAGTTTATAGCCCCACCTTTTACACGCTTAATTGTTTACAAACTCCGTGGGAGAGATACATGCTACTTACTTTTTTTTATCACAACTGCTTGAAAACTGTATTCTAAACTGAATGTATTATTGACACTAAGTACTACTATTGCCATGAAGTCCCCACACGTCATGAATCGTTAGTCACTTACGAGCGAGCGCGAATATTGCGAATAGATCTATTGGGATTCAACTCCCCCATATTGGACTGCTGCCCTGCATGGGCTACCATATGCACTATATTTGAGGTCTCTAGGTGCTTAGCAAGGCACCCACTGGGGCAAATTTACATATATATTTCTTAAGGCGTCGATGTCATGAGCTTAGTGCAATAATAACCTTACTAGACTCTGCATTTGTTGCTTAGTCGCTTTTATAAATGATATTGTGATCAACTACTTATTACTAAAACTCTATGGATTCACTCAACCTTTGTGTTGACGTTTTAGCATGTTTTATCTCAGGTTTTAAGGCATGAAGGTCTTGGATGGAGTCGCACGGATATATTTTGAAGACTCGGCATATTTTCACATTTGAAGAGACTATATTTTAAAGATTTATGTTATGTTTAAAACATTTGCAATCTTTTGAAAACATTGTGTTTTATGAAAACTGTTGGGACCTTTTGCAAACTCTGAGGTTTTAATGTATCAAATGTGAAACACTTTTAAAACGTCTCTTTTAAAGGGTCGTTTTCCATGGCTTGTACTTTGTGCTAGGAAATAATACCCCGGTGAACTATCTTCTGCTGCGATAATTTTGGGGGTGTTACAGATTGGCATCAGAGCTACAGTTATAGAGAACTGGGTCGTTTTCAAAACCCGGACTATAACTATTTTTAACTAAAAAGTCTCTCATTACCGTATCCGATATCCGTGCGCGTATACCACCAGACTGCCTATGTTGTTACTCATATGTCATCACTATTGGTATTATATAAAGGATATTTATATACACTCTTATTTATATAAAGAATAATTGTATAAATACTTGAACGTTTATACTCATTCCTGGAGCACTGCTATTCTATCGACTTACCTGCTATTTATATACACACTTGGTGTACTTTTCGATCACTATGCTTATTTATTAAGCATCACTATTTATTTATATAAAGGTTAATTATATAAATGTTTGACTGATTTTGACCTCTTACGCTTATTTTCGGAGCTTGAGCTCAAACCCCGTTTTCCCCGATTACGTATCTACACTTACATTTTAATGGTCTCTTTTATGTTCTCAAACATCGTGAGTAATACCGTGATTCGCTAAAACTTTTTCATGACCTTTCATAACATCGTTTTACGCAAAACCCGTTACAGTCTATCGATTTCCCTCGGTTGTCTTGCTATCAGCATTCGAAGACGAGTTGGAACATTGGTCCCATACTTTTAGAACACCTACATCGCCTCGTAAACCATCGCCTAACGACACACCGGATGATTAGTACATGACTTTAACGTGCCGCCCTGGAACACCCTACTTTCGGAACATGACTTTTAACGTCTCATTCTTTTTCACTCCTTGTGCTTTGAAGAATCACGCCGCTAGGAAGGTAACACCGAAGCTTGACAACAATGTTTACCTTAACTTAATACTATCTTTCGATTCCGAGGACACAATTTGGAAACTTGTCGACCATCATTCGGACACCCACTTCACCAACTTATATACTAACGTCTAATAAAAAGACAAAGCCATTCGAGGACAAGGCTATAGAGTGTGAACTCAAACTAGAAGATTACTCACTCGAAGAAGAACCCCTCGGAAGACGAGGAGGAGAACCATTACTGCACCTACTTCTCTCACTCGACCAGAGTCTATCACCAAAGAGCCCATCCAACACAACATCCCATCGTTGGTGACACACATGGCGCATCATGAGAGATATTTCATGTCAACAGAAACGAGATGTGATGGCCAACCTACAGTCTTGTTGGAGAAGAGTAAAGCTCGAGGAGCCAAGTGCGGATCTTACTTAATAAACTTTCGTAATACTCAATGCCTTTCTCATTTTATGTTGTTCTTATTTAGAATGCATGTTTTCAATGTAATGCTTCTCATTTATTGTTGGTCCCCATTCATTCTCAGTTAGCATTCATAATGCTTATTGTCTGTGTCACTTATTGCGTTTCTCATTAATTATTTACCCTCAGCTAGCATTCGTGCTGCTTGTTGTATTTCTCATTTATTGTTCGTTCTCATTTCTTCTCCTCATTTAGCATTCGAGATGCACATTATCTTTCTAATTTATTGATTTTCCTAGTTATTCTCATATAACATTCGTGATATTTATGGATTTCATCATTTACCGTTTGTTCTCTTCCATGACATTTATCGTCTTTCTCCTTTATTATTTGCCTTCACATTTATTGCCTATCTCATTTGTTCACATTTAAAGTATCGTTACGCTTATTGCTTTCTTAATTCTATTCTATTTCACTTCATCTCTTTTAACAATCATGTGTCTATTATCCTTCTCAGTTTTTGATTTTCCTTATTTATTCTCATTTGACACTTGTAAAGAATATTGTCTGTCTCATTTATTATTGAACCTCATTTAGAATTATGTCTTTCAGTATTGGTCTCTTTTGACTATTGGTTTGATTTGTTGGTTGTCTCGATTAATTGATTATTTGTGTTAATATTCTATATCTCTTCGCTTTACTATTATTGTGATTTATGGTTCTTCTGTTTGCATTAATTTGAGTCATTGATCTCTCTTTTACACACCCTTTCATTTGCTTCTTCGTTCGTATAAATATCAAATATTCTTTCGAGCACTCTATGCTCATACTAGTATGAATGATATGGACATCTTAATCCATTCATTATTGTTCTGATTCATTGATCCTTTCATTTGCTTTGATTGAAAACAGTTTGCTTCTTTGTTCATACAAATACCTAATCTTTCTTTTGAACCCATTTACTCATGCTAGTACCAATATTTTTGACATCAAAATTTTAATCCACTAATGTTATTCATTGACCCTCTGGTTACATTATTGGATAATGACTTGCTCCTTTGTTCATACAGATATCTAATCTATCCCTTTTAAGCAGTCTTTGCTCCTAAAACATTACACTCGACAGAATTCTATTACTATTTTTGTGATTCACCAAGATCTTCCATTGGTATTATTAATAACTCCTTGTAACTATCTTTTACCCCAAGGCATTGGCATCTACTTCATTCAACTAACAGTACGCTACCGTAGTAATCCCATTCGCATTTATCATTAGTACGCATCAGGGCGTAGGAACAACACTCCAGGACAACAGGTTGCAAGCAGTACAAGATCGTCAGGAGAGTTACATGAAACTTCGCCACGAAAGAACGTGCTATGTTTCGGAAAATGATGAAAACTGAACTCGATGTACCTTAAACCCTACAAGAATTTGGCAAAAGCTGGACCGATAGCTTATTGACTTGAACTTCTGCAAGAGCTTAGTAGTGTGCCCAATACATTTTACGATTCAAACTCGAAGAAGTGCCTATCGGATGAAACCCTCTTCATTCCACTAGAGGAGATTCAACTTGACGACAAGGTTAACTTTAATAAGGAACCAGTTAAGATCATAAAACTACTTGACTAAACCGAGCATTACATTATCGTTCCTCAATTATACATAGCCTAATTACCTATATCTAATTTAGGAGGGATCATGTTATGCTGGGAGCAGTCACCGGTAAGTTTTATTAAAAACGACTTTTCACTTATATCCTTAAAACAATTTGTGAATTTTCTGAAGATTACTCAACTAATCAGACTCTTATCCTGCCTTCACCATGTAACAGCAGCCTCATCCGACACCGTATTCTGAGGGGACTAAGCAAACTACATCGCTAATTATCTTAGAAACCATTCGCTGCAAGTACCCTCATTTCTTTTTCCGACACACCGTTAGCCGATAAGATAAACTGAATCACGAGAACGCGATTCCTTTTTGACGGATGGATAATGTAACAACCGAGAAATTTCAAGTCATTATTTTTACTAATTTTATTTGCTTAATTTTTCTATTTTAAGTAAATTAACTTTTACCGGGAAAGTTGCCCGCGTACGTCGTGACACGTACACTTAAATTCATAATTTGACTCAGATTATGCCCAGTCTACCTATTAATATGATTTATGTTCCCCCACGTACTTGTTTTCATATGGAATAATTTAATTTTCCATTTCTACGCGAAGTGTGCACAATTTACGTTTTACGCCTTTTCGACTCGCGGTTTAAGCTTTAAAGACGTTATAACACTCCGAAAGGCTCGGGAAATATATGAAACATCAATTTGGGTCATTTTAAGTTAAATGTGATATTTTTATGAAAATATTATCCTTGTGACATTTATTTTTCCAAGCTATGCATAAAAAGTACCCGATTTAGCGATTTTCACGTTTCTGGCTATTCATGAGCCGTGTTTAGGATTTATATCCGTTTTCGTGTCATTAGTGGTTTAATATTTCATCATATGCCCCTAGTATTCAAAAATTTCTATATTTCACATTTTCTGTCTCGTTTCACGATTTTGTCAAATTTTGGTAACAACTCGCGTTTTGAGCCTACATTTTTTAATTTTAGTTTCGTTTTAACACTCCAGAAAATACGAGGCTCCCATGAAATATTAAAAATCATCCATTTTAACACTTCATAACAATTTCATAATGTTTTGATAACACTTTTCTAAAATTCACGTTTTCAGGTCACCCGGTACTGCGTAATTCGCGTTTTTAAGACCGTGCGCTTGATTTAAACCCCACAAACACACTAATACTTCAAATATTGATCAAATATGAATAAAAATCAGATTATGGGATTGCCTTGGGCCCCAAAACCGGCCACCCCTTTCTAACCTATCAAAATGCATGCTACCTTTTTTATAAAACCCATATTTCACACTCACACTTCATTTCCAACCTAGTTATTATCACCATCTCATTTTTTTTGGTCTCTCCCTCTCTTGAACGAAATAAAACAGCCACAATGTCTCCTTCATCATCTTTTGATCCTATTTTAATTCTTGTGCAAAGATTGAAGGTCCAAAGATGCACAGGTTATTATAGTGATTTTCACATCTAGTAAGTTAATCTCACCATTTTCTTTGATTCTTGTTACATGCAAATGGGTTTTCATCTTTCAATGGAATATTGATTTTACTTCTGTAAAAAGTCTTTCTATATCATGTACATATTATACTTGATTCATTAGAATCATTGGTTAGGTTTGATAGAGTTGTTAAATGCAAGAGTTGGATGGATTCATATAAGTTTTGACGATGTTTCCATATGTTTTGTTATAAAACTTATTAGATCTACAAAATAATCTTGATAATCCTGGACTTTTTGAGTTCTTTAGCTAATAAAATGGTAGTGATGATGGAATATAGGCATGCATTGGTTCAAAAACCCATTTATTAGGTATAAAGTAGATCATTGTCATTGGCCCAAATCTGTCCCAGATTTCATCCAAAATAACGACTTCACCATTTTTTCCTCACAATATTTTAAGCAAAAATAAAAATATTGGGAGTTAGTCTCAGGTCTTAGGATCATTTCCCCAAAAACCTTACCTCTTAATTCATCCCGATGATTTTTGGAGAAAATGCACACTAAAACTGGTCCAGGATTGCACGTCAGATTTGATAGGCTAATTACTCTAAAATGTTGCAAAGAACCCTAGATTGGTAAAAACATTAAAGTTGGAGCTAAGAGATGTAGAAAAGTTTTCCCATAAGCCATGTGTCCATTAGAGCCGCAGATAAAAAGATGTGCTCTTTTTTCTAAACTTATTTGGATGCTGAATATAACTACTTAGAGACACAGTGGTAAATTGGTAATTTCACCCACGTTCTGAAGTTCTTAGTTATGTAAGGCCTTGATTTTCATGTAATATAGAGTCATACCTTTCTAAGCATATATAGTTCATAATTTTAGTCTTCACGGTTTAGAAATGGCGACCCGATTAGTGCGGCAATTTTATAAAATTTCCATTAGCTTTGCATTCTAAACCATATAAGCTTTTATAAACGTCTTTTCGACCCATGACTTGCTATAAGACTTTTAAATAAATGACCATATGATGTTAGGAGTTCAAGTACTGAGTTAAATCATAAATATAAGTATTATACTTTAATCCCCGAGCCTAAGTCGTGTTGTATTTTTATTTAGGTCACTTGTGATCTTTACGGGTTTTTCTCGACGTGCACACTTCTCCGATTTCCATTGCTACTTCATCATTGGTGAGTTCATAGCCCCACCTTTTACTCGTTTAATTATTTATAAACTCCGTGGGGGAGATACATGCTACTTACTTTTTTTTTATCACAACTACTTTAAAACTGTATTCTAAACTGAATGTATTATTGACACTAAGTACTACTATTGCCATGAAGTCCCCACACATCATGAATCGTTAGTCACTTGCGAGTGAGCGCGAATATTGTGAATAGATCTATTGGGATTGAACTCCCCCATATTGGACTGCTGCCCTGCATGGGCTACCATATGCACTATATTTGAGGTCTCTAGGTGCTTGGCAAGGCACCCACTAGGGCAAATTTACATATATATTTCTTAAGGCGTCGATGTCATGAGCTTAGTGCAATAATAACCTTACTAGACTCTGCATTTGTTGCTTAGTCTCTTTTATAAATGATATTGTGATCAACTGCTTATTACTAAAACTCTATGAATTCACTCAACCTTTGTGTTGACGTTTTAGCATGTTTTATCTCAGGTTTTAAGGCATGAAGGTCTTGGATGGAGTCGCACGGATATATTTTGAAGACTCGGCATATTTTCACATTTGAAGAGACTATATTTTAAAGATTTATGTTATGTTTAAAACATTTGCAATCTTTTGAAAACATTGTGTTTTATGAAAATTGTTGGGACCTTTTGCAAACTCTGAGGTTTTAATGTATCAAATGTGAAACACTTTTAAAATGTCTCTTTTAAAGGGTCGCTTTCCATGACTTGTACTTTGTGCTAGGAAGTAATACCCCAGTGAACTATCTTTCGCTGCGATAATTTTGGGGGTGTTCACTCGGAATAGTACTTTACAAGTTGACGGGTTTTGCACCAAAACCCGTTTTGACCCATGTAATGACATAAGACACTTACGACTTCCACATCACCTCAAACTTAACCAAAATAATTAACTTAACTTATTAAATCTGTTTCATAATTACTTGACCCTCGTACAACCCAAAATGGGTAGAATCATGCTTGTGCCAAACACCTCCTTTTACCTTTACTATAAAAGCATAAGACGTACTTTGACACCACGATTGAGCACCATTTCATTATTTTAAACTTGACATATATTTCGACACTTGACTACATGTTACAAACTATTAAAAGACTCTCAGGGGTACAACCTTGACTTGAGCTCGGTATTCTACCTAGCTCTACTTTCTTACCCAAGCCTTCTAACATACGCATAACCAATCCTCAATCCATAATCCAAGCCATAACATCTCCATTATACATGAACCTATAAAACATGGTAACTATAACAGTAAGCAATAACGCTTAGTAAGTAAATGGCTATTACATGATTAGTATTTCCATCATCACATATGCATCATGAACACATCTTATTAACACATAATTATAACACATAACACATAACACATAAGGCATTTAATACATACCTTAACTCTCCCAAATCCAAAGATTAGTTCTATAACATCCCATTAAACAATTCTCTAAGTTAGTCACTCCCTCTAAGCATCTGTAACCATTCTTAACACAGCATTCATAATCACATATTATAACAACTTTCATATTAAGCACATAGTAACCAAGTTACTTACCTTAGCTTCCAAAGCTAAGCATAGAATCAATATCACCATCATCATCAACCTCTAACCATCATCATCATTCTTCTTAATTATCAAGACCTAACAACATGACAATCAATACCATAATTAAGGGTTTACATAACCCATTAAACATACTCATCTTTCTTACTAAATCATCATATGATCACACCTAGATCATATGATGATATCCCACTTTCCTTACAATCTATAACTTACTAAGATCAAGATAGAAAGTTACTTACATGGGATGATCATTGCTATGACTTAATCTTTGGTTATGAAACCTTAATCCTTTCATGGATTAGTCATCCCTATCATTTTCTTTCCCTCCTCCCCTCTAATATCCGGACCACACAAACACCCAAAAAAATGGTGGAATTCTCTAGAATTCCCTGGATATAATTAGCTAGATACAAGTTTGGGCTTATGGCAAGAATGGTCCTTCTAGTCTCTTTCCTTCTACTTTAGCCACAACCAACTTATAACACATTTACCACAATGGCAACTTAGGTCCTTGATGTCCATTCCCTTTCTAATTGTGCCACATAACACTTTCATAACCATATAACTCATTTGTTGACTATTAGGTTGACTATAGGGTTTGACCACAACGCAACATTCGTTGACTGGCCAATCACGTAAAGTCCTTAATCCATTTTCATCTAGGGTGGGATCCAAGTACCCGGGAAACGGGTCTAACACTCAAATCCTCCGAATTCCAAATCATGGACAATGTACCTATACAGAAGATTGGTGTCTAGAGTCTCTCTTCAACTATCAAGAAGAGAATAGTCCTTATTGCTCATACATACCCTCTCCATAAGAAATCACTAGACTTGTTCGTACATCTAAGTACATTCCTTACCTAGATCCAACGAAAATTCGTTTGGAAGAGGTTCGTCTTGAGCTGCTCCCCTGGGCAGTCATCCTGCGAGAAAATGTTCTCAGTCTAAAAGGAAATCATGAGCAACTTCCGGCATGCTATGCTCATATGATTTATTATCTTCTCACTCAACAACCATATAATCTCGCCTATTTCTTCGCTAAGAAAATTGTGCATCTCAAGGGTAAGAAAAATAAATTGATACCCTACGGGATGTTCTTGACTCGTCTATATCATCACATCATGCACTTTCATCCATACCTTCGAGGTCTTCAATACTCACTCTTCAATCGTGTCATGGAACCTATAAATGAGTCATACATCTCTTCCATTCTAATTTCTGAATCCTCCACCAACTATGCACCCTTTGATGATCCGACACACGAGGAAGGGGTACAAGCTCGAGTCGAGAGTGTGTTGCAACGGGAGCAAGTTAAAATCATCCTCAGAGAACAATGTCATGAGTAGTTAGGATTGAATTAGTGAATCTAACTCTTATTAGGATCTTAACTATGGATATTTTAACTTAGTCCTTATTCTCCTAACACTATCTTGCATGCTTAACAATTACTTTATCACCTTGCATGAATATGGGTTATGTTATTCTTGGATGATAGCTTATTTTGTCTTTTTGATTGCATGCTTGTAGCTTATTTTAGAATTTTGCATGTTAATCTTGAGTTGCTAGGAGTAGCTAAATACGGGTTATTTGTGGTAAATTAATCTTTAGTGGTTTGAGGCACTATAATTTCCTGCAAATAGTCCCCCTAGAACACCCTTTTTAGTTGCCCCAAACCATGCAAAATAGGAAAATTCATGACCATCAGGTCACGGTACCGTTAAATTTAACCGTACCGTGGGGTATTTAGTGGTACCGTCACCTGGTTTGATGAATTTTTCCTATTCACTCTAGATTCCTACTTCCCTAAACTCAAAACCTGCAATGTTTTGCAAACTCTCATGCAACCTAAGATTCCCTTAGTATACCATAGGATACCTCAACTTACTTTAATTCAAATCACACCATTCTTGCCTATATAAGGCTTCACCATTTCAAGTATCCCTTTCACTTTATCTTCAACCTAATCCACTCTTCCACAATGTCTTCCACTCAAGGATCAACAACTCATATCTCCAAGAAACAAATCTTGTTAGTTTTATGAATGAATGGGCTTGTTTTGTTAGTTATTGAATATGGTTGGTTGATTTTTAATTTTATGGTTGGATATTTGTCTTGGTTGCTACATGTTAGATATTGTATATTTGTCATCTAACTTTATTTTGTAGCAAGAACCATTGCTCGATTCCTTGGTGCCCTCCAAACGAGGGGGAGCATACATCATAGGGGAGCCTTAACATCGTTTTGACATTCTTTTTGCTTCGACAAAAAGGGGGAGAGATGGAATATAAACTCAAATTAAAAACTTGTTAAGATTAATTTTTCACCTAAAATGAGTTTAAGTTTTGTCATCATCAAAAAGGGGGAGATTGTTGATACAAATAATGTCTAAAAAAGTTATTTCTATTTTTCGAAACCTCTATGTTTTGATGATAACAAAATATAAAAACACATTGCGTCAAAATTAACGTAAACAAGTTTTTAGTCGAAATATCCCATTTCTATGCAAATCTGTAACACCCCAAATTTTGGTATTTGCGGAAGCATTCGAGTCATGGGGTGTTACTAAATTGGTAATTACAACACAAGGTAATAAAGAACGGAATACATACTCCGTTTCAATACATTCATCCAAGTTAAATAGAGTTTACAATAAAGTTTCAAGTTCATAAAATGAGGCCCATAAGTTTAGTTGGCACATACAAACAAGTCATAGTTATGTGTAAAAACACTTCGGAAGATAGTCTATGACCTTTGCCATGCCAACACCTTGTATCAATCATGTAGATTAAACACCTAAGAAAAATATGCTAAAAGTCAGCAAAAACTGGTGAGTTCATAAGTTTAGAATGAAGCAGTAAAGTAATAAGTTTGGAGCAATAGTTTTGTGTATGAACATTACAACGCATATAATGTCATACAAAATAGTCTATCACGCTAGCACTAAGTTCATGCAACCGAAGCTCGATAGTTCAGTGTGCTAAATGTAGAACATAAATAATAATCAGGTGCCCATAGCGAGTGTTTAGCCCAATACACTTGTAGTCCGACTTGGTATACGCTCGCATTGACCCGTCTGGCCAACCGAACGGGGGAGTCACCGCAATAGATCTATGTATATCAATTGCGCTTCCCAGCGGGAATTAACAGTTCATGAAGGTAGGCATAACAGTGGGTTCAGGGGCTTAGGCTAACTACACAATAGTTTTGAGAAAATAAAACATTGTTGTCGTCTAGAAAATGTTTTGCACGTTTCTCACCCCATAGTTCTAAAACAAGTATAAGTAAAGTGGGGCTATAAACTCACTTCAGTAGAGTAAGCAGTAAATAAAGTAATTCAGAGAGAGTATGGCACCAAAACGCGACCTAGATTAGTAAGGCATGATTTAGTTCATAGTTTAAGTTCAAGACTCAACGAAATTTAATTAAACTTAAAAGTTTTAAAGTGTTGTGTTATTGTTACTTATGTGGTAGCATTTAAGTTTGAAAATTGTTTTCTAAATGTTTGTGTGTATTGGCCCTTGGAAGTGTGTAAGCGTACAACGAATAAGGTATCGAGAATGAATAGTTTTCGGTTCGGAAATAACCAAAGACAAGATGTGGGAAATAATCACATATAAATGTTAGGCATTGACGGATTTTGTAAACCTTTTGGTTAAGTTTTTAAAAATGAGTATACGTTTACATTTATTTTCCTGAAAAATATGGGCATAACACGAGTACATGCTCTTTTTTGTTTACACGCGATAAATATATGTTAAGTAGTAGTCGTTTTGTAAGTTTACAAAACTTTAATTAGTGTTTATATAATTCCCGTTTCAAGCACGTATAGCTTAAATAATTTATATAGAATGTTTCGTTTTTGTAATTTCTGAAATACGTTGCTTACGCATTTTGTGTCGTGGTGCATGCTTTGTGTTTTAAATATAAAATGTGACGCGATGACAATATACATGTGACATTGTGAGTCACGTGATAGCTCGGGTACGAAATAGTCGATGTTTCGATAAACACTTAATTCGTTTCCGTTTTTGTTTTTAAAAGAATTATAGTTGGGCTGTTTGAAATTTCGGAGTGGGCCGGTTATAAATTTGGGGTGGGCTTTGGCCCAAATCAATTTAATTGTTTATATGTTGGTTGGGCTTGATCCAAGTGAGTTAAACAAATTTTTTTACAAATTTAACAAGGTCTCGGCCTAATGTCATTTTCACAGGTTGTTTAAAAAAAAGGAATGCAGACTTGTGTTGTGAGTTCCTTTGACACCGCCACAAAACTTTACCAATCGATAATCAGTTTTAGACTAATGTTTAGCTCGTCGTATCTCGACTCGATAAGGAACGCAACCAATGTATATCAACTATTTGAGCAAGTTTAAAGGATGCAATGACATCAAACCGTGATTGGAAACTCCCATTTGACTAATAATTTTCGGTTTAGTTATAAACGACGCAAAGCTTTTTTCAACGACTCTATGACTTAAGTCACGACATCAAGAAAAACTCAAATACGCATAGCCTTAAAACCAAGACATGAAACGAACCAAATTATGAGTCGAGACCATTTTAGTTTTCCTAATATCGACTTGTTTAAAATTTTTCTACCACACGAAGTTTTAACATAACCGATTGACATATAACACCTCTTAACGATTTTGACTTAACATAAACATATCAATTTGCTATTTTCAATTTAAGGTCGATTCAATTTATAACAAAACCTTATTTGACTACTTTCAAATTTTCATTTACGCAAACCAAATTAAGTTTTTCAACAAGGTCGATTTATGTTTTCATCAACAACCAACATATCAAGTTCTAATCGACTCTTTAACAATTAAATCAAACTAAACTAATAACACAACATATTCACAGATTCGAATTAAGGAAAAGGAGAAAAATTAGGGTTCTTACACAAGATGAGGTCGGTTACAAGGATCAAGAAAACACAAAATCAAATAGCCCTAAATCCAATTCGACAAGCAATTCCACACACCCCTTTGTTTCTGAACTCGTTCCCCCTTAGAACTGATTACAATTTTTTTGTTTTTGATTTGATAAATTACTTTGAGTGTGTGAAACCTTGTGAATTCAATTTGGTTATAAAAACCTAAACCATAGATGTTTGACTTCTTCTTTCTTGGGTATCAGTCGGCTTGTAGTTGATTATGGAAGTCGTCCCCCCCCCCCCCCCCAATGCTTCATCCTCATGTGTTGACCTTCATAGTTGAGACAAGGAAATCAGACATGTGTTGGCTAGGACTAATCCCTGTTGTTTTATGGCATTGATTTGGTCAGATCTGATTGTGAACTAGGAGGTGGGGAGGGGCATAGCAAAAGAGAGAGAAGAGGTGAGGGAGACGTGTGGGGATAAGGAGAAAATTAAAGCGTGTATCGTTATATGTATTAGTATTTTTATTTATTTGATTTTTATTTTGTTTAATTTAGTTTTTAAATGTAAGTGTGTATATTAAATAAAAGTGAGGTTAGTTTAAATAGAAAGGTGAGTTTGTGAAGTGTTTTTTGTTTCGTAACACTCGCAGGGATTTAAACGGACCCCGTGTTTTATTGAGTTTCTGTTTATCTTTGGTGTGTTCCCGGGTTGTAAACACTGGTTTATGCCATCACTAGATTTGTGTGGTGTTGTGTGCGAGATGTTTCTCGTTGTGGTTCATAAATACTCAGTAATAGTCAGAAACTGAATTATTCACATTTTCTGATAAAATAAACAATGTAGGGAGTTACTGTAAGCTACAGTGTGCGGGTTTGCTTCCTAAAACAGTTATGCAAGCTCATGAATGCTTAATTTAAACAGTTACGTAATAATAAATTAAAATTTATTATTAAAATATTGGTTGGAAAATTACCATTTGTCACATCCTCCCTGCCTTAGAAGGAAAACCATCCTTGGTTTTCACTTAGAGTTACCTGACGAATTTGAGAAAAGGTGTGGGTATTTACGCTTGATCTCATCTTCACGCTCCCACGTGTATTTGGGACCTCTTTGAGAGTTCCAACGGACCCTAACGATAGGAATGCGGCTCTGCTTAAGCCGTTTGATTTCTCCGTCCATTATTTCAATGGGTTCTTCAATGAATTTTAATCTTTCTTCAATCTGGATCTCCTCCAGAGGGATAGCAAGAGTTTCGTTTGAGAGACACTTTTTCAGGTTGCACACGTGAAACACGTTGTGCACAGAACTGAGCTCTTGTGGCAATTCGAGTCGGTAGGCTATCGGCCCGATCCTGGTGAAAATTTTAAAAGGTCCAATGTATCGGGGATTTAATTTCCCACGCTTTCCAAAGCGAATCACGCCTTTCCATGGAGAAACTTTCAACATAACCCGATCTCCAACTTAGAACTCAAGTGGTTTTCGTCTCTTGTCAGCGTAGCTTTTCTGACGGTCTCGAGCCGCTTGCATTCAGCTCTTGATTAGTACTATCTTTTCAGTAGTCTCTTGCATAAGTTCAGAACCAGTGAGCTGACTTTCTCCGACTTCAGCCCAGCATATAAGTGATCTGTACTTTCAACCATAAAGTGCTTCATAGGGTGCAACTTTGATGCTTGTGTGATAGATGTTATTGTAAGAGAACTCGGCTAATGTCAGGTGCCTATCCCAACCGTTCCCAAAGTCTATCTCACACGCTCGCGGCATGTCTTCTAAGGTTTGAATGGTCCTCTCACTTTAACCATCTGTTTGGGGATGGCAGGCGGTGCTCATATCAAGATCGGTTCCCAAAGCATCTTGTAGTGATCTCCAAAAGTTCGACGTGATCGGTTCCGAAGGCATACCGTAGATTTTCTCGCTGGGTCAGTTCTCTTCCTTGAGTGCCTTGGCCTGAGCCTCAAGGATTTTCGATGGAAGGGGTGAAACGATTGTCATACCCAACGATCGTACCCTTAGGGGTTTTGGTCATTCTTTCCAGCTAAGAGCATCGGCTACCACATTTGCTTTGCCTGGATGGTATCAAATCTCGCAATCATAGTTGCTAAGTAATTCTAACCATCGACGTTGTCTCATGTTAAGCTCCTTTTGGTCAAGGATATGTTGCAAGCTCTTGTGGTCGATGTAAACTACATACTTGGTACCATAGAGGTAGTGCCTCCAGATTCTAAGTGTAAACACTACTGACCCCAATACCACGTCGTATGTAGTATAATTCTTCTCGTGCTTTTTCAGTTGTCGAGAGGCATATGTTATCACCTTCTCTCGTTGCATTAAGAAGGCTCCTAAACCTTTGTGTGAAGCATCGCAGTAAACTACAAAGTCTTCACTGCCTTTAGGAAGGACCAAGATAGGTGCACTGCACAACTTATCTTTAAGGAGTTGGAAGGATACCTCCTCCTTATCTCCCCAATCGAACCTTACATTCATCTGAGTTAGTTTAGTTAAAGCATTTGCTATCTTTGAGAACCCTTCAATAAACCTTCTATAGTAACCAGCAAGTCCTAAGAATTGGCATATTTCGGTGGGTGATGCGTTCGCAAAAGGTTTCAAATTTATAAAAAAGAATTACCGATTAACTAGGAATACATTCGGGCAAGTATACCCTAGTCGTATGTAGTATAGAGATTGGTAAGTCAAGGTCGTCCCAAGAGACTTGGTTGCACTCAAGTGTCGTTTGTTTGTTTAAGCAAGTAACAAGTTGATGGTTATGATTGTCACAGATCAAACCAACAAGAAAAGCAATATAAGAACAAGCACACAAAGAACATACATGTTTGGCAATGATAATAAGTTAGTAAGGACTTGGTGTAAGCCTTTACTAATATTAGGATGGTTAGGCTGGAAAACATATTATCAAAGGTAATCATTTCGACCTTTAGAACCAATAATAATTTAGTGTTTTATAAATCAAATATACATAAGTCTTAATCAATTGGTCATGTCATAAAACTCATGCCTAAACCAACAACAAACAAAGAGTTCTTTCGACCCATAACTTTGATGTCATCAATTTGTGAAGTTCCATTTACTTGAAAAATAATGATTAGAACACGTATTCAAAAGATGCCTTTCGACCTTTAATCTAAATTAAACTTTCACTTGTTATGTTTATTAAGTTTCTTGTACAATCGTCACAAAGTACAAGACCAAAACATTCATCGACTAATGAATTGAAATTAACCACTATTGAGAATCCTTTCGACATATAGACTCAACAATAATTAATCAAAACAATAAACAAGACAAGTTCCAATTTAACCAAATATGATGTTATCATCATAATCCAAACAAACACTACAAATATCCAAACATCCTAATATCACAAGTTATCATAATATCCAAACAAGTATTAAGACATCATTCACAAGACAAAGCACATAAGAATAATCACATCATCAACACAATCAAAGAAACCAAAAATGCTTAATATTAAAAGAGAATATACCAAAGTTCATAAGATACACATGAATCCTCCATTGAATTTCGACCAAGCCAACTCCTCAACACCTTTAGAAAAGGGTGAGGGGTAGTTAAGAGAGATACTTTGTGAGTTACATGAGAGTTATATGATAGATATTTAGAGTTGTGTCTAAAACTCTTACAAATGAGTCCTATTTATACTCCTCTCAAGGACTTGGGGTATTAATGCTCAACTTGGCCTCCAAGCAGAGTGGAATGGCCTAGAATACACTTGGGAAGGATCTAGAATTGGTTTGTACATGTTTGGAGTCTTAGTAGTGAAGTTTTGGCAGACCAGGCAGCTCCAACCGATCGGTATTGCATCCAACCGAATTGGTTATAGCTCCATCCGATTTGGTTGCAAGCCCATACCGATCGGATGGAGACACCTGTGTTCTATAACTTTCTCTTAGCTTTCCGTGGCCGCTTGAATCAACTAAATCCGAGTTTGTATGCTCTAGTTATGGCCAAAATGGTGGAGGTGTGTCGGGAACAACGAGTCTTCCAATAATTCTTCGTTTTAGCTTCTTTTTATCATTTCTTTCCTCGTTTTCCTTCTTGTACTTTATTCTTTGACTCTTTGGAGTGACAACTTCATGACTTTATCTTCTCGAATATACTCCACGAAACTCGCTTTTGTCGAGAATTCTTCGTATATGCATAAATCTTCATTTATTGATCGTTTCTTCGTCTTTTTCTTGGTTTTCTTTGTCGTGAGCTTCCATGAACCTAAAATAGAAATTATACTTCATTAAGTACCATAAGTTCATAAAAGTGATCAATATATATGCATAAAATCCACGATAACGCTCCTAAAAACATGTACAATTTGAGCATTATCATACTCCCCCACACTTGAACTTTGCTTGCCCTCAAGCAAATCTAGAAAAAGAAAAATCAAAATTCATACCTAAATGACAAAACGGAAATAAGAGCAAACTCCCCCACACTTAAGGGTTTGCTTGCCCTCAAGCAAATATTAAGAAACATAGATCCCACATGGTGCATGAAAAATGATTATAAAAATCATGATGCCAATCTACCAAGTACAAGTACAAGATATGATTCATCATTTTTAAGCGTTATGGTGAAAAACCGAGATGTATGACCATGGATTTTCTTGCTTGAGTAAAATTTCTAAACACCTCACGAAAAAGAAATGAAGTATAATTCACTCAATGACTCATTTATTTAGGTAATGGAGAGAAATCACACTCATTAATCAGTCATGATCCGTTTATTACCATAGGCTTGTACAAGAAACAAAACTCCACCGACGTGGCGTAAGCGCCAAGTGTAAACATCTAAAGAGGTCTTTTATTCGGGTTGTAATGTTTGGCTTAAGGGTTTTACCAGGCTTGTGTTTAAATATCTCATACAAGAATATAATAGCTCGCTGGCGCGGATTTTTGACTAGCTAATCAACGGATGGTAACTAGATTTTACTTTGGTTCGCTGGCTATGTTATTTGCAAAACGGATGGTCACCTAAATACGCACTAGCTAGCTGGTGCGTTTTTCAACTATTCAAAAATCGGATGGTCACTACAATATCCATGCACTACATATTTTCACAAAGCCATCACTATATCCGGATGCTCGAAAGCTAACAACGAATAAAGTAATTTAGTAAGGGTAGGGATAAGGCATGGGAGTATTTATGAAATTGGTTTTAAAAGAAAAATAAAGTCAAGTCTAAGTCCCATTGTTGCTAGTTACCGAACAAACCGCAAACCCGTAAATGATTATAGTTACAATCTTCTCTTCTTCACATATCGATCACCAAATACATATGCATATCAAGTCTTAGCACATTGGCTAATCGATATCTCAAACATACTTCATCTTCCTTCATCTTCATAATAATACTATAGCACATTGGCTATAATTGTCATCACATATATTTTTTTTTCTTTTATTATTATTTTTTTTATAAATATTTTTTTTCAACACCTCGCTTTCATACATCACATCTCCCCCACACTTCGCATAGGCATACACCACAAAAATACAAATAAGAAGTTGGCCACCTTCATCTTTTTCGGAATGGCACATTCAAATAACGAAGTGTAACCAAACTATTAATCATCAAAAATAATCCAACAACTAAGCAACTAGCAACCAACCGTTTAGACTTTGACAAAGGGTTAGGCTAAGGTTTAAAGTGTAAAATATTTTTTTTGCTTTTTTAATGGATGTAACAAAAGAAAGGAATGGCTCAGAGGGTTTAACTAGGGGTATCTAGCGCTAAAGATAAACGCTAACAAATGGGTCATATGGGTGGTTAACTAGCCAATGTAGCTAGATAATATATCATTAGATGTAAATGGAAGGCCATTTGGTTTTATTCCTAAGGTGCCTCTTTATCACACGAATACACTTATATCACACGAATGTGATCTTACTTCGGTCTGGTAATGATTTACAAGTACAAGTTCTAGAATAAATAAAATCACCGGCACACTCATAGTAAAAGATCCAAGCATAAAAAATGTATGCTATATACAAAATAGGCTGAAATCCTCACAATTTAGTGGAAAGGGCTATAATATGTGCTAGCAAATGTTATCGATCCCAGAATGGATTGCAATATTAATCGGGACACATCTCAAATTTTTCAAAATTACAGATTTCACTAGTGGATTGATCCAGTTATTCTAATATATTATCCTAAAGACGTGAAAAACATTAGATCACAAGGGCAAACAAGTATACAAAATTTTAAATTGGCCCCAAAAATTATAAATTTGAAAAGTAGTTTCGTTTTCCACTATCTAACTTTCCCCCACACTTAAGTTAAACATTGTCCAAATGTAATGAAAATTAACTTCAAAGCATGTAAAATTGGGAAAATAAATAAACAAATAGTTCAAGAGAAACGAAACTTCCCGGGCCAAGAAATCGCGATCGAACTCCATATGATAAGGTGCTAAGCAAATGCTAGCATAAGCTTATGAGATCAATCAATTTCTCATTCAACAAAACATCTCCACACCAAGTATAATATCACCAATGATCCAATCTGCAAGAGCTTATTAAATCTGCAAAAATAAACTAAACTAAAAAAAACGCGTAAAATCCTAAAACTCACTTTCGTAGGCATCACGGGTGCATTTAGCATATGCAACAAGCCTTTTAAACCCCTCGGTGGCCCGAGTGGACGAGTGAAGTCTAGTGAGGGTTTCCAGTGAACATACCCACAAAGTTCAAAACATTTTTATACTTATTTGATAACTTTTCCCACTAGTACAAAAATGGGATTTAGTCACACATGTGGTTTTTCGAACAGCCACATAGTAACTTATTTGTGTGACTAAATGTACCAGAATAAAATAAACAGCCACACTTGATCCGACTTGTGTGACCATTTCGGAATTACATCTGAGGCTATAACCACACATTTGAATATTTTCGTGACTATACGTATCTGGTAAAAAAAATTTGATTTTTTAGTCACTTATAATTTGGGACGTGTGACGGATACAAATAAGGTTGAAACATTAGTCACACTATATATATACATATGTGACAAATATATGTCACGCAATTGAAAAGTGTGACCAAAATCCATATATGGTCACACGAAGTAATTGTGTATGTGGCTAAATCATATACTCAAGTTTGTCACACATTATTTAAACGTGACTGCTAGTTTTTGTTGAAAATTTAGCCACACACTTGAACAGTGTGACCAAATGTCATATATGGTCACACTAAACCATAGGCATACATGATTAAGTGTGACCAAATTCGATACAAATGGTCACGTAAGTTAATATGTGTGTCTAAAGTTAAGTGTGTGTTTGCCTGCCAATTCCTAATGTGTATGGTCACATTTAATTGTAGCACAATCATGTGACTATAGGCTATACAATAGTCACACCATACCACAAATGTGCATCTAAATTATGTTTATGGCCACATTATAAGGGTATTATATGTGACCAATACATTCAAAATAGTCACACTGTGAAATATTCATGTGACTATAGTCAAAAATTTCAAAATCTCAATATTTTGGCTCCATTGTAAGCATTTATGTTGTATTAATGCATCTACAAGAGTTGGTGCTCACTTGGGCAGTGGTGATGAAGAAAGTAAACCAACTGCAACTCAAACAGCAAGTGGAGTATGCCCAAGTCAAGCACCAAGTGAGGAACCTGCTACTCAAAAACCAAGTGAAGAATCTGCAAGTCAAACACCTAATGAAGAACCTCCAACTCATAAACCAAGTGATTCACCTGCTAGTCAATTAACCAAGTGAATCACCTGCAAGAAATGCTATGTTGTCTTTCAGTGTAAATGTAATTTAACTGATATGTTGTATAATTAATATGTTATTTCATAAGCAGTAATAACTATACATTCTAGCAGTGTTAACTCTAAATCTAGCAGTCTTAATTCTATTTCTTGTCCTTGGGTCCTAGATACGTTCCCATCTTCCTGAGCAGTTCTCTTTTCTACTCTTATATCAAATGTACCACCTTTCAGATCCTTGGAAAGTCTGGCATGTGTCTTAATGTAGATTTCTTGAATTTGTTCATAAGTCCTATACTTGAAGTATTTCTCTTTCCAACCATCCTGACCTTTCAAATAAGCTTTCATGTACTTCAGTCTATCACTTCTTGAAGGAGGTTTATTGACATAAGATTTCTTCTTACTCATTTTCTTTCTAATGTCATCCAATAAGTCATGAATTGCTGATTGTTGCTCTTCAGGAGTATACTTTAATCTTTCAGCTGCTTGTAATTTTTCTGCATACTCCTTGTCTGAAAGAATCTGAGCAGCTTCTTGAGCATCAAGATTAGCTTGCACTTGTCTTGCCAATTCTTCATCTGTAATCATTTGTTGTTCTTTTTGACTGGGTGACAGAAACTTAAATTTCTCTTTAGGTTCATCACTCAACAAACCTTTGCCTTTTTCTGATGGTGAAATAGTTGTTGATGGTGTTTTTGGTACTGATACTGGCTCTTTAATGACAACTCCTGTTGCCTTAGGTTTTGTACTCCTCATCTTTGTTAATACTTGAGCTATAGTAATATCATCATCACCTTGAGTAGCAGCAATACTAACTTCAGTCTCAGTAGCACTAACCTTATTAATAGCCACATTAACTTCAACACAAGCAATATTAACTTCTTCATTGGCAGTCTTTAGTGTAGCAGCATCCATAACAGCTTCATTACCCTGTTGATCACTAGCAGGAATAACTGGACCACTAGCAGGAATAACTGGCCCACTAGCAGGAATAACTGGCTCACTATCAGCCGTTGTAACCTTGCCTAAACACCTATCCATCACCATTTCATTCCCTTGCATATCAGCAACTACAAATTCCATTGGATCACTCTCTACACCAATACTTTCACCCTCTTTAGCCTCCCCTGAAACTTTGCCTTCATTCCCCCCCCCCCCTGTTTGGGAGCATCCTTAGAAGCTTCAGAATATTTAACCTTGTGTTTGGGAATTCTTGATCCTTTGACTCCTTCTAAATACCTAACCCTTCTCTTCAAAGCCTTTATCTCCCCACCTTGAGCTTTGATGACTCCATCTTGGGAAGCAGCTTTGTTTGCAGATCAACAATTTCTGCAGACAGCTTGAAACAGGTATCCTTCAATTCATTCAAAAGTTGCATACTATCCTCACCACTTCGGCTTGTGTTACCTAGCCCGAGAGGTGGATCACCAGAAAAGTTAAGTTCAGTCTCACCCCTAGGAGGAACATCCGAACCCCCCATTGTTTCCATGTGACTGGGACCTTCACCTGAATCAGTTCCAGAGGAACTTTCTTCATTAGAAGTTGTCTTGGTTCGGGTCTTAATGATGTTACCACTGTCCTGTGCTACTGCTAAGCTAGACACAGTAGTGGCAGCCCTTGCCAATATGTCACTCTCCCCCCCCCCAGTGACATCCTCATCTGCAACAGTTGGTATAGAACCACTAGCCTGAGGTAGCTCAGTGTTCTTGGTGTTAGTCCTACGTTTATAGGTCTGTTGTTGTTGTTCTGTGGGTGTGTGATGGGTACCAGTTGGGATTGCTGAACCTTCACCCATTTGGGTTTGGGCTAGTGCCACCATTGTTGGAAACAAAGGTGTCACTATCCCTGAAAAAACTTTTCCAACCCTCCTCATATTAGCAAAAACCTTTTTGGTAAGGCAGGGAGTGGGATAAACATTTTTGTGACTTTTCTTTTTTTTAAATTGGTTGTCCAAAAAGAGTTGCAAAAACCTTGGATATAGAAAATATTTAGCCGAAGAACGATCCAAGTTCTTAACCATACTATCAAAAATTAATTTTGAGAAATTAAATCTTTGAGAATTTTCAGCCAAACAAATTATAGCATACGCTAAATTGCTGCTAAATTCATTCCACGCAGTGGTCTTTGGACTTAGACACACTAAGACAGTATGAATTAAGAATTTCCACTGAGGAGAAAAATTACCTTTTTGAAACTTTAAAGCATCTGTATTTCTCTCATAGCCCATCAGTGAAAGTTTTTCAAAGATTGTAGTATTTGGAAGATTCTCAACTCCGTTAGCATCATCTAGGAGAAGATCTCTTCGAATAGACGCCTCTGTAATGATAATCCTCTGCCCATCTACAAGGGCATGGATTTGTGCTTCCCCATTAATAGTTTTGACCTTAGCAGACAACCAAAGCTGGATAATGTTGGAAGTATATGTAGTAGGTTTTACTGTTAATGCAAACTTAATATAGCTTGCATTAAAGAAATCAATGATCTCAGTAAAATCTACAGACTCATTGGATTTTTCTAAAAAAGCAACACTATTATGAGGTTCGGTAAAAGTTAGGTTCGACATTATGATTTGATTTGGGGGTTTTACAATATGACGATTAAAATTCGATTAGGGAGTGGAAGAGAGAGAGTAATGTGTGCGTGAATGTGCTTGTGTGCCGCAATTGAGGATTTATACCCTTTAAGTAAAAAGTGATACAAACTATCCTGCACTCCCAAACACTGCTAAAAGGATACCCAGCAGTACAACGTTTCGCTAGCAGTACAACTATTTGCCTAGCAGTACAATAAAAATAACTGCATTCAAATATTATAAACTTGTAATAATAACTGCATTCATATATTAAACAAAGTCAAAATAAATTTACAATTACATAGGCAAAATATATAAACAAAAGATACATTAAGACATATATATACTAGCTTGAATACTTTTGTAAACTTCAACTATTTGCTCTCTTGCTTCTTCTATTTTTTTGTTCCTCTCATCAATTTTCTTCTGATGCTCCTCAATGGCCTCTAAATCTTTCTTGTTCCTTTCTTCAAACATCTTTATACGCTTGTTGTAAATTTCTATCAATGCGTTTTCAGCACCATACTCACCTTCACTACATTTCTCCCAAATATGTTGGGATATGCCTAATTTTTTATAGTTTTCAGGCATTGGAGGAGGAGAATCATCCCTTGGGCGTTTGTTTTTGTTTGAAGAAGGAGTTGAAGAGGATTCAGCCATTGAAATTTAAAATTTATTTTCTAATGAAAATATCAAAGGAGTTGATTATGAACGGTTGATTATGAACGGTTTTCCATGTCCATAGGTATAAATAGGCTGCAGAAGGTACACGAACGGTTCAATACTTTAGACGGGAAGAGGGACCATCAAAATGCGCCAAAAGTAAACAGATGAATAATAGGATTTGGTTTGTGTTTGGTTTGGATTGACTAGTTTAGTTGATTTGGAAGTGTGTTTGGTGTTGGATTAACTAATTGCTTTTTGATTAGGGTAATTGATATTTTATATATTAATGATATTTTCTATATTAATGATATTAAATAAGTTTATAGGGTTTGAAAATAGTTGAGTTAAAGGTGAGTTAATGGTGAGTTATGATTGCGGGTATTTTTTTTGAGTTAAAGGTGAAAAGGTTAAAGCTGACGTGGCAGTGTGTTAAACTTTATTTTTTTTTTCAAATACCCAAATAAACTAAATTAATTTCATTCAAAAAAATGCATTACAACAAATCATACAACACTGTTAATTAACCATTTCTTTGTCTTTGCATTGTTCAAACACAAGGGCGGGATATTTTTATATCCGTTTCAAATTTCAAATTCAAAGTTAAAATATTAAAAACGTGTGCATTTGTACCCTATAAATACCCATGCTTCTGAAGCACATGTCACACACAAACACATTCCAAACTTCTCAAATACTCAAGATCCAAACTTCACAAATTCAAAATGTCTTTCAGAAAAGATTTCGGGCAACGGTTTCCAATTCCACCTCGCCAAAAAGATTTTGGGCAACAATTTCCAAGTCCACCTCGCCAAAAGGATTTTGGGCAACAATTTCCAAGTCCACCTCGCCAAAATGAAGAATTCCATACTCCACCTGAACATATCTTTCCGGTTTTCCAACAGGAAAATCTTCCGATGAACAATCCACCGGAAAATGAACCGGTGCACAATCCACCGGTTGCCAACCAAGAACCAAATCCATTTGGTTTAACTGAGGAACAACTTAGGCAAATGGACCAAGATATGCAAGTTTTCCTGGAAATGGAACATCTTGAAAGAGAAGAGGAAGCTACTTGTTTGGAGCGGCAAGCCATGGAGGATGAAGAACGTAGGAAGAACTGGGAAAGTGGTTGGTTCCCACCTGATTCCGAATCCTCTGAAGATGGTTACCCAGACTCAGATGATACCTTCCATTAAGTTGTAGTTTCATTTTCATTTATGATTAGTTTACGTTTTTTTTATTCAGTATTGTAATGTTTTTTAATTCAGTATTGTAATGTTTTTATTATTAATGAATTTTAAGTTTATTTTAAATGTTTGATTAAAAAAAAAGTCAGTCACCGAGTGTGGCAGGTCGGTCGCTTCTGGTCGCCGGAGAGAGAAAGCTGACGTGGCAGCCGGTGACCCAGGTCGCTTTTGGTCAAGAGTGTGTTCAGCCTAACACTGAGTGACCATTGGTAATGCTCTTAAATTTGGTTAACTACGAAGTAAGGAAATTAGAAATGTACGTGAGACCATGGTTGTCAGGATCCCGATCCTGATCTTAGGATCTTACGATTTTACGATACTGCAAAGCAAAAATGATCCGGATCTTTACAAAGGATCTTTGAGAGCTTAAGATCTTATAGGATCCCGATCTTTACCATAGGATCTTAAGAACTAATACAGTACGATCTTACTTTTCTCAAACCGCAAACTAAAAAAGTATGGAATGTATTTTGTAAAATTACAAAAAAAAAAAAAAAAAAAAAAAAAAAAAAAAAAAAAAAAAACATATTAATACTCTTTAAATGACATTATAGTAGGATCTTAAGATCCCGATCCGATCTTAATTACAAGCTCGATCTTGCAAAGACGAAATCGATCCTAAGTATTTGGATTTATTGGACTATTCGAGACATGCTACCCGTAGACTAACATATTTGGATTTATTGGACTATTCGTTTGGTTATTGTTTGAGTTACGGATTGGTTTAGCTTTAAGGGTTTAGGGTTTAGGGTTTTTAGGGTTTGTAAAAAATTGTAATGTTTTATTTGCCTCTTTGATATGGTATGTAATGTTTTATAAAAAATTGTAACGTTTTCTAAAGTATCAAATAGAAATACATTAAACATCAAATAGAAATAATACATTAAACGTCAAATAGAAATTACATTAAACTACGATACGGAAATTAAAACCAAACTACAAATGAAAATACGATAAGGAAATTAAAAAGAAACTACGAATGAAACTACGATACAAATTAATTGAAGGTATCATATGAGTCTGGGTAACCATCTTCAGTCGACGAGGAATCAGGTGAGAACCAACCCATTTCCTAGTTCTTCCTACGTTCTTCATCCTCCCTGGCTTGCCGCTCCAAACGAGCAGCTTCCTCTTCTCTTTCAAGTTGTTCCATTTCCAGGAAGACTTGCATATCTTGGTCCATTTGTCTGAGTTGTTTCTTTGTCAAACCAAACGGATTTGGGTCTTGGTCGACAACCGGTGGATTGTGCACCGGTTCATTTTCCGGTGGATTGTTAAAATAGGCTCCAACGGCTAACGAATTAACCAGCAGAGGTACAAAAGGCTATCCTCACCCGATTACGCAATGAACAAGAAAAAGAACTCAAATTGATTAACAATTTCCTAGGTGAGATAACTCGTATTATGCTACAGATGCATAATCGTGCTCCAGATGTCGAAAGGTTGCGTGAGTTGCCTCAAGACCATCCAGCTATCAGGGTCGGTCTAGAAAATCTATTAAGAAATGATGAAACAGGGTCGAAAGGTTGCGTGAGTTGCCGAAAGGTTGCGTGAGTTATTGTTAGGTGTGTTAAAGCTGAGTTAAGGGTGAGTGTGTTAAAGCAGACATGGCAGTGTGTTAAAGTTTAAAGCTGAGTTATTGTTGGGAGTGGTTAGAGTATTTTCTTTTGTTTTGTCGGTGGATTTTAGCGTGACTTAATCTTAATACCGCCAAATTTGTCCATATAATATTCAACTACGGATAACTGATACCCGCGGGGAAACCCGAAAAAACCGATGGATAATATTAATCGGGTATCCGGTGGGATATGGGGCGGGTACGGGTATATTATAAACGGGTTCAATTACGGGTACACTAAAACCCGCCCCGAACCCGAACCGTTGCCATCCCTATTTACCGGCTATAGCCGGATTTCACAGCCACGTCATCACCATTAGCCCTTTTTTTTTTTTTTTTTTTTTTTTTTTTACAAATCTTGCCACGTCAGCTATAGTTAAACCAAACCACAAATTCAATATTCAACCGGAAATTAATCCCTTTACCCTATCATTTGTAAACACACACAATAATCAATAAACCCTAATCAACACACACATTCTTCTGGCAAACAATGAATCCAAATAACAACAAAGGTATGTTTTTAAATGTTTTCACATATCAGTTGATGATTGATTGTACAATAATTAATATAAGGCTTTTGATCTATAAATGGTGATGTTAGTGGTTGTTACCGATCGATTCTATTGTAAAATGGGGTTGTTTTGTATTTTATAATGGTTGTTATGCTATGTCTAATGTATGCTCTATTTTTTTCGTTTTCCATACTCTGATTTTCGTATACATAATGGTTGTTATGCTATGTCTAATTAAGTGTTTTGTGTCTGAGTATTTTTTGTTGCCTGTTTGTGAGTACACTGAGAGGTCTAAATCAATAAGAGCATTGGAATGTGCCTAGTTTGTGATTGGCCAGTAATGAGAGTACCTAGCAGACTTGTTTGTGCTTGGCCACCAATGAGAGGTCCGAATGCAGCCTATTAGAGTACACTGACATGTCCATTGAGACTACAAATACAGTATTTTGAACTGTTTGTGAGTACCCTGAGAGGTTCAATTAAGACTTCAATTGCAGCCTAGTTGGCCACCAATGATACTTGAAATGCAGCCTAGTTTGTGCAACATTGCTTCATTGTTTGGGATACCACAAAAGAGGACCAAAATTTTAGAACACAGTACAATGGATTCTTCTGCAATGGTAAACCATCAAAAGGTTTTTCTTTGATTGTGATATGGTTTAACATTTGAATCAATAAAACTGATCTAACAGTTGTTATTTGTAGATGTCATACAAATTTCTTCTGATTCAAGCAGTTCAGAATCAAATGACGGTGCTCTCAACATCCTTCCTGGCCTTCTTGCTTGCTATTATCCAGAGCAACATTCTGATGCAAGTACTGATACTTGGGAAGTGGAACCTATCCAAGCCATTGAACCTCCAGAGGAACTCCCATCTCAAGCTCCTATCCTGGCTCTCCATGTGCAAGTTCAAATACCAGTTGAAAAGGCACACAAAAAGAAATTTACTCAGGATATTGTCTTGGGAATGCCGTGTAAGAAGAATCCTATAGGTTTTGGAGCACCTTCTAGCAGCCATGGGAAAGGCAAAACTAAGATGGTTTAAGGGTGTAGGATATACATTAACAACTATTGTGATTTGTAAATAGTATTTGGTTCAATTCTGACATTTAATTTGGATACTGATTTTCTCTTATGTATGTACTGTATTATGTTTTAAATATATTCTCCTTTCTGTATTCCCCAGCAACTTGTTGGTTTTTGTTTTCAATAGAGTATTACTTACTTAATAAAAAGTCTTCAATGTTCAAAAAAAAATGTAGCAATTTGTGTTTTGTAAATGTAATTAGTAAGGGTACAATAACTGGTAATTATGTAAGTATTTTGGTTTGTTAAATGGGTAGTAGTTTGTATTGTTGATGTGATGGTTGCACAGTATGGTACATTTGCGATTATTAAGATAATGATATATAACATTTGGAGCCAAAATTTTGATTTATTCAAGGTTATGCTTTAATTAACAGGTTCAAAGGCAATATTTTCAAATAATTCAAATGTTAATTTCAAATTACAACTTGGAGGCAAATTTTTGGATCGAAAATTTTTGAATCACAACGATTCATATTCTTGGTGTATAGCCTCTTTTCTCTCCTTAAAAAAAAGACTACAAAGAAAAAACAAAAATCAAATCTTCTATCACCATTACTCTCCAAGCTAAGCCATAATCATTTTCTTTTACCCTTTGTTGCTCAAGAGTCATGGATATTGAACCCATTGCTGATAATCAAAGTTTGCTTCCTCCTGATCATGATGTTGTAGTTGATGATAACGTCTTACAATATGAATCCGAACACTATTCTGATGATGAAGATATCGATGCGACTGGAACCAACCAAGCAGAGATACTAGCTAAGAGGGGCTCAACCAGGCTAGTAAAGTTTCGCGCGAAGCATGACAAACCTGGTGCAATAAAGCTCAAGGTAACCTTCGATGCATTCGGTAGGGTATCAGGGGAAAACAGAGCAGTGTTTGTGAGTTTTTTAGGAGATGTGGCTCGTGAGCAGATAGGTGTGAAGATTCTACACTGGAAGAAGGTAAATAAACAATCAAGAGATAAACTATGGGATGAAATCATGGTACATATATACTATTTTGTAACCCAGTACTACATAAGTTTATGTATGCAGTTACATTATGTGCAACTAATTAACAACATTGTGTTAATCTTTGCATAAATTTTTTGATGTTGACGTGAAATACAGAAAATTGATAATGATTTGTCTTGGTAAAATGCTAAGGAATTACAGAAGGAAGCTCAAATTCAACTACATTTTGCGCAACCTAAATACACCTTCCAAAATGACTGAAGTCCCGGACTTGTATAGTACAATAATGAAATCAGAAGACTGGGTCGAGTATGTTAAATACACGACCACCGAAGCATACAAGGTTTTAATTAGTCATCTTTATTTAAGTGTATATGTCATTTTATTATTTTCAGTTTGCAGCATTACCGCATCTAAACGCCTTATGATTTTGTGTTTTTAGGAGAAATCTGAGAAAGGTAAAATGGCGCGTTCCCAAAATATTTATCAGCATAAAATGGGACGAGGTGGATATGTTTATGTCAAAGAGAAAATGGTAAGATTACATAATGTTTGTTTTACAAATTGCCCATGAGAAATGAATCTATTTACATTGCCCAATTTGCACATTTGCATTAATACCCTCATATTTTCGTTTATCTTGGTTTAACTTTACATGTGTATGCATTTGATGTTTATTAGATCCAAAATAAAGAGATTGAAGCGGATGAAGAACCCCCCCGTGATGTAATGTGGGTGAAAGGAAGGGTAAACAAAGACGGCGAATACCCAAATGATGATATTAAATCAAAGGGAGATGAACTTGTAAGTTTGACTGCTAATTCTATTATTATGCTTATATAGCAGCAACATTAACTGTGTACTAGCAGTAGTAGCTTGTATACCAGCAGTAACTGTGTACTAGCAATAGTATATTTTTCATTGAAGTTCATGAGCTAGCAAAACTAACTCCATCTAAGCAGCATTGACACAAATATGAGCAGCAGTTACTCTAACAACATAAAGAAGACTTTTAATCCCAACATTTCCTATATTTTTTGTGCAGAAAAAAGTTGATGACAAGATCAAGGAAGGAACCTCGAGTGTTGATGATGGCACTGATGCCATAACATTTGTATTTGGTAAGGAAAAGGGCGATTATGCCAGAGGAGTGGGAGGTGGAGTAACATACAAAGAGTATTTTGGCCTTCCTCGAAGAAAACAAGAAGCCGATGAAAAACTTGCGTTACTTCAAACTTAACTGGATAATGAGAGACACGAGCGTGAATAAAAAGATAAATTGGTCAAGAAATTATCCACCGAGATGACTGATGAAGCGAAAAGTGTACCGCTTTTAGGGGGTCATTTAAGCCCTAAATCATATTTATTTGATCAAATATTGCCCTAAATCGTTTCTTTTGTCATTTTAGGTACTTTAGAGAAGAAATCTGGAAAAGGAAGCATTTTGGACGTTTTTGGAGCATAAAAGTGAAGAAAACGACAAAGTCTCAAAATCGGCTAAAAAGTACCTTTGACGGCGTGAGGAATTTCCCCAGACGGCGTCATGGCTTGGCAAGAAAAAGGTGGATATGAAATTTACTCATGATAAGCCAGAGAATTTTGCATGAAAAATCTGACGGCGTCACCCTTTAATCTGATCAAGGTCGTCACGGTTTAAATTAAAGAGGGACGGCGTCAAGCTCTTTTCTGACGGCGTCGAGCTTTGATAAGCCAGAACGGATTTTGGAGGTCTAAAGAGGGACGGCGTCAGGAAGGCCATCCGGGAACCCTAAAAGCGGCGAGGTGACGGTGTCAGGATCCATAACGTGACGCCGTCAGCCCTTAAACTCTATATATAGTTTTGCAATTTTTTGTCATTAGTGTGGAACTTTGTGTGTAACCTTTTGGGAGGAAACCCTAAGACGATTTTAGCAGCTTTTTCAAGGCTTTTTGCCTTGAGATCTTCCATGTTACATTGAAGATAAGTTATCAATTAATCATTCAATATGTCTATGTGTTGTTTGATTCTATCTTGTTCTTGTCTTTTGTTTAACATGCTAGGCTAGGTTTTCTTTGTGTTTGCTTAGATCTAATGAAACCTAGCTATTGATTGTTGGTTATTAGTGTGTTATTAATTGTATTGGATGATTGTTCATCTATGTTAGGCTTAAGAAAACTGGCTAACTTCTTATTCGGTAACTTGCTTGAACGTCTTAAGAAACATGAACCAATGCGTACTAAGGTTTTTATGGTTGTATTTAATGCATGAGCGAATTCTAGTGATCCCATGTTAGGAGCTTCTTAGCCGGCTCGACATAGGAGTGAAGTAGGAGTTCATAGAGTTGGGGAAGTACGTACGCCACCCCACGAATGGTATTAAGGAATACACCCGTCATCCACGCAATTAATACACACTAATCAACCGGTAAAAGATAGTTAGGGAGTAAGGAAATCTAAGTAAACACATTCCTCTCCATATAAGTTCTACCAACCTTTTCATTTTCGTTATTTTATTTTACTTGCATTTGTAGTTATTTGGGTTAGTTGACTAGCAACTAATTCCGCCCACTTTTTCAAACCCGAGATTTTACTTGCTTTCATAAAATTATAAAAACATAAAAAGAATCTTCTCTCACCCTTAGACCTATTAGAGTAGTTTTTCATACCTAACGAACACTATTCCCTGTGGAGAACGATCAATCCCCCGTACTTACCACTACACTATACTACATCGGTCAGGTACACTGCCTGGTGGGGTTGTAAGCCTCTTGAGATCCCTCGAGAGGTAAAACCTGTTGTAAGGTTGCAAAACCACGCATCAAGTTTTTGGCGCCGCTACCGGGGAATAGTTATTGTTTAGGTTGAAATTTTTATTTTATTAGGTCTACTCACTAGATTCCTTTCTAGTGAGATTTTTATTTTATTTTATAGGTCTTCTTTAGTCTATCTTATTTCTTTGTTTGTTTGTTCGTAATTTCCATTGACTCTTCCGTTCACCATTATGGAGAACGCGAATCCACCATACCACCAACCACGTAATTCACCCACTCCATATGACATCTTGATGTTTAAACAACATAAAGATGAACCTCTCTATGATGCATGGACTCGTTTTAAATATTTACTCCAAAAAGTCCCTCATCATAACTTCAATTTTTGGTCCCTAACTCAAATTTTTTACAATCATGTCGACCGACATGCCCAAAGGGACATTTACCATATTGTCGGCAGGGATATTAGGGAATTAAGTGCTGAGAAAGCATGGGAAGCTATTGAGAATTGTGCCCAATATTATTATATGGTAGACAACCCAACAAACATTAATACAAGTCAATTGACCACAAATTTCAAGGATCATGAAACAAGTTTGTTTGGGGATAAGGGTAGAGTTGAGCCACCTAGTTGCATGTCATGGTTAGGCACTACCATAATACAGGGTGAACACTTAGGTGATCTTGATGTGATGGAGGATCTAACCGAGCATGATCACATTGATCAAAAAGACCTAGGTTTTATGATCGATGACGATGAATCTCAAGAAACACATGATGAATCTTTTGGGCAATTTGAATATAGCAGTCAGAATATTGAGGATGATCCTTATGATTCGGACATTGAAGTTGAGATGCCTAGAGAAGCACTTGAGATACTTGGTAAAATGTTAGGGTTAGATCCTACTAAAACACATGATGAGGATATAGGTGATCTTGACATAAGGAATGATGAGGTAAGTAACATAAGCCCACCAAGTACCCCACAAGTCCTACCATCATTTGAGGCATACACACCACCGGTGACTTACCCGGAAGAAGTAGAAGAGACTATAGGAACCCCAATAGAGGTAGAACCTTTGAACCAAACAAAACTAGAGGATATAGGCTTGAATGCTTATAGTGATCACAACCTTACTCTTAGTTCTAGGGGATTTCCTATTTTTGATGAACCGGAGCCTCAACCAAAACCGTTACCTAATCTTCCATCTTTAGATGTGAATTTAGGAATTAAAAAAGGTCCCGATCCACCCATCAAACCATGTAGTCCGGGTAATGTTAAGATTAAGGTAGTAGACTCTAGGCCATGTAGAGTGGAAGCTAATATAGGAGTGAACCATGACCTTACATACTTACATCACCCATTCATGATTGATCACAAGAAACATTATGGGTTTAAACCGGGTTTATTAGGTCAAGATGGATTCCTAACTAGGAATCTCTCGAAGTTGATAAAAGATGATCCCTTTTTAGGAGAAAACTTTAATTCACCCATTTACCAAAGTGAACTAGGTAAGGTTATGATGAAAGGAGCACACCCCTTTGAGTATATAATTCATCCACCACTCTTTCCTCAAGCGGCATACTTCCACCAAGATGGTGTGTATCGCTACTATCACCCGCACTTAATCCTAAGTGTAGGAAAAACCTCTCTTTTATCCGTTAAATAAGGGTAGAGTCAGGCTCGTGACTCGAACAAAAACAAGCGCTTCTTGGGAGGCAACCCAAGCTTTATTTTCTTTGTGTGTTTATTTATTTGTTTGTTTGTTTGATTTTATTTGCTTCCGTATGTATGTTTAATTTTTATTATTATTGATTCATGTTCAAAACTAAATTGTGAAAATGCTTTATCTTGTTTTTAACTTCGTCTTAACTACATATAAAGGTATTTTGCAAAAGATAAGTGTAAGGGAAATCCAAATCGGTTTATTAGAACAAATGAACATGAATCGTAATAATAATAAATTAACATACATATTAGTATTTGTTTGAGTCAAATGCTTGTATCGAGTCATAATGATGTTTTGCAGGAATTCCAGGAAGTAAGGTATAGGTTTTTCCAGAAATTTTCCGGAAACTTAACATGAGAATTCTGTCAGATCATTTCTGACGGCGTCAGGTTTTAATTTTCTGAAATTTTTGAAAGTTTTGTTTTCATAAAAAGTTTTTATTAAATCTCTAACTTATAAACTCCAGGAATCTGCAAAATTATCATTCCACAAGCATTATATCCTTATATAGAATTTATCACGCCGATGTTATGCAGGTTTTCGTGTTTGTTTTCTCAGGTTTAACAGGTTATTTTGGACAAGGAGATGTATGTAGAATCTAGCTTTTGGCGATGCTTTAGTCTTGAAGCTTCTACATTCTCTTGGAAGAAGATCTAACCATGTTACCTCTTTATCCACCAAACGAATCAGGGGAGTATTTGATTTCATTCTTTTACCTTATTTACTTTTACATCTTGTTATTTGAACATTGGGGACAATGTTCATCTTAAGTGTAAGGGGGGGTAAAGTACGATACTTTAGAGAATGCAATTACGCTTGATTTTTGTTTGTTTAATGGTAGATGTGTAATAAAACTGAGATAAATACCTGTTAGGGCAATTTTAGTGCCAAATTTCAAATTTTTTATAACTATAGGAGTGAAACTTTGATCTTAATGAGCGTCTCACGGATAGGAGTTATATGACTAGCACAAAACCGTACCACTAAAAAAAAAATTTCACCCCCAAATATGTGAGGTTCGCCCCTAGAATTGGTAGGAAAAGCATTTATGCTATGATGTGTGTACCGGTAGCACTTAGATTCTAGAACTTGCGTTAGGACCATTCCGAGGCCACAAGTGGGACTACATTCGTGTAGTTAGATTTACTACATGATAAGAGGCATTAGGATTAACCCATTGTTTTACACCTGTGTTTTTGTTATAATTACTTTGGCTACATTGGTCAAGTAATTCTCCCACACCCTTTGCGTTGTACTCATTTTTAGTACACGATACCCCTAGTACACCCCTCAGAGCCTATCTTTTCGTTTCGACCTTTAAGCATTTTACTTAAAGGAAGAATTTGTTACACCCTACTAAAATGTACACCCAATTCGCCTTAGCCTACCTTGTATGCACTCATTTTTAGTGCATTATTGTGACAACATTTGTTTAAAACCCAAGTTAATTATCTAGTTGATTACATGGTTGCTAAGTCGAGTCATATCCTTGTACATATTATTTTGGGACGATTGGGACTCATGGGTAAAGTACTAGTGTAATGGAGTAATGGGGAAGAACATCATTTATTACCCTCATATGTGCTAAATATTTTTAAAAGTACTCCAAGTGTTTCAATTATCTTAATTCGAGTCATTAGAATAGTTATTTGTAAAGTTATGTAAAAGTTCAAGTGTAAGGGGAATGCAATGCCCCTATGATGTATTATTTTGGATGGTAGGGCAAAAGTGTATGCAAAAAAAAAAAAAAAAAAAAAAAAAAAAAAAAAAAAAAAAAAAAAAAATCGAAAAAATCGAAAAAATCAAGAAAAATACAAAAAAATGAGAAAAAGAAAAATAGAAAAAACATACGGACAACCATCCCGTTTCATTTTATATTTATCTTATGTTTTTGTTATTTTATTTTTAGCTTAAGATTGAGTCGAGTCTTGGCTTAGCAACATTGTATAGTATATGTAATTGATCAAGATCTTTAACTCGCCACCAGTAAAATATCCTTTATCCAACAAAACCGTGTTTTCCTTTTCCCTACACCTAACGTTATAACCCATGTAAAAGCCCTCTTTGATAGTTTATCTTAGGTGCTTACGCCTAGTGGAGGAGGTTTTTGATCCTTTCCCAAGCCTATGGTAATCTATTTGCTATGACAGGTAGTGAGAGATATTATTCATTTTCATTTATGAGATATACATTTATGACACCTGAGAGATGTGAGTATCTAAACACTACTTGTGAGGTGCTAGTATGTAATCTCCGTGCTTATTATGATTAAAGTGGAACGACTAATTGTTGCAATTACTTTTATATTAGCGTTAAATGACCCCTAACTTGTATTTTGATTAGAATAAAAGCGCATTTGCTTGAGGACAAGCAAATCTCAAGTGTAAGGGTATTTGATGAAGCGAAAAGTGTACCGCTTTTAGGGGTCATTTAAGCCCTAAATCGTATTTATTTGATCAAATATTGCCCTAAATCGTTCCTTTTGTCATTTTAGGTACTTTGGAGAAGAAATCTGGAAAAGGAAGCATTTTGGACGTTTTTGGAGCATAAAAGTGAAGAAAACGACAAAGTCTCAAAATCGGCTAAAAAGTACCTTTGACGGCGTCAGGAATTTCCCCAGACGGCGTCATGGCTTGGCAAGAAAAAGGTGGATATGAAATTTACTCATGATAAGCCAGAGAATTTTGCATGAAAAATCTGACGGCGTCACCCTTTAATCTGATCAAGGTCGTCACGGTTTAAATTAAAGAGGGACGGCGTCAAGCTCTTTTCTGACGGCGTCGAGCTTTGATAAGCCAAAACGGATTTTGGAGGTCTAAAGAGGGACGGCGTCAGGAAGGCCATCCGGGAACCCTAAAAGCGGCGAGGTGACGGCGTCAGGATCTATAACGTGACGCCGTCAGCCCTTAAACTCTATATATAGTTTTGCAATTTTTTGTCATTAGTGTGGAACTTTGTGTGTAACCTTTTGGGAGGAAACCCTAAGACGATTTTAGCAGCTTTTTCAAGGCTTTTTGCCTTGAGATCTTCCATGTTACATTGAAGATAAGTTATCAATTAATCATTCAATATGTCTATGTGTTGTTTGATTCTATCTTGTTCTTGTCTTTTGTTTAACATGCTAGGCTAGGTTTTCTTTGTGTTTGCTTAGATCTAATGAAACCTAGCTATTGATTATTGGTTATTAGTGTGTTATTAGTTGTATTGGATGATTGTTCATCTATGTTAGGCTTAAGAAAACTGGCTAACTTCCTATTCGGTAACTTGCTTGAACGTCTTAAGAAACATGAACCAATGCGTACTAAGGTTTTTATGGTTGTATTTAATGCATGAGCGAATTCTAGTGATCCCATGTTAGGAGCTTCTTAGCCGGCTCGACATAGGAGTGAAGTAGGAGCTTATAGAGTTGGGGAAGTACGTACGCCACCCCACGATTGGTATTAAGGAATACACCCGTCATCCACGCAATTAATACACACTAATCAACCGGTAAAAGATAGTTAGGGAGTAAGGAAATCTAAGTAAACACATTTCTCTCCATATAAGTTCTACCAACCTTTTCATTTTCGTTATTTTATTTTACTTGCATTTGTAGTTATTTGGGTTAGTTGACTAGCAACTAATTCCGCCCACTCTTTCAAACCCGAGATTTTACTTGCTTTCATAAAATTATAAAAACATAAAAAGAATCTTCTCTCACCCTTAGACCTATTAGAGTAGTTTTTCATACCTAACGAACACTATTCCCTGTGGAGAACGATCAATCCCCCGTACTTACCACTACACTATACTACATCGGTCAGGTACACTGCCTGGTGGGGTTGTAAGCCTCTTGAGATCCCTCGAGAGGTAAAACCTGTTGTAAGGTTGCAAAACCACGCATCAATGACCGAAAAAGATGTGCTGGTCAAGAAATTATCTGGTGAGGTGGAACACAAAAATAAAGTGCCTGCTCAAATTATGAAACAGTTGAATGATCAAGGGATGAATATAACTTTGCCATCTGAACCATCGCCAATAGCCTCAGTTGTAAGCCATTTTTTATGTTGTTAACAATTTCATTTTCTAATGCTAACACCACTGATGCTAATGATACCAGGCATTGAACATAAACTGATGAGTGACTGTATTTCTTAATTTATATTGCAGGTGACTCCAATGACCATTGACAATATAGAGAGCAGCGCTAATGAGGTGGATGGCACTCAGACAAGTGATTTTGTAAGTGCTAAAGATGCGGGAATTGAGGAGAATCCAATGGCCTTGAAACTTCTAAAAAGGTAATGGAAACAATGGTAATTAAGTATAGTAATAAAGCATCCTCTTTTGATTTTTGAATTTTACATACATGATCGACTAATGTACCGTGTTTTATATATACGTATAGGAACCTGCTAAAACTGTCAGGCCTAAGCATAACCTTAAGTCACGACGAAACGGGTCTCCAGATTCCCAATCGCTACAAAATGTGTCGTCTCCAACACAACCACTGCCAACAATATGTATTTCAACATGTTTCTTGTTACTCTTTTGTTTAAATAATGTAACGTGTTTTATATATACATATAGGAACTTGCTAAAACTGTCGGACCCAAGACAAAGCAAAAGAAGCGAAAAAATGGGTCTCCGGATTCACAATCGCAACAAGATGTGTCTCCAACACAAGCACTGCCAACAGTATGTATTTCAACATGTTTCTTGTTATTCTTTTGTTTAAATAATTTCTGATATATACATGCAAAAATTCTTTTTTTGTAGACACTTAAGTGCAAACTGTGGATTATAAAGCAAACAAATATTGTTGCTTTGGGTACCGTATACCAGTCTCTTGGAAAGCAATTGCTGCATAACCGACCACTCCCAAGTGATTGCTACAAAGTGTCAATTGATGAATCGTTAGTTGATGCAGCATGCATACCGGACGTAGCACATAATGGGTTAAAAACAGTTAAGAAAGTCGAAGGTAGTTTCGTACATGTGTTTTTTCAACCTACATATATATAATTATTCATATGTAATTCAATGTTTGATAGAAGCGTCTTTTGTTTACTACAGGTTACACCAACAAACCATGTGACTAAATGTGTACCACCGGCACCATTGAAGAAACAATATATATCTGCTAACGACTTAAGGCAAACTGCTAATAAGGCGGTGAAGGTTCAAAAGTCTTTAGATTATTGAGAATTTGATTAATTAAGTACGACATTACAATTGTATATTCTGTCCAGTTATATACATTCGAGTTTAATTCAATTTGAAATTTCTTGTGGTTTTTAATATTGTTTTATATATAATATATATACTCTCTCCGTCTCAATTTATTTGTCAGGAGAGAGAAAACACAAAGTTTAATAAAAGTGGGACCACTTTAATTTTCAACCACTAACATGGAATATTCCTCCACTAGATTCTCTAGTTTTTACTAAATAAGGAAAATGGACAATTAATTTGAGACATCCATAAAAGGAAATATGGACAATTAAATTGAGACGGAGGGAGTAATATATATACTCATTCCAGCAGCACTAGCATAGTACTAGCAGTAGTAACTCTGCTTCAGTAGGACCACCTTAGTACTAGCAGTAGCAACTCTGCTCCAACAGTATAGTAACCCTGTGACTAAAAGATGCAGTCACATAATATGGTCACGCTTATCAACATTATTGGTCGCTCTTTGTTTAATTCGATGTGTGACTAAATAGTACCAAAGGCCACACAAACTAAAAATTCATGTGACCATTGGATGAACAATAGTCACGCAAAATACATATTTCTTCACTTTAAACAGCATATGGTCACACTTATTAACACCTTTGGCCACTTTATGCTTAATTGTATGTGACTAAATACCCAAAACAAACATGCTTTGTGTGACTAAATATTACAAAAGGCCACACAAACATAAAATTCAAGTGGCCATTCGATGATCAATAGTCACACAAAATACAAATTTCTTCACTTTAAACAGCATATGGTCACACTTATCAACACTTTTGGCCACTTTATGCTTAATTGTATGTGACTAAATAACCAAAACAAACATGCTTTGTGTGACTAAATATTACAAAAGGCCACACAAACATAAAATTCAAGTGGCCATTGGATGATCAATAGTCACACAAAATACAAATTTCTTCACTTTAAACAGCATATGGTCACACTTATTAACACTTTTGGCCACTTTATGCTTAATTGTATGTGTCTAAATACCCAAAAAAAATATGCTTTGTGTGACTAAATATTACAAAAGGCCACACAAACTAAAAATTCATGTGACCATTGGATGATCAATAGTCACACAAAATACATATTTCTTTACTTAAAACAGCATATGGTCACACTTATTAACACTTTTGGCCACTTTATGCTTAATTGTATGTGACTAAATACCCAAAACAAACATGCTTTGTGTGACTAAATATTACAAAAGGCGACACAAACTAAAAATTCATGTGACCATTAGATGATCAATAGTCACACAAAATACACATTTCTTCACTTTAAACAGCATATGATCACACTTATTAACACTTTTTGCCACTGTTTTTTAAATTGTATGTGACTAACTCGAAAAAAACAACACACGTTGTGTGACTAAATCATCACAAACGTCACATTTATTATATTTTCATGTGGCCATAGGATGGGAAATAGTCACACATACTGATGAATCCAACAAAACTTGTGCCTAATTAGTCACAAATATTCGGGTTTTGGTCACTCTTTTTCAATGAAAACGGCCACAAAGTAAACAATGTGACCATATGATACCTACGGTGGCACGACTTTTTGTCACACACACCCAAAAAAACGTGTGTGACTATATGCATATAGTCACGCATTTTTGGTGTGACGAAAGGTGAAATCTGTACCAGTGTCCGATAATTCAAATGATTAAAACTACACTTGCTTAGACTAGTTTACTACTCTTGATAAGCATGATTGTGATAACTTTGTTAACATGTTGGTTATGATAATTAGTTGGGTGAACTAATCTATTGTTCTTACAAGTTAAACCTTCATCAAGATTTTAGTTTATAAAAACAAACATTAAGTTTAACCAATCAATTCAAGATCAATTCAAGGTTCATAAGTTTGGGGTAACAAACTTAAACACAAAAATAATCTTTTGTTTTATCAAATACGCTTAGGAAATGGTCAATACAAAAGGTAACCGATCATAGACAAAAGGTCACAATTGATTGCAAACAACTAATCTTTCGACCCTTGAGGGAGTTTTCAATCAATCCAATTTGATAGACAAAAGAATTCTTATTACAACCACAATTAAGTTTCTTTGTTAAACCAAGAATAATGTGTAAAAACAATCATTCATAGACAAATGATTATAACTAGTTAAATAACAATAACTCTTTCGACCTTTAGTATTACTAACTAGTCAAACTTGATTAACAAATGTCACTATGAAACTTAACCACAATTGGATCTTAGAATCAACTTAAAATTGAATTAAAACATGTTATCACAATCATACGCAAATCATTAAGTAATACACATCATCTAAACAATTGCACAAAAGTTCAAAACATTTTTAAAAACAAATACTTATTTATTCACAACGTACTAAATAAACAAAATTTAAAATGAACAAAAAAAAACAAATTTAAGTAGAATAAAAAAAATGATACTCTTGCAAAAACCAAAAGACATTTAAACTTATTCGATCTAAATACAAACACACAAGAACAAAATACATAAAAAAAATAACAATAATTTTTTTTTTTTTTTTTTTAACCGTTTGGTCCAACCGATCGGTTGGGGTATCCATCCGATCGGTTGGGTTGGGCCAATATTTACCGAGAGCTCCAACCGATCGGACAGGGTATCCGTCCGATTCGGTTGGGATGAAATATTTTTAGATTTGTGTCTATCCGATCGGTTGGATGCCAAACCGATCGGATAGAAGGCTCGGTAATTTTTTATTTATTTATTATTTTTTTTATGAAAACAAGCTTTACTTAAAACTTTTTATTGAAAAAATAAAACCGGAACGCATAACGTAACGAACACGAAAATAAACACAAGTAAAACACATAAACACATATATACTAGAAGAGCACCAAGAACATAAAACGACACTTAAAACAAAAAAAAGCAAATAAAAGCACGATCACAGAAAATGACAAGAACATAGACGCAAGAAAACAAAATTAGTCACAAATCAAAACAAAACAATCTAAAACAAGATAGTCTTATTCCAAATTAATACGAGACTAATCTAGACAAGAAAAACACGAACAAAAAGAAACACAAAAACATGCAAGAGATCACTGGTATGTGCTTAAACACATACCATTTCTAGACCAAAACCGGACCCAAAATGACCAAAAACCCGACCATAATGCCAAATATATTGTGTTTTTGTGTTTTTACGTATGCAGGCACGGATATCGAAGAAAAGGACAAAATCAAGCAAAGAACCGGGAAACCGAGCACGAGATATGGAAGTGTTATTTTTAGCCGATGCCGGGAAGAAATTATGGTCAAAAAGTCAACCGAGGTCCTCATATTTTCAGAGATTGTCAATTTTAAGCCCTTGGATCATCTTTTAAAATATGGCAGTAATGGTCCCTTGAGAATCTAGAAATTACACCTAAAGTCCCTTAAATAAACTTTAATTCTTAAAACTAATCCTAAATCCTTAAACCTATAACCCGGTTTTATACAAAATCCCCAACCCATTCCAAAACAATTCACTCAATCCTTTACCTACACAAGCCCAACCTTTATCTAAATCTTACCCTAGCCCACTCGCACCCAGCCCAATGCCATCACTTAACCCGATCCAACACTAAAAAGATAAACCCGGTCAAAAACCCCACTCGGTCAAAAAGAAAAGAAGTTAAATAAAAACAAGCACACCCTATTATCTCTTTCACAAAAAAATACCGATCCCCAATTTCCCCCTTTCCCCATTTTCACTATTCACGCAACCCTAGAATTACCGTACAAAAAATTACGGTAATTAAGGGTATTTTTGGCAATCATTGGCTCATCTAGAAGGACCTGACGATAAGAGTGACGCGTGGCAGCATGTGATTGGTCCGAACACGCAGCATCTTTGATCGTACGAAGGAAAATGAAAGCTTGGAGATGAAGGGAAGATCCAAGGGTGATAGATAGCTGTGGACACACGCGGATCGCCAACGTGGATTCTCATTGTAGCCGAATATTTTTTGTAACTTTGCTTCTATTAATGAAAATTTTTATTTCAGATTAATAGTTGTTTTAACTTCTTGAATTAAAATTTTATTTAGTATTGATTTTATCTGAGTGTTATTTCAGTGAAAAAAAAAAAAAAAAAAAAAAAAAAAAAAATGAGTGTTATTTCAGTGAAAAAAAAAAAAACATTCTCTAATCAGCTGATAAGCTGATGATAAGTTGGTGAAAAGCTATGGAGTGCTGATGTGGGATAAAGCTTGATATTGGGGTTATGTTATTGGCTATAAGCCTGGGTTGAATGAGGTTGATAACCTGAGTTCTGAGGTATCTAATAACAGCAGGATCACTTCTTAGACTAGTATGTTTCTTAGCTTGTTGTCTGCTATTTCATATCTAGATTATATTACTGCTTTTGTTTGTTAGTTAATTCTGCTTTAGTAGCTTATTAAGATCATAGGGTAGTAGTAGCTTGTTTCTTTTACTTTTAGAGTGATTTTAGTAAATCAGATTTGATAAGTTGTGTTAGGCTTAAAATCAGTTGGTGCTTAAAGTTTTATAGCTCACTATTTGATTTTGGACTTGTGGTAAATCTGTAAGAACAAGTACTGCTAGGACAAGCTCAGCCATAAGCTGAGTTTGATTTGAGGTGTTTGTTTGTGTTTCAAGTAGTATAAAAAGTATTAAATTAGTGCATGAGTTCTATAAGCTAAGTATTGTTTGAGTGGTACTCTTTGGCATGTTTAAGTGTATTGCACATTGTTTTATCAGATCTGTCAAATAGTGCAGCAGCTATTGTGTTTTAACTAGCTGATCTAATCCGAAATCGAGCTAGCAATCAAGCATTCATGATAGGGCTTTTTAAATATTTGTAATCTCTGCTTTATAAGCTTTCTAGAACAGCTTTTATTTTTAAAATTGGTTAAACTTTGAGCTTTTTAAAAGCTGTTGAAATTAGCTTGTCAGGTTTGATAACTGATATAGAAAATTAAACAAATATCTGTCTTTGTCATTTTTGGTCCTTGTAGTTTCTGTTTTAGTTTAAATCGAGGCTAAGTAGTTTTAGTCTTAAATAGTTTGTTGTTTTGGCAATTTTAGTCCCTGTCTTTATTTAAATCTATAATAGTTTCAGTTTTTACAACTTTAGTCCCTCAGCTTTTATAAAACTTTTATTTTTCCAAATTTTCTTTTATAATTTAGTTTTTCTAAACTACATTTTCAGTCCATTAGTTTTTTTTCTACTTTTGCATTTTAGTTAAATCACCTAATTAGTTTTAAATAGTTTTAATTCATAAAAAATTATTAAAAAGTAAAAAAATATATTTTTCTTTTTCCAAAAATTTTCTTTTATCATTTTTAATATAGGAAAATTATTTTGATATTTTTAGGTTTTAAATTTCACAAAATCATTTTTATTTACGTTTTATAATTCGTCGCGTTACGTTTTTAATTTCAAATTTTCGTTTTTAAAATTCGTATGCTTAGTTTAATTTTTTAATTAGCTTAATTAATTGTTTTTATTTCATTTTTAATTGTTCATAGTATAAAATCAAAAATCAATCACTCTTTTTCACTCATTCACCACACGTATTCGACACGTTAACGACAACTCGATATTCGACCTTCGTTGGGAAACGACCTGGGGAAAACGCATACGTTGCCTTTTCCTTTGGAAAAATAAAATACTACACAAACGACAAATCATGCAAGAGATCACATAACATATAAAATATAAAACTTACAAAACAAGAAAAACAAAAACTAAGAAAAAAAATGGGACAGAAGCCTCCAACCGAATCGGTTACGGGTGGTGACCGATCGGTTGAGATGGTTTGGGTGGTCCATCCGAACGGTTGGAGTTACCAACTGATCGGCTAGATGATTCTGGTCATTTTTGGTGGTTTTTTCGCAACCAATTTCGAGCACACTTATAAAGCAAACATTTAAATGAGTATTTTTAGAACACATGAAACCAAATCCCAACACCAAAACACTTGATTTTGATGCCAAGATCATTAAGAAAATATGAGAATTAAGAGATTTTTGAAACAAAACGCAAGGGAGGCAATTAAGCAATTATCATGAACAAACAAGAAAGCAATCAAGAGCAATCAAACAAGAGCAAAGAAACAATCATTTATGAGCAAGAGCAATATAGCATTCGAACAAATTAGCAAACAAGCAATCGATCAATATATCAAGTAAGCGAACAAACGAACAATTCAACAAGAATTCAATTCAAACAATCAATCAAAGGATCACGCAAGATCAACAAACAAACAAACACCTAAGAACAAAAACCAAATCCCCGGCAGCGGCGCCAAAAACATGATGCGTTCGCAAAAGGTTTTAAATTTATAAACAAGAATTACCGATTAACTAGGAACACATTCGGGCAAGTATACCCTAGTCGTATGTAGTATAGAGGTTGGTAAGTCAAGGTCGTCCCAAGAGACTTGGTTGCACTCAAGTGTTGTTTGTTTTTTTAAGCAAGTAACAAGTTGATGGTTATGATTGTCACGGATCAAACCAACAAGAAAAGCAATATAAGAACAAGCACACAAAGAACATACATGTTTGGCAATGATAATAAGTTAGTAAGGACTTGGTGTAAGCCTTTACTAATATTATGATGGTTAGGTTGGAAAACATATTATCAAAGGTAATCATTTCGACCTTTAGAACCAATAATAATTTAGTGTTTTATAAATCAATGATAACGCTCATTTTGAACATGTTTTTATAGCGTTATTCTTATGATTATGCATGTTATTTGGTTGTATTTATGAACATATTACGCTTAAAAGGTGCAAAAGATGTGTTTAGGTTCAGGTACAACAATGTCGAAGGAAATAGAGAAAAAGATGAAGAAAAGTCGACAAAATCAAGTAAATATGCGCGAAGTAAAGTTTTCCGTTCAAGACAAAGATTCATGCTATGATTATGTCCAAGTTCAAAAGAAAGATGGGGAAATGAAGTCAAGAATTAGTGCCAAGAAGTTTGTCACAAGTGGGAATTATATGTTAGCTTTGAGTTGAAAGTTATGTTCAAGACTTGGTCTAAACCCGAGGTTTCAGTTTCTATACCCAAGGTTTGCATCAGGGAAGCTCATACCGGAGGTATGGAATTCATACCTGAGGTTTAGCTAATACCCAGGGTTTACATTTCCATACCCGAGGTATGCAGAAAATTGACATGAAGAGTTGCATTTAAAGTGAAGAGTTAAGTACCATTATCACCAAGGACGCCCATTTACTTCCATTAACTAAAGTTCCTGCATCATTATGACACTTAGAGCCCAATATGTTTGCTTGTTGGCCAAGAGGAAGTCTCCATTTATATGTGAAGAAAGAAGAACAAAAATATAACCACAATCAAGATACAATAAAATTTTGTCACTATTTTCTCATATAAGTGGGCGACAAGAGGAGGAAAACACAGGAACAAGAAGACTAAAATCTCATCAATCATTACTTCAATTACTTACAGATCATTGTTGATTATTGAACAAGTGTTCTTCACTATTTGTAATCATCATTACAACGTTTTGTAAGACTATTCAATCATGTTTACTAGTTATCAATTTCCTATGATTATTACTTTGTTTACCATGAGTGGCTAAGTGCCTTATGAACTTGCCTAGATGATGTTTGAATTATGGTTCGCTTGATTGGTTATGACTTATTGGTTCTAATATAAAAGAAAAGTTAACACTAAGAACGAGTTGTGCTATCTTAAGTTTTCTCCACCAAAGAGTTATTAAGTTTGGGTAATTTCTAATGATGTATTGGGTTGAAAAAGACATTGTTAGTAAGTTGGTTGTAAACCTTTGTCTATGAGGGTTTTACCTTATGTATTGACCATTTCATAAGAAACTTAATTCAACTTGGAAAGCTAAATAGTGTGGTTGTTAATTATTTGTGAAACGAAAGTGAATCGGGTAATTGAGTTGTGTTAATCTTGGATTGATCAATTCTTAAATATTGTTTTTATAATCCCTAAATCTTGACGAGGATTGAAAGCATTTGAAACAATATAATTAGTACACCACTAATCGAATTAGAACACCATCTAATTTGTTGGTCATAATCAAATGGAACCAATGTCATAATCATGTCAAAGGAATTGTGCAAACTAGTCTAGGCAAGTGTAGTCTTTAAATTATTGAATTTCCATTACCTTTATTTGCTTGCTAATTAGTATTGCTAGTTGGATTGCTATTTATTTGCAAAAATTCACATCACACAAACAAAACAAATCCTAGTGAACGACCTCGGCTTACCTCCTTTATCTCTTACTACATACGGACGAGTATACTTGCTCGTATGTGTTTCGTTTGAATCTTTGGTAAATCGTGTAATAAATTTTAAAACTTGGACTCCTAACGGGTATATCCCTTGAAACACATCAATCAAATATACATAAGTCTTAATCAATTGGTCATGTCATAAAACTCATGCCTAAACCAACAACAAACAAAGAGTTCTTTCGACCCATAACTTTGATGTCATCAATTTGTGAAGTTCCATTTACTTAAAAAATAATGATTAGAACACATATTCAAAAGATGCCTTTCGACCTTTAATCTAAATTAAACTTTCACTTGTTATGTTTATTAAGTTTCTTGTACAATCGTCACAAAGTACAAGACCAAAACATTCATCGACTAATGAATTGAAATTAACCACTATTGAGAATCCTTTCAACATATAGACTCAACAATAATTAATCAAAACAATAAACAAGACAAGTTCCAATTTAACCAAATATGATGTTATCATCATAATCTAAACAAACACTACAAATATCCAAACATCCTAATATCACAAGTTATCATAATATCTAAAAAAGTATTAAGACATCATTCACAAGACAAAGCACATAAGAATAATCACATCATCAACACAATCAAAGAAACCAAAAATGCTTAATATTAAAAGAGAATATACCAAAGTTCATAAGATACACATGAATCCTCCATTGAATTTCGATCAAGCCAACCCCCCAACACCTTTGGAAAAGGGTGAGGGGTAGTTAAGAGAGATACTTTGAGAGTTACATGAGAGTTATATGATAGATATTTAGAGTTGTGTCTAAAACTCTTACAAATGAGTCCTATTTATACTCCTCTCAAGGACTTGGGGTATTAATGCTCAACTTGGCCTCCAAGCAGAGTGGAATGGCCTAGAATACACTTGGGAAGGATCTAGAATTGGTTTGTACACGTTTGGAGTCTTAGTAGTGAAGTTTTGGCAGACCAGGCAGCTCCAACCGATCGGTATTGCATCCAACCGAATCGGTTATAGCTCCATCCGATTCAGTTGTGGACCCATACCGATCGAATGGAGACACCTGTGTTGTAGAACTTTCTCTTAGCTTTTCGTGGCCGCTTGAATCAACTAAATCCGAGTTCCTATGCTCAAGTTATGGCCAAAATGGTGGAGGTGTGTTGGGAACAACGAGTCTTCCAATAATTCTTCGTTTTAGCTTCTTTTCTTCATTTCTTTCCTCGTTTTTCTTCTTGTACTTTATTCTTTGAGTCTTTGGAGTGACAACTTCATGACTTTATCTTCTCGAATATACTTCACGAGACTCGCTTTTGTCGGGAATTCTTCGTATATGCATAAATCTTCAATTATTGATCGTTTCTTCGTCTTTTTCTTGGTTTTCTTTGTCGTGAGCTTCCATGAACCTAAAATAGAAATTATACTTCATTAAGTACCATAAGTTCATAAAAGTGATCAATATATATGCATAAAATCCACGATAACGCTCCTAAAAACATGTACAATTTGAGCGTTATCAGTGGGTGTTGTGGGTGTCGCCCAATCCTTTATTGACTCGATCTTTGCAGGGTCCACATGAATGCCTTGACTATCAATCACGTGACCCAGAAATTGAATAGTTGGTATCCAAAACTTGCACTTTGAAAACTTAGCACACAACTCCTCTTTCTTCAGCAGTTCTAGGATTAGTCTAAGGTGTTCCTCGTGCTCCTTCTCGCTCTTAGAGTAAATTAAGATGTCGTCAATGAAAACGATCATGAACTTGTCCAGATATGGCTTGCACACCCGATTCATAAGGTCCATGAATACTGCCGGTGCGTTGGTTAAGCTAAAAGGCATAACCTGGAACTCGTTGTGGCCGTAATGAGTTTTGAATGCCGTTTTGTGGATATCCTCTTCCCGAACTCTAAGTTGATGGTATCCGGATCTCAAGTCAATTTTTGAGTAAACGCACGAACCTTGGAGTTGGTCGAATAGATCATCGATTCTCGGAGGTGGGTATCAGTTTTTGATGGTTAGTTTGTTCAGCTCTCGGTAGTCAATGCACATTCTGAAAGTTCCATCCTTCTTTTTAACAAACAAGATCGGAGCTCCCCAAGGCGAGGAACTCGGCCTGATGAATCCTTTCTCCGAAAGTTCTGACAATTGGTTCGATAGTTCCTATAGTTCCATCGGAGCTAATCGATAAGGTGTTGGTCCCACAGGTGCGGCACCAGGCACTAGATCGATTCAAAATTTGACCTGTCGGGATGGCGGAAGTCCAGGTAAGTCTTCCGGGAAGTCTCTTATGATTGGTACATCTTCCAAACGCTTTCCCTCCGGCTCCTTCTCTTTCTTCTCGGTTACTTGTGCTAGGAAGAGGTGACACCCTTTCTCGATGTACTTCTGGGCCTTTGCGCAAGAGATGATGTTTAGTCTTGACGCGTTTCTTCTGTCACCTTCTACGATTAGGACTTTGTTCCCATAAGGCAGCCGAACGATTTTCTCGTCGTAAATGATGGCGGCATGGTACTTCGACAACCAATCCATACCGATAATAACGTCAAAACTACCCAATTCTACCGGCATAAGGTTGATGTTGAAAGGGTGGTTTAACAGGTTTAGAGTACAACCTCTTATGATGGAGTCTACCCTTTCTACGTTCCTATTTGCTAATTCTACATTGTATACGTTGTCTAGAGTGGTCGGGGCAATACCAAGTAGTGGACTAAATGCAGTTGAAACAAAACTCCTATCTGCCCCCGTATCAAACAATATGGATGCATAACGGTTATTTAAATGGAACGTACCCATCACGACGTTCGGGTCCTCTTGGTCTTCCACCTTGCCCACTGCATAGACCCTCCCACGGGCTCCTCCACCGTTACCTAGGTTTCCCTGATGCCCAGCAGCTCCTTGATTTCCTTGGTTCCTTTGATTACCCTGATTACCTTGGTTACCTCGGTTACCATCATTACCCTGATTCCTGGGTTTTCGGCATTCACTTCGGTAATGCCCTTTCTCACCACATCCAAAACAAGTTATTTTAGCCTTTGGGTTGTTTGTTGGTGCATCTTGTGCAGTTGCAAGGGGTCTTGACTTGCAATCCCGGGTCATATGTCCTATCTTTTGGCATTTGTGACATTTGATCGTGCACTGATCCTTGCGGTGCAACTTGCAGTGGTTATACAATGGCACGTTCCCTGCGTTTACCTTTTTCTCTGTCGGCTCCACAGCATAAACTTTAGCAACTTCCTGTCTTTTGTTTGGGTGGTGGTTGTTGTTGTTCCTGGAGTGATCATCCCATTTCCTCTTATTAGTCACAACCATTTCAGCCGAATCCTCAATCACTTGGTCTATGAACTTGTTGGCCACTTCCATAGTCTCATGGAGATTAGCAGCCTTGGAGGTAGTGACATTACCCTTGATGGATAGGGGTAATCCTCCAATGTACCTTTCCAGTAAACGAGTCTCAGTCTGGACCATTTCGGGACATAACAATGCCAACTCCTGAAAGCGTTGGTTGTATGCAACCATGTTGGTACCCTGCATCTTGAAGTTCCAAAACTCGACCTCCAACTTCTTAACCTCGTTGCAAGGGTAATACTTTTTGAGTACCATTTCTTTAAAGTTTTCCTATGGCATTGCGTAAGTGGCGTCATAGCCGGCAGACTACATATAGTTATTCCACCAGGTTAGAGCAGCATCCATGAAGGTGAATGATGCATACTTAACCTGGTCTTCATCCGCACAACTACATATTCGGAAAACAGTCTCCAGCTGTGACAAACGGTAATTTACCACTAATATTTTAATAATAAATGTTAATTTATTATTACTTAACTGTTAGATTTAGCATTTATGTGCTTGCATAACTATTTCGGGAAGCAAACCCGCACGCTGTAGTATACAGTAACCCGCAAAACTATTTAACCTCATCAGAAAAAGTGAATTTCCCATTTTCTGACATTTACAGACTTCAACATAATAAAAGCGAGAAGTTATCTCACATTTCCTGAAAAATGATACCACACTCGTACCGACACCATATTAGTAACGGTTTAATTTTATAATTTATTTTCAGAGTCCATAATTTTTTTTATATCAGTTTTATAAAAACGTCTCCATAATTATAATTTTCGCGTTTATACCAAACCGGGGAACCACGATTACACCTCAGCTCAACGGAACACGGGGTACACAAAATACACTATAATATAATAAAACTAAGATATACACGTTTCTCTTATATCTTATCCCTTGGTATAACCGCCACATACATCCACCCATTTTTAACGTCTTCTTTCTTTGGATTTCTTCTCCAACTCCCCAGGCCATCTCCCATCACCATCTGGTTCATGGATCTATACGCTTTTCATCTCTCCCGAAGCTTACCGTCGCTCTCACATAACCTTTCCCCAGAGTCAACGGTTATAGAAGAGATGAGGTGACGAGGATTAAGAACAATTGTGGCTTAAAACTGATACTCCTCAATTTCCAGGCTCGAAAGGATGTCGAAGGCCTTCCCTATTATCTTCTTTTTATTGATTATTCGAAGTCCAGGGAATCCACACACTCAAATCTCACTCACAAAAGTCTTATCGAGATCTAGGATTCAAAGGGAACTGACTCACAACGAAGGTGTGGATTAGCTGGGGTTCGGATTTGGATTTGCTCGATTCGGATTCGGGGTGTTAAGTTCTTGGTTCTTCTTGTTGTCCGTATCTATTGTAAGGGTCTTAAATCTCTTTTACATTCTATAAACTTTTGATTGAATTAATTGTTATTTGAAGTTGTGACTGAATTCATTTTTACAAGTTATGATGAAATTGTTGTTTTAATTGGTCGATTTGAAACCCTGCGAATGGTTATGTTTTGTTGTTGATATTGATTCTTGTGTGGCTCATAATCCTTAAACAAAAATCCGAGTATTGGCTTGTGTATGGAAGTGTCATGTTAGTTGTTTTTGTTCGGTTCGATTTGTTGTTGATATGGTTAATAGTTATTAGGATTTTGGCTTATTAGTTTAGATTAGGACCTGTCTAATATTTTTTGAGTCTCGTATGAATTTTGGGTCGAAACAGTGGTGAGTCTTGGTCCTTGATACTCACACGTTGGCCACGACTATCAGACGATGAGATAAGTTGTGTTGTGAGGTGTTTTTGGTTGTGGTCGAAACCCCCTAGTAAAACACTTAAGGGTGTCATTGAAACTTAAAATCTGTGTAAGTTTAGGTTGCGTTGTGTTGTTTTCAGTTCAAGAGAAACCCCACCCACAAAGGGTGTACTACGGTTGGTTTGTTTTGGTTCATTTTCCACTAGACAGCAACCCATATAGGGTGTGGATACCTTGGTTCGAGTCTCGTTGGGTTGAACGGGATAATCACGAATCTGCTCACTTAGCAGCCTAGGAAAAAGGTCACCACTTTGTAGCGTTGTGTGAGTTGTTTGAATCATTCTTGGTTCAAGAACAACCCACATAGGGTTGCCTTGGTTCGAATCCCACAAGGACACCACAAAAGGGTGCGTGGATGTGAAGGTTTAAACTCAAAACACCAAAGGGTGTTGAGTTAGTAACCGAGTCGATATACTATGAAAGGTTTAGATCCAAGACTTGGGTAAAACCATTGTTGTGTGTAGTGAGGCCGCGGTGTTGAACCCAGCCAACGGCCATAACGTGAGTCTATGAGGTCACAACGTTGAGTTGTGTCGAGCTCGTCACTCGAGCTCGACATAAACCTTTGTGCTATAACTTGTCGCGAGTCAAAATGTTGTTGGTTATGTCACAGGCTAATCCACAAGTCCTAAGTTGGGCTTGTGTGTGCGTGTGTTGGGTTATAACCTGTAAGGCCCAGTAAGGGTACAGTATCCTTTTGCTGGTCGAAGCCCAACATGCCCAATCGGGTGTGTTGGTTATTAGAGTATCAGTCCAGGCCACAAACCCCCCCCCCCTTTGGCTTTATACTGGGCCACAACCCAACAAGGGGGATTAAAGGAGTACGTATGTGTTAAATAGCCGAATGTATAAATGAAAACTTAATATGGTAACCGTTGTGTGTATGTGTGTACCGACATAACCTCGTACTCGACTTATTCCACAACTCAATCCCGACTCTTTTCTTTTCACGTTGCCACGAGTTTCGCCATAAATCACAACAAGTTATAAAAACATATGTTATAACATGAGACACTATATATATATACAACTATAAACTCTTTTATACAATTACAACTTATAAACACTAGTCAAAACTAGACTTGTAAATATTTAACCTACTTATATCGCATATCTAATTTGTAAACACTTAAAATAGTATTTTAGAAAATCTACTTAAGTTTTATAACAATTATAAAACGACTATTACATAAATATATATTTTTGTAACACATAATTACCTCGAGAAACCAACACACATGCACGGGTCATGCCCGACTTCTAACAAAATAAATATACTTATCATGTTTTTATTAAAAATTTACAAACGAAATGTCTTAGATACAACCCCTATAAACTAGTTTCTCAAATTGCAAATCTTTTACATAAGACCGTTACTTACAAATAATTATTCATACAATTCTAAATATATTCTTAGCAAATATTTCAAAAATAACTATTTGTATACTTTTATAGTTACTATTTTTATATACCTTTAATAATAATGTTCTCATATTCCGGCAACGTCTAGTATTATTCGTAATCACTTTTCGTACATCGTCTTTCGGTTATTGTCGAACCGGAATCTTATTCGTCTTTGATATTTTTATTGTCATACACTTATGCACTTCCAAGAGCCAATACCTACAAATACTTAGAAAACTGTTTTAAACTTAAATGCTGCCACACAAGCAACAATAACATAAACACTTTAAAAGTTTTGAATTAAATTCCGTTGAGTCTTAAATTAAAGTTGTGAACTAAGACATGCCTTACTAATCTAGGTCGCGTGTTGGTGCCATACTCTCTCTGATTCACTTCATTCACTGTTTACTTTATTAAGGTGAGTTTATAGCCCCACTTTACTTACACTTGTTTTACAACTATGGGGTGAGAAACACGCAAAACATTTTCTGGACCACATTAATGTTTTTATTTTCTCAAAACTATTGTGTAGTTAGCCTAAGCCCCTGAACCCATTGTTATGCCCACCTTCATGAACCGTTAATTCCCGTTGGGAAGCGCGATTGATATAAATAGATCTATTGGGGTGACTTCGTCATTCGGTTGGCCAGACGGGTCAATGCGAGCGTATACCAAGTCGGACTACGAGTGTATTGGGTTAGACACTCGCTATGGGCCCCTGATTATTATTTATGTGCTATATTATAGCACACTGAACTGTCGAGTTTCGGTTGCATAAACTTAGTCCTAGCGTGATAGACTATTTTGTATGGCATTATATGTGTTGTAATGTTCATACACAAAACTATTGGTCCAAACTTATCACTTACTGCTTTAATCTAAACCTATGAACTCACCAGCTTTTTTTGCTGACTTTTAGCATGAATTTCTCAGGTGCTTAATCTGTGTGATTTTTGCAAGGTATTGGTATGGCAAGGGTCATAGACTATTTCCTGAAGTGTTTTACACATAACTATGACTTGTTTGTATGGGACAACTAAACGCATGGGCCTTAATTTTCTGAATTTGAAACTCTATTGTAAACTCTATTTAACTTGAATGAATGTATTTAAACGGAGTATGTATTTCGTTCTTTATTACCTTGTGTTGTGATTACCAATTTTAGTAGCACCCCATGACCCGAATGCTTCCGCGATTATTAAATTTGGAGGTGTTACACCAGCCTTTCAACCTATCTGACCAAAACAACGGCCCCCTCAGTTCCTCCAAAACCACCAGTCATGGTCTTTCAGAATTTCTGGTAGGTGCAGTTGCGGTTGTTGTTGTTTGTTGTCTTGGGTTTCCGACATCAGTAGTTGAGTTGTTTGTTGTAGCCAGCGCTACTGCCACCCGTTCCTCTACTAATTGATCAAGTATAGCTTGGTTCAAAGGTGGAGCTGTTGCATTAGCCCTGGCTGGGCCTGGATTGAATGGTTGCGCACGAGTAGTCCTGTTTGACCTTCTCTTAGGAGGCATCTTGCACTGGTACATATTTCACCTTTCGTCACACCAAAAATGCGTGGCTATATGCATATAGTCACACACATTTTTTTTGGTGTGTGTGACAAAAATCCCGCCACCGTAGGTATCATATGGTCACATTGTTTAGTTTGTGGCCGTTTTCATTGAAAAAGAGTGACCAAAACCCGAATATGTGTGACTAATTAGGCACAAGTTTTGTTGGATTCATCAGTATGTGTGACTATTTCCCATCCTATGGCCACATGAAAATATAATAAATGTGACGTTTGTGATGATTTAGTCACACAACGTGTGTCATTTTTTTCGAGTTAGTCACATACAATTTAAAAAACAGTGGCCAAAAGTGTTAATAAGTGTGACCATATGCTGTTTAAAGTGAAGAAATGTGTATTTTGTGTGACTATTGATCATCCAATGGTCACATGAATTTTTAGTTTGTGTGGCCTTTTGTAATATTTAGTCACACAAAGCATGATTTTTTTGGGTATTTAGTCACATACAATTAAGCATAAAGTGGCCAAAAGTGTTGATAAGTGTGACCATATGCTGTTTAAAGTGAAGAAATGTGTATTTTGTGTGACTATTGATCATCCAATGGTCACATGAATTTTTAGTTTGTGTGGCCTTTTGTAATATTTAGTCACACAAAGCATGTTTTTTTTGGGTATTTAGTCACATACAATTAAGCATAAAGTGGCCAAAAGTGTTAATAAGTGTGACCATATGCTGTTTAAAGTGAAGAAATGTGTATTTTGTGTAACTATTGATCATCCAATGGCCACATGAATTTTATGTTTGTATGGCCTTTTGTAATATTTAGTCACACAAAACATGTTTGTTTTGGTAATTTAGTCACATACAATTAAGCATAAAGTGGCCAAAAGTGTTAATAAGTGTGACCATATGCTGTTTAAAGTGAAGAAATTTGTATTTTGTGTGACTATTGATCATCCAATGGCCACTTGAATTTTATGTTTGTGTGGCCTTTTGTAATATTTAGTCACACATCAAATTAAACAAAGAGTGACCAATAATGTTGATAAGCGTGACCATAATACGTGACTGCATCTTTTAGTCACAGGGTTACTACTGGTATTACTAAGTTAGTATTGTTGGAGCATAGTTGCTACTGCTAGTACTAAGTTAGTCCTGCTGAAGCAGAGTAACTACTGCTAGTACTATGATAGTGTTGCTGGAATGAGTGTGTGTGTGTATATATATATATATATATATATATATATATATATATATATATATATATATATATATATATATATATATATATAACAGAATCATAAACAAAAAGAAATTTGAAATTGAATAAAACTCGAATGTATATAACTGAACAGAATATACAATTGTAATGTCGGACATAATCAAATTCTCAGGTACCATAATTTAAAGACTTTTGACTCTTCGTCGGCCTAGCTTGCTTTAGGGCTTCAATAGAGACATTACTTTTGCGCTTCGATGGTGCTGTTGGTCCACAGTTGTTGTCACTTTTCTTTTGCATTGTAGTTGGCGGTGTAACCTATAGTAACAAAAGACGCTTGTATCAAACATTGAATTATATATCAAGAATTATATATATGTACATTGAAAAAACACATGTATGTACCCAAAGCAACGATATTTGATTTCTTTAAGTGCCACAGTTTGCACTTAAATGGCTAAAAAAAAGAATTTATGCATGTACATATAATAAATTGTTTAAACAAAAGAATAACAAGAAACATGTTGAAATACATATTGTTGGCAGTGCTTGTGTTGGAGACACATTTTGTTCCGATTGGGAATCTGGAGGCCCGTTTTGTCGTGACTTAGGCTTTTTCTTAGGTCCGACAGTTTTAGCAGGTTCCTATATGTATATATAAAACACGTTACATTATATAAACAAAAGAATAACAAGAAACATGTTGAAATACATACTGTTGATACTCCTTGTGTTGGAGACACATTTCCTTGCGATTGGGAATCTGTAGACCCTTGTTGGCTTGCATTTGAGGCTACTGGCAATTGAGATGACAAATTTAACTGCACCCCTTGTTGACTCAACTGTGCCATCAGTTGAGTAAGTATTCTCTTTGTTTCTGTAATCTCATTGGACAATTTCTTGATTTGGTCATCAGATTCTTTCTGCAAAAAAAATATATAGGAAATGTTGGGATTAAAAGTCTTCTTGATGCTGTTAGAGTAACTGATGCTCTTATTTGTGTCAATGCTGCTCAGCTGGAGTTAGTGATGCTCATGAACTTCAATTACAAATATGGCTAGTGTTTACCACTGCTAGTACACAGTTACTGTTGTTAGTATGCACTTAATACTGCTGGTACACAAGTTATTACTGCTAGTACACAGTTAATCCTGCTGGTATATAAGCATAATAATAGAATTTGCAGTCAAACTTACAAGTGTATCTCCCACTGATGTGATCTCATCATCTGGAAATTCGCCATCGTTGTTTACCCTTCCTTTCAACCACATTATACCACGCGGGGGTTCTTCATCTGCTTTAATCTCTTTATTTTCGATCTAATAAACATCAAATGCATACACATGTAAAGTTAAAACAAGAAAAACGAAAATATGAAGAAGCATACACATGTGATCTTACCATTTTCTCTTTCAAATAAACATATTAACCTCGTCCTATTTTATGCTGATAAATATTTTTGGAATGCGACATTTTAGCTTTATCAGCTATCTTCTAAATACACAAAATCGTAAGGCGTTTACATGTGGTAATGCTGCAAACTGAAAATTATGAAATGACATATAGACTTAAATAAAGATGACTAATTAAAACCTTGTATGCATCGGTGGTCGTGTGGTTTACAAACTCGACCCAGTCTTCTGATTTCACAAATCGACTATACTTGGCCGGGACTTCATTCAGTTTGGAAGGTGTATTTAGGTGGGGCAAAATGTATTCTTCTCTGAGCTTCGTTCTGAAAGTCCTTAGCAGTTTACCAAGACGAGTCATTACCAATTTTCTGAATGTCACTTCAACATCAAAATATCGCTGCAAAGATTAACACAATGTTGTTAATTAGTTGCACATAATGTAACTGCATAGATAAAATTATGTAGTACTGGGTTAAAAAATAGTATATATGTACAGTGATGTCAGTCCATAGTTTATCTCTTTCTTCTTTATTCACATTCCTCCAGGAAAGATTCTTCAAACCTATGTGCTCACGAACCAGATCTCCTAAAAAACTCGAAAACAGTGCTCTGTGTAACCCTGATACCCTATTCAATGCATCGAAGGTTACCTTGAGCTTTATTCCACCAGGGTTGCCATATTTCATGCGAAACTTAAATAGCCTAGTTATGCCTCTCTTAGCTAGTATCCGATCTGATTGGTTGGTTCCAGGCGCATCTAGATCTTCCTCATCAGAATACTTTTCGGATTCATAGTCTATGTTGTTATCATCATGTTCATTATCAGCAGGAAGCAAAAGATGATTATCAACAATGGGTTGAATTCCCATGACTCTTGAGTAACAATGGGTACAAGAAAATGATTCTGGCTTTGAGAGTAATGGTGATATAAGAATTGATTTTTGTGTTTTCTTTGCAGTTTTTTTTTTTTTTTTTTTTTTTTTTTTTTTTTTTTTTTTTAGGAGAGAAAAGAGGTTATAGGAAGAAGATGAATCGTACCTTATTCTTGGTACCTGCATCTAATTAGGCGATTTCAAAATTTTGGCTCCAAATTCTAATTTCAAAATAACAATTGAATTATTTGAAAATTTTGCCTTTAATTTGAACCTGTTTAGTAAAGCATAACCATGAAAAAATCAAAATTTTGGCTCCAAATGTTATATATCATTATCTTAATCGCAAATCATGAACCAAGATCTAGAACAAAGATCATGAACACAAACTGCATATCAAATCAAGAACTCAAATTTACACAATTACACCAAGATCATGAACACAACTTGACACCATTTAACACAAACTGCTACCATTAAATCATAAACCAACATGAAATGAAGAACACAAAGTGCTACCATTAAATAAATATGTGCAATCATCAAATCAACAACAGAAACTGCTACCATTAGATCTAACTGTACAATCATCACATCAAGAACACAAATTGCTACCATTTAACAAACCAAAATACTATCATTACAGTTATAAAATAGATACAGTTAAACTACTAGTTACCAGTTATTGCACCATTAATAATTAAATTTATCCAAATTAAATATCAGAACTGCTACTACGTACCATATTAAACTAATTATCCTCTAGTTCATAATAGTCGAGATGATCACCACCTTTACATAATTCTCAACACATTTAATGTACGAGAAGTCTTCTTCACGGCCATCGGTTGATACAACATCTTCTTAATTACACGGCAGTCCCAAGACAATATCCTGAGTAAATTTCTTTTTGTGTGCCTTTTCAACTGGTATTTGAGAGGATTGAGTTTTGGGAGTAGCTTCAGAGGATTCATCTTGGTCATTTACCTACAAGTTGAACGAGTATAATGGATTAAGTCTTGAGAATGTGATAAAGGTAGCGAAACAACACTTATTAAATGGACCATTATTACCCCTTTTGTGTCAGCATCACCAGATTCTTCATCGCTAGAGAAATAGAAAGGGCTCTGTCTCTTCCAATCTGTGTTTTCCCATACCTCCTAATAGTTCAACATACCATGTGTTTCAAAAAAATTAATTTAATGGTATAAAGATATACAACTTTAGCCACAAACACATAACAACTTTAGTATACCTTGTTGGAAATGATTTTGAATTTGGACCTAGGGATTTTTGCCTTTGAACCTGTTAAAGCATAAACTTGAATAAATTAAAAATTCACACAGCTTTACATTCAACAATAAATTCACACCTTTTGTGTCAGCATCACCAGATTCTTCATCGCTAGAGAAATAGAAAGGGCTCTATCTCTTCCAATCTGTGTTTTCCCATACCTCCTAATAGTTTAACATACCATGTGTTTCAAAAAATTTAGGGATGATTACTAATTTAGACCAAACACCAAATGGTCTATACCATACCCCGGTTGCCCAAAAAATGTCCCCAGTTGCCCAAAAAATGGCGATTGTTGCCCAAAAAATACACTGAAAATCCTTCAGTTGCCCAAAAAATTGCTGGTTGCCCTGGGCAACAAAATTATTTTCGGATTTCGGGGTAGATAGGGAACCGCCCATTTGTGTTTGGTTTACTTTTAGAATTATCCCAAAAATTTAATTAATGGTATAAAGGTATACAACTTTAGCCACAAACACATAACAACTTTAGTATACCTTGTTGGAAATGATTTTGAATTTGGACCTAGGGATTTTTGCCTTTGAACCTGTTAAAGCATAAACTTGAATAAATTAAAACTTCACACAGCTTTACATTCAACAATAAATTCACACAGCTTTACATTAGAATCGGTAACAATCCCAAACATTACCATTTATAGATCAAAAGCCTGTTACTAATTATTGTGCAATGAATCATCAACTGATATGTGAAAACATTAAAAAACATACCTTTGTTGTCATTTGGATTCATTGTTTGTGTGATTTTGTTTGCCAGAAGAATGTGTGTTTTGATTAGGGTTTATTGATTTTTTTGTGTGTTTACAATTGATCGGTAAAGGGATTAATTGCCGCTTTACTATTGATCAAGTGGTGGTTTGGTTTAACTAAGACGTGGCAAGATGTGTAAAAAAAAAGAATAATAGTTAAAAAAAAAAAAAAAAAAAAAGGCTAATGGTGTTGACGTGGCGGTGAAAACCGACTATAGCCGGTAACTAGGGATGGCAATGGTTCGGGTTCGTGGTGGGTTTTAGTGTACCCGTACCCGAACCCGTTTATAATATACCCGTACCCGCCCCATATCCCACCGGATACCTGATTAACATTATCCATCGGTTTTTCGGGTTTCCCCGCGGGTATCGAAGTTATCCGTAATTAAAAGTTAAAGAAAATGAATATCGTATCAAACGATTTAATGCAACGTATCGCAACGCAACGTACTCGGCACGATATTCACTAAAAAAATCAAATGCGCAAGAGGTTTCAAAAGTTAATCATTCTCATTTCAAAAAATAATCTCGTTTTAGCCTTTTAAAAGGGTTTGGTATCCTCATTCGTGTAACGGTAGAGAACACGGACTCACAAGTACTCACTCCAAAAAAACGAATAACCGAATTAATAGTCGAGAAGAGTATTGACAATAACTCGAGTCGAGACGAGATGACGAAAACAAGTCAAAGAGATAACTAACAACAAACATATCAAATAAGATGAGTCGATTGGTAATCGTCGGTATTTTCCCATAATCCCGTTTATTAGTACAAGGTATACTCGTTTTATGATTTAAAACAAGTTTGGACTTACGACAAAATTAATCTTTGGAAATAACAAAATTTCGCCAAGACCCTTTCATTTATCGAACGTTTCCAAGTCAAAAGACTTTATTGAAAATCAATTTCCCGACTAATTTATAATATAACGAGTATTTATATAAACCCTAAACCCTAAAGCCTAAACCCTAAACCCTAAACTCTAAACCCTAAACGCTAAACCAATCCGTAACTCAAACAATAACCAAACGAATAGTCCAATAAATCCAAATATGTTGGTGTACGGGTAGCATGTCTCGAATAGTCCAATAGCCCTCGTGTGTTCCGTTTTTATCCCAAATGTCACACGAAAGGTTTTCAAAATTGGGATCCTACTTAAGATCCTATGGTAAAGATCCGATCTTTACCATAGGATCTTAAGTAGGATCTCGATTTTGAAAACCTTTCGTGTGACATTTGGGATAAAAACGGAACACACGAGGGCTATTGGACTATTCGAGACATGCTACCCGTACACTAACATATTTGGATTTATTGGACTATTCGTTTGGTTATTGTTTGAGCTACGGATTGGTTTAGCGTTTAGGGTTTAGAGTTTAGGGTTTAGGGTTTAGTGTTTAGGGTTTAGGGTTTAGGGTTTATATAAATACTCGTTATATTATAAATTACTCGGGAAATTGATTTTCATTAAAGTCTTTTGACTTGGAAACGTTCGATAAATGAAAGGGTCTTGGCGAAATTTTGTTATTTCCAAAGATTAATTTTTTCGTAAGTCCAAACTTGTTTTAAATCATAAAACGAGTATACCTTGTACTAATAAACGGGATTATGGGAAAATACCGACGATTACCAATCGACTCATCTTAAGCTTTTAAAGATCCTTTGTAAGATTTGGATCGTTTTTGCTTTGCAGTATCGTAAAATCGTAAGATCCTAAGATCAGGATCGGGATCCTGACAACCATGGTCTCACGTATACTTCTAATTTCCTTACTTCGTTATTAACCAAATTTAATAACAAATATCTCTACAACTAACTTTCAAATTTAACAATTGTTTTTATTTCTTTCTTTTATTTTTGTCCAAGTCGAGTCAATATCAAGCCGCAACAAATGAGTTAATATTTCCTTTCGAGTCACGGTCAAACATTTATTCCCTCGGGTCAATAATAATGAACCCGATCCCAAATCATCCCAAACATCACAAACAACTAGTTGGAAATATTGAGTTTGGAAGTTTATTATTCACAAAGCATGATATACAAGTAGTTGTTGCATCAACTCATTGTACATGGAAAGTCAATACTTGGTAAAAGGAAATTGGAGACTTTTTCGTACAACTTCAATTCGCAGTTTACTTTTGGCGCGCGCCGTCAGTCCCTTTTCCCGCCTAAAGTCTTGGGAACCATTCATCTACCTCTCCCGCCTATTTACACCTATCGATTGTATACCAAAGAACACACACAAACACATATATCCCTTTCAATTTAAAGAAAACTTCAACAATGGCAGCAAATAATGTTAACTTTCAAAATGATGCTGAAGAGTACGAGTGGGTGTTAAACAACAATTTGCTGTTTGACGCAGTGTTTAATGCTTTCGGGTATGAACCCGTTGCAGAATATGGGTCGTATAGGAAGGTAGATACGTGGATGAGGGGTCAAATTTTAAACTGGCTGCATGCGCAAGACTTTTACTGGGATGAGGTTTGGGGATTGAGTGACTACGGGGAGGAGGAAGAAGATGAAGATGAAGAGGAAGATGCAGATGAAGATGAAAAGGAGGAGGAAGGTGAAGAGGAGGAGGCGGTGAAGCAAAATGAAGAGGATCAGCAGCAAATTATGGTGGAGTAGCAAAATATGGTGGAGCAGCAAAATGTGGTGGTGCCTCAAAACCAGGGGGAGCAACAAGATGGGTTTCAGGACCCTTATAATCTAGAAAAGAGGGTTAGCGATCTTGAAATTTTGTTTAAACGACTCAAGGAAAGGCAGAAATTGATGGGAAGCAGGGAAGAGAGCTCTGGTTCTAACAAGTTGGGGTGAAATGGAGTGAAGCAGTTTAGGATGATGGTTTTTTTATGTTTTTAGTATGTTTAGTATTTAGGTTGGATAATTAGATGTATATATTGTTGTAGCCTTTAAAAAATATCAATGAAATATTTGATGTTTAATTAATTGTTTATGGTTGCTTGTGAATGTTTGAGTTCGATCATACTGCTGAGAATGGAGTGGATACACAAAGTTTTTACTGCTAGGCAAACTTTTGTTCTGCTAGCGTAAAACGTTGTACTGTTGGGTAGCCGTTACTACTGTCTGGGTTTTAACCGTGGTTTATTTCTAACCGTTCGGGTAACTTTTGTCAATTACTTCGCTTTTTTGTTTCCCTTCTAATCCCCTTCCATTCCTTTAAAAAAAACTCGAGAACAGAGCGTTAGGGTTTCATAAATTGGGTAACTCTCTTTCTTTATATAATTTATACGATTTCTTCAAACTTGAGAAACAATTAATTGAAGTCGGTCCAATCATAACCCAGCACTCTAATCAAGCATTTACTCAATTTTCATGGCAAATTTAGAGTTTTGTGATACGCATAACCAGGTTGCATTCTTGGAGAAACCAGAAGGGAGTCAACACTTCCACCAGATAGTAGATTTTCTAAACACTACCCACATCAGGTATGCTCTTACAGTCAATCCTACTATCTATGTCTCTCAAATCAAACAGTTTTGGCGGACTGTTACTACCAATACATTTGAGAATGGAGACAAATAGTTAATTGCAACAGTTGATGGCAAAACAATAACTATTACTGAGGCATCTGTTAGGAGGCATCTCCATTTAGCAGATGAAAATGGTATTATTTCTTTGCCTAATACTGAAAATTTTCATCACCTTTCCAGAATGGGGTATGACACATCTTCTCAAATTCTGACTTTTCAAAAAGGATGTTTTGCCCCACAATGGAGATTCTTCATACATACCATCCTTCATTGTTTAAGTCCAAAGAAAACCTCATGGGAGCAATTCAGTAGAAATATTGCAACTGTTCTCATTTGTTTAGCAACAAACAGGACTTTTAACTTTTCAAAATTAATTTTTGATGGTATGGTGAAAAATGTGGATAACAAATACAAGTTTTTAATGTATCCAAGGTTTATACAAACGGTTTTGAATAGACGGAAAAGTTTGCTTCTATCTCATAAAATTGTTTATCCAACTCCTTGCCTTACTAAAAAACTGTTCAGTAACATGAGCATGGCTTCTAGGGGGTTTAATGGGATAGTAGTTCCACTTTTTGAAACAATGTTGGTTCAAAATCAAAACATTCAGGGTGAAGGATCAACAAGCCCAGTTGAGTCCCATCACACACCCACAGGTTCATCTGGTTCTCAATCAGCCTCACAACCAAATATGGGGGAAATGCCCCATGATTCACCTCGATCGGGAGGTAACACACCTGGCAGTGATGAGGGCAGAGTGTCACTAAAGGAATTGATGGATATTTGTACCAAATTGAATCAAAGGGTGACTGGGTTGGAGAAAGAACTCAAGGAGACAAAGCAGTTGTATAGTACTGCTTACAAGAAGGTCATTGAAAAAGTGAAGAAATTGCAGTCTAAAGTCAAGTCACTTAAAGCAAAGAGAAAGGCAAGTATTGTGGAGTCTACAAGCTCAGATGATGATGATTTAGATGATAACATGGATGATTCTTCCAAACAGGGGAGGAAGACAGCTGATATTGATCAAGACCCCAATATTTCTTTGGTTGAACAGAATGTTGAGTTTCAGGGGAGGCAAGATATGAGTGTTCTTGCTCAGATTAGTTTTGATGCAGAGGTAGCTAATAAAGCACAGGAAGATGAAAGATCATAAATTTATGATATTGCAAATTTCCTTGATCAAACAAGACTTGCAAATCAAGCAACTCAAGCAATGTTTGATCACGCTCAAGAAGTTCAGTATATGATTGATGCTGATGATGTTTTAAAGGCAAATATTGGTGAACTCAGAGCAGATGAAGTGTTGTCCATTGATGAGAAGTCAAGAAAACTTGCTGAACTAATAAATTCCAGAAGAAAGTCTGCTGCAGAACAAAAAGCCAAAGAAAAGAAGAGTAAACCACCTAATAAAGCTCAGCAAAGACACACCATGTGTGTTTACATGATGAACATGGCTGGATACAAAAGGAAGCATTTCCAAGGTAGAAGTTTTGAGGAGATCAAGAGTGAGTTTGAAAGGGTTTACAGAAGAATGAACACATTTACTCCCATGGGAACAGAAAAACCATGTAGAACTACAAGAAGATATGGTATAATATTGGAGTCTGAATCTTCAAAGAAACAGAAGATTGGTGAAGAAGAAGTACCTACAGCAGAGGAAGAAGAAACAGCAGAGGAATTAACTGACGAAAGACTCAAGCAGCATATGATTGTTATAATCCCAGAAGCATTTGATGTTCATCATCTACTCAAGCTAAACATCCAATTATTGATTTGGAGATACACAAAGATACATTTGGGAAAGCTTGGAAGATAATCAGGGTAGGAGGACACTCAGAAATTTATAAGTATTTTGAAGATATGCTAAAGATTTTTGATAGAGAAGACTTGGATGATCTATGGAGTCTGGTTCAAGAAATGTTCAGATCTACATATCGTATACAAGACAAAGAAAATGAGCTATGGGTGGAATTGAAGAGGTTGTATGAACCTGATCCAAAAGATATCTTATGGAATTTTCGAGCTCATGAGTTGAGTACAAAATGAAGACTGTATGATACATGTTGTGTTCACCATGTATCTACAAAGAATGGAGTGGATGTCTACATGCTGATAGAAAAAGATTATCCATTAAGGGCAGCTAGCTTATTTGTTATGTTAGATGCTAAGCTCACAGTTACTAATGAAGACTCAGTAATGGCAAGAGAGTTACTGAGAAATATCTTCAGACAAGCAAAAAGGAAATAATGTTATTATTGCTTGTGTAAATATTAGTACTGCTAGGTTTAACATTGTACTAACATGTTTAACTTTGTATAGAAGATATTTGGATTTTGTAACAATTTTATTTAATAAAACAGATAGTCTATAAGAGGAATACAAAAGATGGTATAATCGAAAAAGACCCAAGGGCGGAGATGGTTGAGTTGTTGGTGTTGTGAAGGGGAGGTCACAGGTTCGATACATGTGGGCCGTGGCTTCCTTTTTGGTATTTGCCTCCCCAAAAATTTTAAAAAGCCCCCATTTTTTTCAGTAAATTTCAAAATTAAAGCCCCCCATATTTTTTTAAAAAGCCACCCACATATATTTTTTTCAGCAAATTTCAAAATTAAAGCCCCCCATATTTTTTTCAACAAATTTCAAATTTCGCACATTTCTCACCAATCACAGCCACCAGTCACCATCCACCGTTCACCAGTAACCAATCACAGCCACCACTCACCATCCACCACTCGTCGGTCCGGCCATCAACAACGGAGGGAGGTTCATTTAGATCTAAATTAGGTAATTTTTTTAATTAGGAAATCATTTTTTTTATGCAATGGTGAAATTATATTATTCTCGAAATTGTTTTTTTACAATTATAAAGATAGCAAATTTTGCCCACTACAATACCCACTGCCCATTGTAATTATACACAAATGATTTGATGCTTATATTGGTTTAATTTGTGACTTGTAGGATATATAGTTTTTTAAAGTTGTATTTTGGGTTTAACATGAATTAAAAATAGCATCTTCAACTTGAAAAACCAACTGTTATTACATAACAAAATTCTGCATACATAGATGCATTGTTGATTGCATAGTTGATTACATACAAGGAGAAAACATAGTACTTGTCACAGTAGCATCATAACATCAAGACTAGTAAAGCTCAGCCAATTGTCCTTTTCCCTTTACCCTTAGTGAGTTCAATTGGGCCTTTTCCCTTTCTCTTCTTTGCTTGGATTTCTTCCCAAGTTGCCTGATTTGGTAGGCCTAGAACTTGTTCCCTTTTTCCTGGGATTGACAGAGTGTGAACTGGAGGAGGGTTTTTGGACATTGTGGCTTTTTTTGAGACAGCTTCATCTTCAGATGTTGAATGATAGCTAGAAACCCAGCTATCATTAAAAAAAAACTACTGTTAAAGGAGCTAAAATCGTCAGAGCTTGAGTCAACAACCTTTCCCTTAGGTGGTATTCTCTTATGAAAGCTACCTGTAGGAGGGTAGGGGAAATTCCAATCAGGTTTAGGAGACATTAGTTCTGATGAATCAGAGGATATTTCAATAACATTTGGCTTGGAAGTCATTATGGATGAGGTTTTTGATGGTGTAATGTTGTGTATAATGTTGTGTTTATGTAATTGCTATTTAAAGTAAAGAGGATCATATAGTTCAATGTATAAGTAAATGCCATTAAAGGCTTGGTTAGTATGTGCAGGTAACTTCCTGCATTTAGGTGTAATACACACTTGACATTGTAACTTGTACTAAACACTTGACATTGTACGTAACTTGTACTAATCCCACATTTTTCTTAATAAGTTAAGTTATACATATTAAATTTGTGGTAAGAAAAAACTTACAAATCAAAAGGCAGTTAGAAAATAATATTGACATTACCATAGCTCCATTAATATTTAACATCATACATCTATCATTACCATTCCATTTACTTCCCAAAAGACATAATAAAAAGCACCCATCTTAAACATCAGAAAAACTACCAACAACATCAACCATGACACCACAAAACACAAAAGACATAAACATAGACAACTAGCATATCAACCACATCAGTAGTCCATTGATCCAAGCTTCGTGATAAAGTTGCACAAATCACCTAGACGCTTATGCTTTTGGGCAATATCAACAAGCAACCTATCAGATGCCATCATGTCCTCCTCTTGCATCCTCCTTAAATCAGCAATGCTTTCAAGAGCAGAATCAAAACCATATAAAAGCTATAACTCCTTGATCATCTTATCCCTATTGTTTATCAGCATTCTTTTCTCAGAAACCTTGTGCCTCAAATCATGAACATCCTTGGAAGTAGCTTCAACCTGTCGCTCATAGTAAACTAGCATCATGTCTTTCACAAGCTTTGAGTTTGCAACTGTTGCCAATTCAGAACAAATCACTAGTTTAGTTTCCATATATGATTTTGATAACAAAAAATTTTGAGATTTTTTGTAATTTTTAAATTTTATTTTGGTTTGTTAAGAAGAGATGAAAATTATAAGAGACGTATGTTGCTTTATATACAACAACAATCAAGAAACACCTAGAGAAAGGAAGATGTATCGAGCCTAGCAATGTGAATAGTGTGTAATGATGAAATAGCCTTCCCCATAATTACTTGCAAGTTGCAAGTTGCAACAAAAACCATTAATACTATACAGAGTATTATTTTAATTTTGCAATTTGCAACAAAAACCATTAATACTAGATTTTACTAATTTATAGTTGTAATATTTTCAAAATAAACATTTTATCCCGCATTAGAGTTGGGCCCAAACGTATCAAACATTTACAATTTTATATTGGTTTAATTTATGGCTTGTACTAGCAGTACTAACTTTATACTAGCAGTACTAACTTTCACTAGCAGTAGTATCTTTTGTACTAGTAGTGGTAAATACTTGGTTTACTTATGTACAAATGATTTGATGCTTATATTGGTTTAATTTGTGACTTGTAGGAGAAATACGTTACCATTTGACCTCAACAATAGCATGGACAAGTCTTGGATGAAAACTAGTAGGACCAAGAAACAATATAGTGTTGGAGTATAAGCGTTTATTCAGTATGCAGAACACAACTTGCAGAAGATGAGGAACATCGACCCACGAGGTAATAAACAACAGCTTAAGATGCCATGTCCGTGTATCTCTTGTTTAAACCGCATAGAGCATAAAGTGGAGGATGTGCAGTTCCATTTATTCTGACACGGGATTAATCAAAGCTACACAAAATGGGATAAACATGGAGAAAATGATGAGCAAGCAACAACTGCCCAAATACCTGTTAATTCTGCAACAGAGGAGTTTGTTGACGACACGGATTTCAACATGGATTTTGTTCCAGAAATTCCAACAGATGGCCCAGCAACAGTAAACATGGTTAATGCTACAAAAGAATGTTTTGATGAGGCTAACCTTGCCAAGTTTCAACAACTATTATTAGACGTGGAGAAGCCACTTTACGAAGGATGTCCTGACTTCACAAAGTTGTCCGCAATAGTTAAACTACTCAACTTGAAGGGTAAGTATGGAGCTTCTGATAAGTTCTTTACTGAATTACTAGGATTGTTGAAAAAGATGCTACCTGCTGGCAACGAAATGGTTGAAAAAACTTATGAGGCAAAAAAACTAGTGAGAATGATGGGATCAGGATACAAAAAGATACATGTATGTAGCAACAACTGCATTCTTTACTGGAAGGTTAACAAGGAGTTGACTGTTTGTCCAACTTGTGGGACATCAAGATGGAAGATGGATAGTAAGACACATAAAGTGTACGAAAACATTCCGGCAAAGGTAATGTTGTACTTTCCAATTATACCAAGACTGCAACGCCTCTTTAAGTTAGAAAGTATTTCAGAAGATCTAACATGGCACGTAACAAAGAGGATAACAGATGGTGTTTTACGTCACCCCGCAAATTCACAGGCATGGCGTACCATAGATGAAAAATTCCCCGAAATTGCTGAAGATCCGAGAAATCTACGGCTAGAAATATCAGCTGATGGGGTTGACGTCAACTCAGGAAATAGGCATCACAGTGTATGGCCAGTTTTATCTGTCATATACAACCTTCCTCCATGGTTGTGTATGAAAAGAAAGTTTATCATGCTTTTGGTATTGACATCGGGATACCCGGGAAATGATATCGATGTATTTTTAGAACCGTTGGTTGATGATCTGAATACCTTATTCGAGGAAGGGTTTGATACATACGATGCTTCTAAAAAAGAAAACTTTAATCTGCGTGCCGTTGTGTTATGGACGATAAATGATTACCCTGCACTTGGTACATTATGTGGCTGCCCATACAGTGGATTCAAAGGTTGTGTAGTATGTGGGAAAGATACATACTGTGTTAGACTTTCCACCTCATCAAAGTAAAGTTATGCTGGTCACAGACGATATCTACCATACAACCATCCGTTCAGAACGCAAAGGAAGGCGTTTAATGGACAAGAAGAATCACGTCATGCTCCAAATCCATTGACCGGGGAACAAATATACAATGAGGTACAACATATTGAAAATAAGTGAGGAAAAGGAAAAACCTCGAAAAACCAAGAAGATACCAAAGGCAGAGGTGGGAAGATTAAAAAGCAGAAAAGAAAAACAACAGAAGAAGAGGGTAGTTCAAGCCAAGAAAATGAAGCATATTGGAAGAAATTCAACATTTGGTATCAAAAGCTAAGGTATTAGAGGCATCATTCTGTTCCGCATTGTATTGACTTCATGCATGTAGAAAAGAATGTTGGTGAGAGTCTACTCGGAACTTTGCTGAATGTTCCTGGAAAGACAAAAGATGGAATGAATGCTCGACTGGATCTTGAAGAGTTGGGGATAAAAGAAGAGTTGTTTGCTAGGCAAGAAGCAGACAAAACAACAATACCTCCAGCAGGTTACACATTAACGAATGCTGAAAAAGACATCATTTGTGAAACGTTAAGCAACATCAGGGTACCACAAGGCTATTGTTCAAATTTCTCTAGTTTGGTCAGCCTAAATGATAGGAAGCTCATTGGCCTTAAATCGCATGACTATCACATTCTAACGCAAGAGTTTTTACCCATTGCTATACGTTCAGTCATGCACCCGCCCACACGATATGCTATTATCAGGTTTTGCTTTTTCTTTAAATCTATATGTAGGAAAGAAATCAGCTTGCAAGAACTAGATAAGATGCAAGAAGAACTTGTTGTTACACTGTGCCTACTCGAGAAGTTCTTTCCTCCGTCATTTTTTGATACTATGATACACTTGACTGTGCACCTAACTAGGGAGGTAAAATTATGTGGTCCCATATGCTTTCGGTGGATGTGATGAAGCGAAAAGTGTACCGCTTTTAAGGGGTCATTTAAGCCCTAAATCGTATTTATTTGATCAAATATTGCCCTAAATCATTCCTTTTGTCATTTTAGGTACTTTGGAGAAGAAATCTGGAAAAGGAAGCATTTTTGGACGTTTTTGGAGCATAAAAGTGAAGAAAACGACAAAGTCTCAAAATCGGCTAAAAGTTACCTTTGACGGCGTCAGGGATTGCCCTGGACGGCGTCACGGCTTGGCAAGAAAAAGGTGGATATGAAAATTACTCATGATAAGCCAGTGAAATTTGCATGGGAATTCTGACGGCGTCACCCTTTGGAGTGATCAAGGTCGTCACGGCTTAATTTAAAGAGGGACGGCGTCACGCCTAATTCTGACGGCGTCAAGCCTTGATAAGCCAGAACGGATTTTGGAGAGCTAAAGAGGGACGGCGTCAAGAAGGCCATCCGGGAACCCTAAAAGCGGCGAGGTGACGGCGTCACACTCCATAACGTGACGCCGTCAGATCTGAAAGTCTATATATAGTTTTGCAATTTTTTGTCATTAGTGTGGAACTTATTGGGGAACTTTGTGTGTGAAAACCCTAAGACGATTTTAGCAGCTTTTTCAAGGCTTTTTGCCTTGAGATCTTCCATGTTACATTGAAGATAAGTTATCAATTAATCATTCAATATGTCTATGTGTTGTTTGATTCTATCTTGTTCTTGTCTTTTGTTTAACATGCTAGGCTAGATTTATCTTGTGTTTGCTTAGATGTAATGAAACCTAGCTATTGATTATTGGTTATTAGTGTGTTATTAGTTGTATTGGATGATTGTTCATCTATGTTAGGCTTAAGAAAACTGGCTAACTTCCTATTCGGTAACTTGCTTGAACGTCTTAAGAAACATGAACCAATGCGTACTAAAGGTTTTTATGGTTGTATTTAATGCATGAGCGAATTCTAGTGATCCCATGTTAGGAGCTTCCTAGCCGGCTCGACATAGGAGTGAAGTAGGAGTTCATAGAGTTGGGGAAGTACGTATGCCACCCCACGAATGGTATTAAGGAATACACCCGTCATCCACGCAATTAATACACACTAATCAACTGGTAAAAGATAGTTAGGGAGTAAGGAAATCTAAGTAAACACATTTCTCTCTACATAAGTTTTACCACCTTTTCATTTTCTGTTATTTTATTTTATTTGCATTCGTAGTAACTTGGGTTAGTTGACTAGCAACTAATTCCGCCCACTCTTTCAAACCCGAGATTTTACTTGCTTTCATAAAATTATAAAAACACAAAAAAGAATCTTCTCTCACCCTTAGACCTATTAGAGTAGTTTTTCATACCTAACGAACACTATTCCCTGTGGAGAACGATCAATCCCCCGTACTTACCACTACACTATACTACATCGGTCAGGTACACTGCCTGGTGGGGTTGTAAGCCTCTTGAGATCCCTCGAGAGGTAAAACCTGTTGTAAGGTTGCAAAACCACGCATCAAGTTTTTGGCGCCGCTGCCGGGGAATAGTAATTGTTTAGGTTGAATTTTTATTTTATAGGTCTACTCACTAGATTCCTTTCTAGTGAGATTTTTATTGTCTTTTTCTAGGTTTTCTTTAGTCTATCTTTTTTCTTCGTTTCTATGTTCGTAACCATTACCATCCGACATCATGGAAGGTGGTAATATCCTTGATCCCAACAACCCACCACAACAACCACCACCTCCTAGAGCCCGTACTTTAGGAGAGTACTCCCGTCCTAGCCACCATGGCTATCGAAACACCATTGAGCTCACTCAAGGAGCCAATGTCACTCCCTTGCGATCCGACACCACCCGGTTGGTGCAAAGCGGATGCGCATTCCATGGACTTCGTTCTGAAGATCCTAATCAACATCTCAAGGACTTTCTCAAAATCGTTGATTCTATAGACCTTGATGTTGCCACTCGAGAGACGACCCGACTGCGTCTCTTTCAATTCTCTTTGCGGGACCAAGCTAGTCAATGGCTAGAGCGTCAACCCGCAGGATCCATCACCTCTTGGGATGATCTCACCACTCGTTTCCTTGCTCAGTTTTCCCACCAGGAAGAACTACCAAGCTAAGGAATGATATCTTGATGTTCCAACAACGTCAAGGTGAAACCCTCTACGAGGCATGGACTCAATTCAAGGACTTACTCCAAAAAGTCCCTCACCATGGCATAGAACTTTGGCTCCAAGTCCAAATCTTCTATGACCATATCAATCTCTACACGAGGCAAACCATTGACCAATCGGCCGGTGGTAAGCTACGTGATCTAAGTGCGGAACAATCATGGGCTCTCCTAGAAGACCTTGCTCTTTATGACAACGAAAGTTGGAGTGATCCCCGTGATTTGAATAAAACGGTCAAGGCAATATCTTTGCCTTCGAACAATTCAAGCACTTCCGACCGTAGGATCATAGAACTTGAAGACCAAGTCAAGTTTCTTATGAAATCCTACGAGGCTCCCAAACCTTCAAGCCAAGTGAACAAACTCACTTCTTCATGTGAATTATGTAGTGGTCCCCACGACACTCGTGATTGCATGGAACTCCCCGAACAAGCTTTTGTGGACTACGCATCCTCGCGTACCGACGGAGCAGGAGACAAGTGGTACACTTTCAAACCCGAGCCAAACCACTACGGTGATTCATACAACCCCTCATGGAAAAATCACCCAAACCTTAGGTGGAAGCAAAACCAAAACACACAACAAACCAATTCTTCCAACCCACCTAATCGTTTCCAATCAAGCGGTTCCAACTCGAACCGTACTTTCAACAACAATCCTTCCGGCAATGGTAGTACCAATAACTTTGAAGGATTGATGTCCCAATTTATGGCATCTCAAGAAGCTCGGATAGCTAGATTCGAATCCGAATTCAATCAACAACAAACGGAGATGACCAATAAAATTGACAACTTGTTGAAAGCCCTCAATAACCAAGTGCTATCACCTCCACATAAGGACGCTAGGAACACAAATAGCGGACCCCAAGTAAAAGACCCCTCTTCATCCAAACACGTCCACTTCATCAATGTTGTCACTATCAAACCAATTGATAGGAATGAGGATAATAGTGAACCTGAGGATGAGGTTAAGAAAGTCGAGGTTGATAAAGAAGTTAGGAAAAGTGAGATTGAAGAAGTAGATGATGATGAGGACCACTTCAATAGGCTACCCACTAAGGAAGAGCGCGCATATCATACAGACTTATTCGATGACCCCGAGACACCATACTTCCTAGGTAGACCAATTATAAAAATAGGCGACCCTTCTAATCTGAACATACCATGCAACATCGGACATTTACATGTGTGGAAAGCCTACATCGACCTTAGATCACCCATAAACATCATGACTAGAGCCCACTACAACTTGATAATGAAAAATCAACTTGGGTATAGGATGTTCCCTGACAAGGGTTGGATGAGTAACTTCATGGGAAGAGTTAAGGGATTACCGGTTTATGTAGGAAACTTCACCTATGTCACCGAATTTGTAATTGTTGAAGATATCCGCCCAATAGTCGATGCATCCTTAACTCAAGTGGTTTTTGGAAAACCATTTGTTGAGGTCTCTAGAATGACTTATGAACCTTCCTTAGGGATAGTTAGATTTAAGGATGACACCGATGAGGTAAACTACCAAATGCCATATAAGATAGAACAATTCCAACACTTGTCAAATGTTGAGAAGGAGCTTAAGCAAGCGGTCTACTATAGGAATGATGAGGATAGAAATAAAGGAGTAGACTATGTTATGAAAAAGATATCCGGTTTCTACAAGGATTGTTTGAAATTAGGACCGGAATATAAAACCGGGAATGAAAATGGCCTAGGAACCGTGACGAATGATGGAATCACGTAATGTACGTGACTTTGAGTCTAGCTACGAGACTCGTTAATAAAGAAAAGCGCTTCTTGGGAGGCAACCCAAGTTTTATTTGCTTTGTGTGTTTATTTGTTTGTTTGTTTGTTTTATTTATTTCCGTATGAGTGTTTAATTTTTATTCTTATTGATTCATGTTCAAAACTAATTTGTGAAAATGCTTTATTTTGTTTTTAACTTCGTCTTAACTACATATAAAGGTATTTTGCAAAAGTTAAGTGTAAGGGAAATCTAAATCGGTTTATTAGAACACAAATGAACATGAATCATAATAATAATAAATGAACATACATATTAGTATTTGTTTGAGTCAAATGCTTGTATCGAGTCATAATGATGTTTTGCAGGATTTCCAGGAAGTAAGGTATAGGTTTTTCCAAAAATTTTCCGGAAACGTAACATGAGAATTCTGTCAGATCATTTCTGACGGCGTCAGGCTTTACAACCTGACGGCGTCAGGTTTAATTTTCTGAAAATTTTAGAAAGTTTTGTTTTCATAAAAAGTTTTTATTAAATCTCTAACTTATAATCTCCAGGAATCTGCAAAATTATCATTCCACAAGCATTATATCCTTATATATAGAGTTTATCCCGCCGATGTTATGCAGGTTTTCGTGTTTGTTTTCTCAGGTTTAACAGGTTATTTTGGACAAGGAAATGTTTTGAATCAAGCTTATGGCGATGCATTAGTCATGGAGCTTCAACATTACTTTGGAAGAAGATCTAACCATGTTACTTCATTATCCACCGAACGAATCAGGGGAGTATTTGATTTCATTCTTTTACTTTTTTTTCTTTTACATCTTGTTATTTGAACATTGGGGACAATGTTCATCTTAAGTGTAAGGGGGGGTAAAAGTACGATTAGAGAATGCTATTACGCTTGATTTTTGTTTGTTTAATAGTAGATGTGTAATAAAACTGAGATAAATACCTGTTAGGGCAATTTTAGTGCCAAATTTAAAATTTTTTACAACATATAGGAGTGAAACTTTGATCTTAATGAGCGTCTCACGGATAGGAGTTATATGACTAGCACAAAAACCGTACCATAAAAAATTTTCCACCCCCAAATATGTGAGGTTCGCCCCTAGAATTGGTAGGAAAAGCATTTATGCTATGATGTGTGTACCGGTAGCACTTAGATTCTAGAACTTGCGTTAGGATCATTCCGAGGCCACAAGTGAGACTACATTCGTGTAGTTAGATTTACTACATGATAAGAGGCATTAGGATTAACCCATTGTTTTGCACCTGTGTTTTTGTTATAATTACGTTGGCTACATTGGTCAAGTAATTCTCCCACACCCTTTGCGTTGTACTCATTTTTAGTACACGATACCCTTAGTACACCCCTCAGAGCCTATCTTTTCGTTTCGACCTTTAAGCATTTTACTTAAAGGAAGAATTTGTTTACACCCCACTAAAATGTACACCCAAATCGCCTTAGCCTACCTTGTATGCACTCATTTTTAGTGCATTATTGTTACAACATTTGTTTAAACCCAAGTTAATTATCTAATTGATTACATGGTTGCTAAGTCGAGTCATATCCTTGTACATATTGTTTTGGGACGATTGGGACTCATGGGTAAAGTACTAGTGTAATGGAGTAATGGGGAAGAACATCATTTATTACCCCCATATGTGCTAAATATTTTAAAAAAGTACTCCAAGTGTTTCGATTATCTTAATTCAAGTCATTAGAGTAGTTATTTGTAAAGTTATGTAAAAGTTCAAGTGTAAGGGGAATGCAACGCCCCTATGATGTATTATTTTGGATGGTAGGGCAAAAGTGTATGAAAAAAAAAAAAAAAAAAAAAAATCAAGAAAAAATACAAAAAAATGAGAAAAAGAAAAGTAGAAAAAACATACGGACTACCATCCCGTTTCATTTTATGTTTGTTTTATGTTTTTTGTTATTTTGTTTTTAGCTTAAGATTGAGTCGAGTCTTGGCTTAGCAACATTGTATGGTACATGTAATTAATCAAGATCTTTAACTCGCCACCAGTAAAATATCCTTTATCCAACAAAACCGTGTTTTCCTTTTCCCTACACCTAACGTTATAACCCATGTAAAATCCCTCTTTGATAGTTTATCTTAGGTGCTTACGCCTAGTGGAGGAGGTTTTCGATCCTTTCCCAAGCCTATGGTAATCTATTTTCTATGACAGGTAGTGAGAGATATTATCCGTTTTCATTTATGAGATTTATTTTGATGACACTTAAGAGATGTGAGTATCTAAACACTACTTGTGAGGTGCTAGCTTGTAATCTTCGTGCTTATTATGATTAAAGTGGAACGAATATTTGTTGTAATTACTTTTATGTTAGCATTAAATGACCCCTAACTTGTATTTTGATTAGAATAAAAGCGCATTTGCTTGAGGACAAGCAAATCTCAAGTGTAAGGGTATTTGATGAAGCGAAAAGTGTACCGCTTTTAAGGGGTCATTTAAGCCCTAAATCGTATTTATTTGATCAAATATTGCCCTAAATCGTTCCTTTTGTCATTTTAGGTACTTTGGAGAAGAAATCTGGAAAAGGAAGCATTTTTGGACGTTTTTGGAGCATAAAAGTGAAGAAAACGACAAAGTCTCAAAATCGGCTAAAAGTTACCTTTGACGGCGTCAGGGATTGCCCTGGACGGCGTCACGGCTTGGCAAGAAAAAGGTGGATATGAAAATTACTCATGATAAGCCAGTGAAATTTGCATGGGAATTCTGACGGCGTCACCCTTTGGAGTGATCAAGGTCGTCACGGCTTAATTTAAAGAGGGACGGCGTCACGCCTAATTCTGACGGCGTCAAGCCTTGATAAGCCAGAACGGATTTTGGAGAGCTAAAGAGGGACGGCGTCAAGAAGGCCATCCGGGAACCCTAAAAGCAGCGAGGTGACGGCGTCACACTCCATAACGTGACGCCGTCAGATCTGAAAGTCTATATATAGTTTTGAAATTTTTGTCATTAGTGTGGAACTTATTGGGGAACTTTGTGTGTGAAAACCCTAAGACGATTTTAGCAGCTTTTTCAAGGCTTTTTGCCTTGAGATCTTCCATGTTACATTGAAGATAAGTTATCAATTAATCATTCAATATGTCTATGTGTTGTTTGATTCTATCTTGTTCTTGTCTTTTGTTTAACATGCTAGGCTAGATTTATCTTGTGTTTGCTTAGATCTAATGAAACCTAGCTATTGATTATTGGTTATTAGTGTGTTATTAGTTGTATTGGATGATTGTTCATCTATGTTAGGCTTAAGAAAACTGGCTAATTTCCTATTCGGTAACTTGCTTGAACGTCTTAAGAAACATGAACCAATGCGTACTAAAGGTTTTTATGGTTGTATTTAATGCATGAGCGAATTCTAGTGATCCCATGTTAGGAGCTTCCTAGCCGGCTCGACATAGGAGTGAAGTAGGAGTTCATAGAGTTGGGGAAGTACGTACGCCACCCCACGAATGGTATTAAGGAATACACCCGTCATCCACGCAATTAATACACACTAATCAACCGGTAAAAGATAGTTAGGGAGTAAGGAAATCTAAGTAAACACATTTCTCTCTACATAAGTTTTACCACCTTTTCATTTTCTGTTATTTTATTTTATTTGCATTCGTAGTAACTTGGGTTAGTTGACTAGCAACTAATTCCGCCCACTCTTTCAAACCCGAGATTTTACTTGCTTTCATAAAATTATAAAAACACAAAAAAGAATCTTCTCTCACCCTTAGACCTATTAGAGTAGTTTTTCATACCTAACGAACACTATTCCCTGTGGAGAACGATCAATCCCCCGTACTTACCACTACACTATACTACATCGGTCAGGTACCCTGCCTGGTGGGGTTGTAAGCCTCTTGAGATCCCTCGAGAGGTAAAACCTGTTGTAAGGTTGCAAAACCACGCATCAGGATGTATCCCTTCGAAAGATGTATGAAGGTTATTAAAGGACATGTGTGAAACAGAAATAGACCAGAGGGATGCATTGCCGAGGAGACTATCGCGGAAGAAACAATAGAGTTTTTTAGCGAATATCATAAAACCATGAAAACTATTGGTATCCCAGCTGATAAACATGTAACCAATGAAGATGAGGACGGAAAGCCATTGTCGGCCGGCAAACCAAGTGAAGTTTCCAGAGAATCCTTTCAGAAAGCACATTTGTATGTAATACAAAATACGGATGAAATTCAACCGTATATCGAGTAAGTATTACTAACACATGTCGATTTCATTGCTTAAAATGTTCTATCAAATATAATAATCAAAGACATTTATTTGTTTCAGGCGACACAAGGAAGTTTTGAAAAGAAAAAACCCGGGTAAAAAAATTGCATTGCTGGAGAATGAGCACAGTAAATCTTTTGCTAAGTGGTTACTCGAAGAGGTAATTAGTATGTTGTTTATAATTGTTTGTTTGTTGATATCATCATAATTGTCCCTCCTATATATGACATTAGATAGAGGTCGACCAGCACACCATTTCATTATCCCAAACACTCCTATTCTTTAATTGTTTGTTTGTTGTTCCTGCAATTTAAAGGTAATATATACTTGTAATGAAATTCAGGTTGAGAGAGAGTTAGCGATATCCAATGATAGTGTATCAGAAACTGTGAGGTAGATATCATTTGGACCACGCGCCAGCGTAGTGAAATACGAGGCGTATAACATCAATGGGTATACATTCCATACGAAAAGTAATGATGGCATAGTTTACCAGAACAGTGGGGTTAGTGTAGAGGTAGTAGATGTTCACATATCCAAAGAAGTTGCAACCACAAAAAAAACATGTTATTATGGGGTTTTACAAGAGATATGGGTACTAGATTACCGTTTCAGGCAAATTCCTCTTTTCAAATGTGATTGGGTTAATCGCAAAACTCATGGGGTCAAACACGATACTCTTGGTTATACGTTGGTAGACCTAAATACTTTCGGCCACAAGGATGATCCGTTCATATTAACGTCACAAGCAACACAAGTGTTTTATGTGAAAGACCAGGTACAAAAAAATTTGTCCATTGTCTTTAAAACACCTACCAAGAATTACAAAGATACATATGACGAAGTCGATGAGGAGTTTAGTACAGTCATTCACGAGGAAAATGAAAATGTATTGCCACGTGTATATAAAGAAGACTTGGGCAAGGAATCACGAAGTGACTACTATCGAACCGACATTGAAGGTATTGTTATACGAAAATCCAAGTGAAGCATGTCATGCTGCAAGTTAAGACTGCTAGTGTAATTGTTAAGGCTGTTGGTTGAAGTTAAGACTGCTGCTCAAGGCTAAGTGCAAGGTTACTGCTAGTGTTGTTAAGTTAGTACTGTTAGATGAATAGCTGTTTTAGTATTAAATAGTTGTTCCTGTAATTTAGCCTGTTGTAATGGATTTTGACTCAAAAAAATCAAGCTTTTCAATGGCAATGAAAAATTTTGCGGTTTTCACTGTTATATATCCACTTGCAGTCAAGCTTTATTGTATTTGCAGTTTCCATTTATCATGTATATGCACTTGCAGGCACTTTAGTAACATGTTACTTCATTATAAAGTTGAAAATCGACTTTAGAAAGTCAAGTAATTTGGTTCCTAGGGGCAAGTAACATACTTACATACTACTGCATTAAACTAGATAGACTATAAAATCCCAGCATTGTAATGGGGCAAATTAAATGAAGAGTCATGACTAACAGTCTGAACTCAAAATATGACTCTAAGATTTAGACACCTAAATAAATACATCATGTGACCATATGTAACATCTTGAATTTAGTCACACAAACACTCAATGTGACTAATATCAAGGTTAATGATAACTGAGTTCACATTTTGCTATACATATTAGTCACATGAATATTTCACAGTGTGACTATTTTCAATGTATTGGTCACATATATTACCCTTATAATGTGGCCATAAACATAATTTAGATGCACATTTGTGGTATGGTGTGACTATTGTATAGCCTATAGTCACATGATTGTGCTACAATTAAATGTGACCATACACATTAGGAATAGGCAGGCAAACACACACTTAACTTTAGACACACATATTAACTTACGTGACCATTTGTATTGAATTATGGTCACACTTAATCATGTATGCCTATGGTTTAGTGTGACCATATATGACATTTGGTCACACTGTTCAAGTGTGTGACATATATTTGTCACTTTTAAATGCATATCCACTAGTACAAAAATGGGATTTAGTCACACATGCTGTTTTTCGAACAGCCACACAGTCGCCTTTTTATGTGACTAAATTTACCAGAATAAAATAAACAGCCACATTTGATCCGATTTGTGTGACCATTTCGGAATTAGATCCGAGGCTACAGCCACACATTTGAATATTTTCGTGACTATACGTATCTGGTAAAAAAATTTATTTTTTATTTTTTAGTCACTTATAATTTAGGACGTGTGACGGATACAAATAAGGTTGAAACATTAGTCACACTATATATATACATATGTGACAAATATATGTCACGCAATTGAAAAGTGTGACCAAAATCCATATATGGTCACACGAAGTAATTGTGTATGTGGCTAAATCATATGCTCAAGTTTGTCACACATTATTTAAGCGTGACTGCTAGTTTTTGTTGAAAATTTAGCCACATATGAATTTGAAATGTGTGACAACTAAAAAGTAAGTTTGAAGCATAGTCACGATATGCATTTAAAAGTGACAAATATATGTCACACACTTGAGATGTGTGACCAAATGTCATATATGGTCACACTAAACCATAGGCATACATGATTAAGTGTGACCAAAATTCGATACAAATAGTCACGTAAGTTAATATGTGTGTCTAAAGTTAAGTGTGTGTTTGCCTGCCAATTCCTAATGTGTATGGTCACATTTAATTGTAGCACAATCATGTGACTATAGGCAATAGTCAAATTTTGTCACACATTATTTAAGTGTAGTCACAATTCGATACATATGGTCACACATTTCTGATAACTTATGCAATAGTCAAAAATTTAAAAATATCAATGTTTTGGCTCCATTGTAAGCATTTATGTAAGCATATTTTGTCAGACTATACATTCTAGCAGTAATAACTATACATGTTTAAGTCAAACTATACATTCTAGTAGTAATAACTATACATTCTATTTCTTGTCCTTGGGTCCTAGATACTCTTCCATCTTCTTGAGCAGTTCATATGCCATGTCATCATAATTAAGCTGAAGCTTGAGTATTTTCTTCCCACGCAACATCTGATGTAGAATGTCTTTGTGAAACTTTAAAGGGTAATCCTTTTCTACAAGCATGTAGATCACCAACTCATTCACAGTTAAAGCATGTACTCCACATCGTTGAAAAATTTTCCATTCTTTAACAGTATTGTGCGTTAGTCTTCTCCAACATTCATCTTCATGATTTGGTTCAAACATTACCTTCAAATAATTCCAGACTTCTCTATCATAAGCTTGTTCTGGTGTCTTATTACCAAATCTTTGTTTGAGTAATTTCCATAGAGTTATCATATCTCGTCTATCAAAATCATGAACCATGTGAAGAAAGCTTACAAACCTTCTAGAAGAACCATCATGCCTCTTAATATCGTAATAAACTGTTTCCCCATGAGATCCAGACTTATAATCAACAATGGGATGTTTGACAGTTAAAGGTTGTGCATCCATGGCTTCTCCTACAGAGTCAACTGCAAGTTCAGTGTGAGCTTTCATTTGTTCTTTAGCAACAGCTTGCTCAGTTTGTTCTTGTTTTCTCTTTTTACTGTTTTCTATTTCCAATTGTTCACCTGCTCTCTTTGAATTGTCAATCAAGAAGACTTCATTGTTTCTCTTGGCAATTGCATATAATTCTTCAATTCTTTTATCATCCAAGAATTTCAAATCCTTTAGTTTCCAACTGGCCACATTCTTCAAATACCTGCACATGAGTAGATGTTTATGATGTACATATTGGGTGTTGTTGATATTAATATAAATTTGCCTTTGCAACAAAAAAAAAATTATATATATATATATATATATATATATATATATATATATATATATATATATATATATATATATATACCTGCACATGAGATCTCTTCTTGGTTTTTGAGTGGGTGGCTTGTTCTTCTTAGCTGCATATCTTTGTTCTGCATACAACTTCTTTTTTGCATCAAAAATTTCTTTCAGCATCCTGGCTTTTTCATCTACTGAGTACTTATCTTGCTCTTGTTTATGTAGTTTCTTAGCAAGCTCAGAATCAACTGCAACCTGAGCCCTTTCCTCATTCCATGAAGCTATTAACTCTGCATCTTTTTCTTCTTGTATTCTCCTTTGTTCCAAAATTGTCTAATGTTCTGCATCATACTTTTGTGATAATTTCATAGCAATTTCAGCATCAACTTTTAATTTCTCTTCTTTTGATAATGGTTTCTCCATAGGCTCTTCAGTAAGAATCCCTTTACCTTTGCCTTGTACCTGTGGAGTTGATTGTTTAGCTTTTGGAGAGGATGACGGCTCTTGTATCACAACACCTTTGGTTACTGGTTTTGCTGTCTTCAGCTCAGCAAGTACACTAACAGCAGTTGCAAAAACCTCTGGTGTAGTAGTACTAGCTTTTGTAGTACCAACTGTAATTGGCTCACTAGCACTATCAGCATTTGTAACCTTGCCCAGACGATGATCAATCACCACTTGATTCCCTTGGTTATCCTCCCCTGAAACTTTGCCTTCATTCCCTCCCTGTTTGGGAGCATCCTTAGAAGCTTCAGAAGATTTAACCTTTTGTTTGGGAATTCTTGATCCTTTGACTCCTTCTAAATACCTAACCCTTCTCTTCAAAGCCTTTATCTCCCCACCTTGAGCTTTGATGACTCCATCTTGGGAAGCAGCTATTGCTCGCAGATCACCAATTTGTGCAGACAGCTTGGCACAGGTATCCTTCAATTCATTCAAACGTTGCATACTATCCTCACCACTGTCCTGTGCTGCTGCTAAGCTAGACACAGTAGTGGCAGCCCTTGCCAACATGTCACTCTCCCCCCAGTGACATCCTCATCTGCAACAGTTGGTATAGAACCACTAGCCTGAGGTAGCTCAGTGTTCTTGGTGTTAGTCCTACGTTTATAGGTCTGTTGTTGTTGTTCTGTGGGTGTGTGATGGGTACCAGCTGGGATTGCTGAACCTTCACCCATTTGGGTTTGGGCTAGTGCCACCATTGTTGGAAACAAAGGTGTCACTCTCCCTGCAAAAACTTTTCCAACCCTCCTCATATTAGCAAAAACCTTTTTGGTAAGGCAGGGAGTGGGATAAACATTTTTGTGACTTTTCTTTTTTTAAAATTGGTTGTCCAAAAAGAGTTGCAAAAACCTTGGATATAGAAAATATTTAGCCGAAGAACTTTCCTAGTTCTTAACTATACTATCAAAAATTAATTTCCAGAAATTAAATCGTTGAGTATTTTCAGCCAAACAAATTATAGCAGAAGCTAAATTACTGCTAAATTCATTCCACACAGTGGTCTTTGGACTTAGACACACTAAGACAATATGAATTAAGAATTTCCACTGAGGAGAAAAATTACCTTTTTCAAACTTTAAAGCATCTGTATTTCTATCATAGCCCATCAGTGAAGGTTTTTCAAAGATTGTAGTATTTGGAAGATTCTCAACTCTGTTAGCATCATCTAGGAGAAGATCTCTTCGAATATACGCCTATGTAATGATAATCCTCTGCCTATCTACAAGGGCATGGATTTTTGCTTCCCCATTAATAGTTTTGACCTTAGCAGACGACCAAAACTGGATAATGTTAGAAGTATACGTAGTAGGTTTTACTGTTAATGCAAACTTAATATAGCTTGCATTAAGGAAATCAATGATCTCAGTAAAATCTACAGACTCGTTGGATTTTTCTAAAAAGGCAACATTATTATGAGGTTCGGTAAAAGTTAGGTTCGACATTATGATTTGATTTAGGGGTTTTGCAATATGACGATTAAAATTCGATTAGGGAGTGGAAGAGAGAGATTAATGTGTGCGTGAATGTGCTTGTGTGCCGCAATTGGGGATTTTTACCCTTTAAGTAAAAAGTGATACAAACTACCCTGCACTCCCAACCACTGCTAAAAGGATACCCAGCAGTACAACGTTTCGCTAGCAGTACAACGGTTTGCCTAGCAGTACAATAATAATAACTGCATTCAAATATCATAAACTTGTAATAATAATTGCATTCATATATTAAACAAAGTCAAAATAAGTTTACATTTACATAGGCAAAATATATAAACAAAAGATACATTAAGACATATATATATACTAGCTTGAATACTTTTGTAAACTTCAACTATTTGCTCTCTTGCTTCTTCTATTTTTTTGTTCCTCTCATCAATTTTCTTCTGATGCTCCTCAATGGCCTCTAAATCTTTCTTGTTCCTTTCTTCAAACATCTTTATACGCTTGTTGTAAATTTCTATCAATGCGTTTTCAGCACCATACTCGCCTTCCCTACATTTCTCCCAAATATGTTGGGATATGCCTAATTTTTTATATTCTTCAGGCATTGGAGGAGGAGAATCATCCCTTGGGCGTTTGTTTTTGTTTGAAGAAGGAGTTGAAGAGGATTCAGCCATTGAAATTTGAAATTTATTTTCTAATGAAAATATCAAAGGAGTTGATTATGAACGGTTTTCCATGTCCATAGGTATAAATAGGCTGCAGACGGTATACGAACGGTTCCCAATACTTTAGGCGGGAAGAGGGACCATCGAAATGCGCCAAAAGTAAACAGATGGATAATAGGATTTGGTTTGTGTTTGGTTTGGATCGACTAGTTTAGTTGATTTGGAAGTGTGTTTGGTGTTGGATTGACTAATTGACTTTTTGATTAGGGTAATTGATATTTTATATATTAATGATATTTTCTATATTAAATTATTAATGATATTAAATAAGTTTATAGGGTTTGAAAATAGTTGAGTTAAAGGTGAGTTAAGGGTGAGTTATGATTGCGGGTATTTTTTTTGAGTTAAAGGTGAAAAGGTTAAAGCTGACGTGGCAGTGTGTTTAAGATCTTATAGGATCCCGATCTTTACCATAGGATCTTAAGAACTAATACGATACGATCTTACTTTTCTCGAACCGCAAACTAAAAAAGTAATGTTTTATTGGACTATTCGTTTGGTTATTGTTTGAGTTACGGATTGGTTTAGCTTTAAGGGTTTAGGGTTTTTAGGGTTTGTAAAAAATTGTAATGTTTTATTTGCCTCTTTGATATGGTATGTAATGTTTTATAAAAAATTGTAACGTTTTCTAAAGTATCAAATAGAAATACATTAAACATCAAATAGAAATAATACATTAAACGTCAAATAGAAATTACATTAAACTACGATACGGAAATTAAAACCAAACTACAAATGAAAATACGATAAGGAAATTAAAAAGAAACTACGAATGAAGACTTGCATATCTTTCAAGTTGTTCCATTTCCAGGAAGACTTGCATATCTTGGTCCATTTGTCTAAGTTGTTCCTTTGTCAAACCCAACGGATTTGGGTCTTGGTCGACAACCGGTGGATTGTGCACCGGTTCATTTTCCGGTGGATTGTTAAAATAGGCTCCAACGGCTAACGAATTAACCAGCAGAGGTGCAAAAGGCTATCCTCACCCGATTACGCAATGAACAAGAAAAAGAACTCAAATTGATTAACAATTTCCTAGGTGAGATAACTCGTATTATGCTACAGATGCATAATCATGCTCCAGATGTCGAAAGGTTGCGTGAGTTGCCTCAAGACCATCCAGCTATCAGGGTCGGTCTAGTAAACTCTATTAAGAAATGATGAAACAGGGTCTAAAGGTTGCGTGAGTTATTGTTAGACCACCAGGTATTATGACATTGCCATCCCTCTTCATTCGGGCCCCACAGGTGCCACATCACCACAACTAACAACCCCTCCTTATCATAATATACCACAACTTACTCATTTGGGCCCCACCACTATCTATTTTTTTTTCAAATACCCAAATAAACTAAATTAATTTCATTCAAATAAAAACACATTACATCAAATTTTAACACATACTAATTTATAAAGTTACGATACGAAAAAAAAGATACGGGAATTAAAAATAACGATACAACAAATACTAATACGATACGAAATTTTATATAGAGTTGTAGTTGTCGATGAGATCCGACTTCTCCTCCCAAACTTTGACTTTGGGAAACTGCCACCCAAATTTCAGCTAGCAACTTCTCTTCCTCTTTAGACAAACGATTATTCATTTCAGATTTGTTGAACACCCAAGAATGGTATGGTATTTATAACCGTTTGAACTTTTAAATTCAAAATTTAAATTTAATTAACGAGCGGGATATTCAAAACATAAAATTTGAAATTCAAATTCAAACTGGAGGGCGAGATATATTTCAAAATTCAAATTCAAATTGGAGGGCGGGATATATTTCAAATTTCAAACATTCAAATTTGCTAATTCTTGTCCACTATAAATAGCATGGCCTCTGAAACAAATGTTACACACAAACACATTCAACATCCAAACTTTTCAAATTCAAGATCCAAACATCTCAAATTCAACATGTCTTCCAGAAAAGATTTCGGGCAACAATTTCCAAGCCCACCTCGCCAAAGGGATTTTGGGCAACAATTTCCAAGCCCACCTCGCCAAAGGGATTTCGGGCAACAATTTCCAAGCCCACCTCGCCAAAATGAAGAATTCCATACTCCACCCGAGCATATCTTTCCGGTTTTCCAACCGGAAAATTTTTCGGTGAATAATCAACCGGAAAATGAACCGGTGCACAATCCACCGGTTGCCAACCAAGACCCAAATCCGTTTGGGTTAACTGAGGAACAACTTCGCCAAATGGACCAAGATATGCAAGTCTTACTGGAAATGGAAGCACTTGAAATAGAAGAGGAAGCTGCTCGTTTGGAGCGGCAAGCTAGGGAGGATGAAGAACGTAGGCAAAGGTGGGAGTTTGGGTTTTTCACACCTTCCGAATCCTCTGAAGATGGTTACCCAGACTCAGATGATACATTTCATTAGTCTGTGGTTGTTTATGTTAATCGTATGTTGTTTATGTTAATCGTTCGTTGTTTACGTTAATCGTTTGTTGTTTTTTCAAGTGGCTGTTTAATGTAGGTTCAATTTGATGTTTAATGTAGTTTCAATTTGCAAGATCTTCAACATTACAAGTTTTAAAATAAACTTTACATTTCTAATTACAAATAATATCTATTTTACCAAAACTATAAAAAGCAAAGAAAAAAAAAAGAAAAGGCAAGAAAACAAAAAAAGAGGCCCACTTCGTCAGTAATCTTGCTCGTCGTCTGCACGATATTGTGATTCACAACGAGGTCCGGCGAGCCTTGCCGGTGTCACGGCGAGCCACGATTTTTACCACACCGGTTAGGTGTGTTAAAGCTGAGTTAAGGGTGAGTGTGTTAAAGCAGACATGACAGTGTGTTAAAGTTTAAAGCTCAGTTATTTTTGGGAGTGGTTAGAGTATTTTCTTTTGTTTTGTCGGTGGATTTTAGCGTGACTTAATCTTAATACCGCCAATTTTGTCCATATAATATTCAACTACGGATAACTGATACCCACGGGGAAACCCGAAAAAACCGATGGATAATATTAATCGGGTATCCGGTGGGATATGGGGCGGGTACGGGTATATTATAAATGGGTTCGGTTACGGGTACACTAAAACCCGCCCCGAACCCGGACCGTTGCCATCCCTATTTATCGGCTATAGCCGGATTTCACCGCCACGTCATCACCATTAGCCTTTTTTTTTACAAATCTTGCCAAGTCAGCTATAGTTAAACCAAACCACAAATTCAATATTCAACCGGCAATTAATCCCTTTACCCTATCATTTGTAAACACACACAATAATCAATAAACCCTAATCAACACACACATTCTTCTGGCAAACACAAGCACGCAAACGATGAATCCAAATAAAAACAAAGGTATGTTTTTAAATGTTTTCACATATCAGTTGATGATTGATTGTTCAATAATTAATATCAGGCTTTTGATCTATAAATGGTGATGTTAGTGGTTGTTACCGATCGATTCTATTGTAAAATGGGGTTGTTTTGTATTTTATAATGGTTGTTATGCTATGTCTAATGTATGCTCTATTTTTTTTGTTTTCCATACTCTGATTTTCGTATACATAATGGTTGTTATGCTATGTCTAATTAAGTATTTTGTGTCTGAGTATTTTTTGTTTCCTGTTTGTGAGTACACTGAGAGGTCTAAATCAATGAGAGCATTGGAATGTGCCTAGTTTGTGATTGGCCAGTAATGAGAGTACCTAGCAGACTTGTTTATGCTTGGCCACCAATGAGAGGTCCAAATGCAGCCTATTAGAGTACACTGACATGTCCATTGAGACTACAAATACAGTATTTTGAACTTTTTGTGAGTACCCTGAGAGGTCCAATTGAGACTTCAATTGCAGCCTAGTTGGCCACCAATGATACTTGAAATGCAGCCTAGTTTGTGCAACATTGCTTCATTGTTTGGGATACCACAAAAGAGGACCAAAATTTTAGAACACAGTACAATGGATTCTTCTGCAATGGTAAACCATCAAAAGGTTTTTCTTTGATTGTGATATAGTTTAACATTTGAATCAATAAAACTGATCTAACAGTTGTTATTTGTAGATGTCATACATTTTTTTTTTTTTTTTGATTCAAGCAGTTCAGAATCAAATGACGGTGCTCTCAACATCCTTCCTGGCCTCCTTGCTTGGTATTATCCAGAGCAACATTATGATGCAAGTACTGATACTTGGGAAGTGGAACATATCCAAGCCATTGAACCTCCAGAGGAACTCCCATCTCAAGCTCCTATCCTGGCTCTCCCTATGCAAGTTCAAATACCAGTTGAAAAGGCACACAAAAAGAAATTTACTCAGGATATTGTCTTGGGAATGCCGTGTAAGAAGAATCCTATAGGTTTTGGAGCATCTTCTAGCAGCCATGGGAAAGGAAAAACTAAGATGGTTTAGGGGTTTAGGATATAAATTAACAGCTTTTGTGTTTTGTAAATGGTATTTGGTTCAACTCTGACATTTAATTTGGATACTGATTTTCCCTTATGTATGTACTGTATTATGTTTTAAATATTCTCCTTTCTGTATTCCCCAGCAACTTGCTAGTTTTTGTTTTCAATAGAGTATTACTTACTTAATAAAAAGTCTTCAATGTTCAAAAAAAAATTGTAGCAATTTGTGTTTTGTAAATGTAATTAGTAAGGGTACAATAACTGGTAATTATGTAAGTATTTTGGTTTGTTAAAATGGTAGTAGTTTGTACTGTTGATGTGATGGTTGCACAGTATGGTACATTTGCGATTATTAAGATAATGATATATAACATATGGAGCCAAAATTTTGATTTATTCAAGATTATGCTTTAATTAATAGGTTCAAAGGCAAAAATTTCAAATAATTCAAATGTAAATTTCAAATTACAACTTGGAGGCAAATTTTTGGATCGAAATTTTTTGAATCACAACGATTCATATTCTTGGTGTATAGCCTCTTTTCTCTCCTTAAAAAAAAGACTGCAAAGAAAAAACAAAAATCAAATCTTCTATCACCATTACTCTCCAAGCTAAGCCATAATCATTTTCTTTTATCCTTTGTTGCTCAAGAGTCATGGATATTGAACCCATTGCTGATAATCAAAGTTTTCTTCCTCTTGATCATGATGTTGTAGTTGATGATAACGTCTTACAATATGAATCCGAACACTATTCTGATGATGAAGATATAGATGCGACTGGAACCAACCAAGCAGAGATACTAGCTAAGAGGGGCTCAACCAGGCTAGTAAAGTTTCGCGCGAAGCATGACAAACCTGGTGCAATAAAGCTCAAGGTAACCTTCGATGCATTCGGTAGGGTATCAGGGGCAAACAGAGCAGTGTTTGTGAGTTTTTTAGGAGATGTGGCTCGTGAGCAGATAGGTGTGAAGATTCTACACTGGAAGAAGGTGAATAAACAATCAAGAGATAAACTATGGGATGAAATCACGGTACATATATACTATTTTGTAACCCAGTACTAAATAAGTTTATGTATGCAGTTACATTATATGCAACTAATTAACAACATTGTGTTAATCTTTGCAGAAATTTTTTGATGTTGACTTGAAATACAGAAAATTGATAATGATTCGTCTTGGTAAAATGCTAAGGAATTACAGAAGGAAGCTCAAATTCAAATACATTTTGCCCAACCTAAATACACCTTCCAAACTGACTGAAGTCCCGGACTTGTATAGTACAATAATGAAATCATAAGACTGGGTCGAGTATGTTAAATACACGACCACCGAAGCATACAAGGTTTTAATTAGTCATCTTTAATTAAGTGTATATGTCATTTTATTATTTTCAGTTTGCAGCATTACCGCATCTAAACGCCTTATGATTTTGTGTTTTTAGGAGAAATCTGAGAAAGCTAAAATGGCGCGTTCCCAAAATATTTATCAGCATAAAATGGGACGAGGTGGATATGTTTATGTCAAAGAGAAAATGGTAAGATTACATAATGTTTATTTTACAAATTGCCCATGAGAAATGAATCTGTTTACATTGCCCAATTTGCACATTTGCATTAATACCCTCATATTTTCGTTTATCTTGGTTTAACTTTACATGTGTATGCATTTGATGTTTATTAGATCCAAAATAAAGAGATTGAAGCGGATGAAGAACCCCCGCGTGATGTAATGTGGGTGAAAGGAAGGGTAAACAAAGACGGCGAATACCTAAATGATGATATTAAATCAAAGGGAGATCAACTTGTAAGTTTGACTGCTAATTCTATTATTATGCTTACATAGCAGCAGCATTAACTGTGTACTAGCAGTAATAGATTGTATACCAGCAGTAACTGTGTACTAGCATATTTTTCATTGAAGTTCATGAGCAAAACTAACTCCAGCTGAGCAGCATTGACACAAATATGAGCAGCAGTTACTTTAACAGCATCAAGAAGACTTTTAATCCCAACATTTCCTATATTTTTTGTGCAGAAAGAAGCTGATGACAATATCAAGGAAGGAACCTCGAGTGTTGATGATGGCACTGATGCCATGACAGTTTTATTTGGTAAGGAAAAGGGCGGTTATGCCAGAGGAGTGGGAGGTGGAGTAACATACAAAGAGTATTTTGGCCTTCCTCGAAGAAAACAAGAAGCCGATGAAAAACTTGCGTTACTTCAAACTCAACTGGATAATGAGAGACACGAGCGTGAAGAAAAAGATAAATTGGTCAAGAAATTGTCTGCCGAGATGACCGAAAAAGATGTGCAGGTCAAGAAATTATCCGGTGAGGTGGAACACACAAATAAAGTGCTTGCTCAAATTATGAAACAGTTGAATGATCAAGGGATGAATATAAGTTTGCCATCTGAACCATCGCCAATAGCCTCAGTTGTAAGCCATTTTTTATGTTGTTAACAATTTCATTTTCTAATGCTAACACCACTGATGCTAATGATACCAATCATTGAACATAAACTGATGAGTGACTGTATTTCTTAATTTATATTGCAGGTGACTCCAATGGCCGCCATTGACAATATAGAGAGCAGCGCTAATAAGGTGGACGGCACTCAGACAAGTGATGTTGTAAGTGCTAAAGATGCGGGAATTGAGGAGAAGTCCAATGGCCTTGAAACTTCTAAAAAGGTAACGGAAACAATGGTAATTAAGTATAGTAATAAAACATCCCCCTTTGATTTTTGAATTTGACATACATGATCGACTAATGTACCGTGTTTTATATATACGTATAGGAACCTGCTAAAACTGTCAGGCCTAAGCATAACCTTAAGTCACGACGAAACGGGTCTCCAGATTCCCAATCGCTACAAAATGTGTCGTCTCCAACACAACCACCGCCAACAGTATGTATTTCAACATGTTTCTTGTTACTCTTTTGTTTAAATAATGTAACGTGTTTTATATATATATATATATATATACATATAGGAACTTGCTAAAACTGTCGGACCCAAGACAAAGCAAAAGAAGCGAAAAAACGGGTCTCCGGATTCCCAATCGCAACAAGATGTGTCTCCAACACAAGCACTGCCAACAGTATGTATTTCAACATGTTTCTTGTTATTCTTTTGTTTAAATAATTTCTGATATATACATGCAAAAATTCTTTTTTTGTAGACACTTAAGTGCAAACTGTGGATTATAAAGAAAACAAATATTGTTGCTTTGGGTACCGTATACCAGTCTCTTGGAAAGCAATTGCTGCATAACCAACCACTCCCAAGTGATTGCTACAAAGTGTCAATTGATGAATCGTTAGTTGATGCAGCATGCATACCGGACGTAGCACATAATGGGTTAAAAACAGTTAAGAAAGTCGAAGGTAGTTTCGTTGCATGGCCAAAGGATCAAGTTATTTTTGAAGAGGAGGTACATACATGTGTTTTTTCAACCTACATATATATAATTATTCATATGTAATTCAATGTTTGATAGAAGCGTCTTTTGTTTACTACAGGTTACACCAACAAATCATGTGACTAAATGTGTACCACCGGCACCATTGAAGAAACAATATATATCTGCTAACGACTTAAGGCAAACTGCTAATAAGGCGGTGAAGGTTCAAAAGTCTTTAGATTATTGAGAATTTGATTAATTAAGTACGACATTACAATTGTATATCCTGTCCAGTTATATACATTCGAGTTTAATTCAATTTGAAATTTCTTGTGGTTTTGAATATTGTTTTATATATAATATATATACTCATTCCAGCAGCACTAGCATAGTACTAGCAGTAGTAACTCTGCTTCAGCAGGACTACCTTAGTACTAGCAGTAGCAACTCTGCTCCAACAGTATAGTAACCCTGTGACTAAAAGATGCAGTCACATAATATGGTCACGCTTATCAACATTATTGGTCACTCTTTGTTTAATTCGATGTGTGACTAAATAGTACCAAAGGCCACACAAACTAAAAATTCATGTGACCATTGGATGAACAATAGTCACGCAAAATACACATTTCTTCACTTTAAACAGCATATGGTCACACTTATTAACACCTTTGGCCACTTTATGCTTAATTGTATGTGACTAAATACCCAAAACAAACATGCTTTGTGTGACTAAATATTACAAAAGGCCACACAAACATAAAATTCAAGTGGCCATTGGATGATCAATAGTCACGCAAAATACACATTTCTTCACTTTAAACAACATATGGTCACACTTATTAACACCTTTGGCCACTTTATGCTTAATTGTATGTGACTAAATACCCAAAACAAACTTGCTTTGTGTGACTAAATATTACAAAAGGCCACACAAACATAAAATTCAAGTGGCAATTGGATGATCAATAGTCACACAAAATACAAATTTCTTCACTTTAAACAGCATATGGTCACACTTATCAACACTTTTGGCCACTTTATGCTTAATTGTATGTGACTAAATAACAAAAACAAACATGCTTTGTGTGACTAAATATTACAAAAGGCCACACAAACATAAAATTCAAGTGGCCATTGGATGATCAATAGTCAAACAAAATACAAATTTTTTCACTTTAAACAGCATATGGTCACACTTATTAACACTTTTGGCCACTTTATGCTTAATTGTATGTGACTAAATACCTAAAAAAAACATGCTTTGTGTGACTAAATATTACAAAAGGCCACACAAACTAAAAATTCATGTGACCATTGGATGATCAATAGTCACACAAAATACACATTTCTTCACTTAAAACAGCATATGGTCACACTTATTAACACTTTTGGCCACTTTATGCTTAATTGTATGTGACTAAATACCCAAAGCAAACATGCTTTGGGTGACTAAATATTACAAAAGGCCACACAAACTAAAAATTCATGTGACCATTGGATGATCAATAGTCACACAAAATACACATTTCTTCACTTTAAACAACATATGGTCACACTTATTAACACTTCTGGCCACTGTTTTTTAAATTGTATGTGACTAACTCGAAAAAACAACACAAGTTGTGTGACTAAATCATCACAAACGTCACATTTATTATATTTTCATGTGGCCATAGGATGGGAAATAGTCACACATACTGATGAATCCAACAAAACTTGTGCCTAATTAGTCACACATATTCGGGTTTTGGTCACTCTTTTTCAATGAAAACGGCCACAAAGTAAACAATGTGACCATATGATACCTACGGTGGTGCGACTTTTTGTCATACACACCCAAAAAAACGTGTGTGACTATATGTATATAGTCACGCATTTTGGGTGTGACGAAAGGTGAAATCTGTACCAGTGATTGTGACTATGCTTCAAACTTACTTTTCAGTTGTTACAAATTTCAAATTCATATGTGGCTAAATTTTCAACAAAAACTAGCAGTCACGCTTAAATAATGTGTGACAAACTTGAGTATATGATTTAGCCACATACACAATTACTTTGTGTGACCATATATGGATTTTGGTCACACTTTTCAATTGCGTGACATATATTTGTCACATATGTATATATATAGTGTGACTAATGTTTCAACCGTATTTGTATCCGTCACACGTCCCAAATTATAAGTGACTAAAAAATCAAAAATTTTTTTTACAGATACGTATAGTCACGAGAATATTCAAATGTGTGGCGGTAGCCTGAGATGTAATTTCGAAATGGTCACACAAGTCGGATCAAGTGTGGCTGTTTATTTTATTCTGGTACATTTAGTCACATAAAAAAGCGACTGTGTGGCTGTTCGAAAAACAGCATGTGTGACTAAATCCACATTTTGTACCAATGTTGCTGCACCACAAACAAAAAGATAGAGACAAATGAGAATCCATAAGGATAGTTTGTTATCACACAAGAGTATAATCACCACAGGTAGAGTATATGAATAAGATCAACCATGGAGGGAATGACACAATAGAGTAAACAACCAAGCTTGTTTTAGATTAGAAGTCGATACATGTCCACAAAATTACAAGCTTTGAATACATAAAAGAAAAGTACAAGTTTCGAATACATAAAGGAAGAGTACGGCTGCCACTTACTGATGACTACTCAGTTTAGTGGAAAAATACATCATAAGCTACTAAAACTACAATCAATCACGCCTAAGGCGTAGCTGCTCCAACTCTGCTGCCAATCGTCCTATAGTAGATTCCAACCGTCCTACAGTAGACTCCAATTGTGCAATGCGCCTCCTTGACGCCAAGACCTCACAACAGTCCTCCTGCTCTGACCTTATCACTCCAGCAATCACTGACTCCATATCATGCATCCTATGCCAAGTCGTCCACTCCACATCCCAAGCTCTCGCTTGATCCCTCCCGATGTCCTCCAACCTGCGATGCACACCTACAAACTCTCTGCTATGCTAAACCTATATGTCTACTCATCAATTCTCTCCAGCTGATCTGAGTGAACATCTAGCAGGGTAGCATGTGCCCCCAGCTGAGAAAAGATCCTCATGATATCATCCTCTTCCTCCTCGGTTACTGGTGAGTCAGCGGTTGGAGGGGAAGCTGGTATAGATGGAGATGGTGGCACAAAAGATGGTGAGGATGGCTCATATACTGGACTATCAGCACGAGGTGGGGTACTGTGCACGCACTCAATGTCTCTTCATACTTCTCCGTTGATCTCCACCTGGTAAGCTCTCCTAAGGCTCTGCCCAACAACATCCAAACCCTCCTCTCTATCATGTAGCATGGCAGCTCTCTGTCTGAACCCAAGAGGTACATCCATATCTCCTCCCAACATCTGAGCAGCTCTCGAACTATGTCTAGTCTTGAAGGTTCTCAGTACATCCTCCAGAACCATCTTCCCATGTCTCTACAAACCTGTACATGCACAACCAGGGTCGTGCTCAACTGGTAGAGTCTCATCGGGTGCAAGCTCAGCTGGTAGGGTCTCCTCAGAGGCAGGATCTGCTGCTGGCTCCTCCCTAGGGTCATCCTCTGGGTCATCCTCTCCTCATCATCCCCAACTGAAAATGAATCAATGGCCTTCCTGAGCCTCTGGCAAAGTGGTGAACGGTCAGGAGATGAAACAGGTGATAGAGATAGTGGGGTGGTGGAGGTACCCATGTAGATGGCTCGGGTCCACTTATGAGGTGGGGATGGTAGGTCTGAATACCGCAGTCGGTGCCATGGGACACGTATGCGGGTTGTGCGACAGCTAGGAAGAGTCTGAACTGGTGAAGTGGATTGTATAGCAGGATCAATACCAGAGGTAGGTGTAGGCTGAACAGGAATGTGATCAGCGATGAGAGTGGGTGCAAGCTGACTAGGTAGTGATGGAGTAGGTGTAAACTCAATGGTGTCAGGATCTGGTGCATGATATGCCTCAAGCACCTACATGTATGGATCGTCGAAACGTGGTGCGATCAGAGGAGATGATGAAGTGTGAGTGAACAATATGTCCTTAGTGATGTCGAAGGAAGGCATAGTCTGTGACAAAGGCGGTATATGTGTGTAAGTATATAGAAAATACTTATAGCATGTATTGTAGAGTAAAATTAATAAAAACGTAACATGTAGATAAACAAGTAAACAACAAGTAATTGGAAAGCAAGGCAGGCGGGCAAGTGGCGGTCATAGGGACTTGTTTTTTTTTTTTTTTTTTGTAAAAAGCGGTTATAGTTTAGGGTTTATATATACCTAGTTCTCTATAACCTAGGCTCTGATACCAATCTGTAACACCCCCAATTTTGGTATTTGTGGAAACATTCGAGTCATGGGGTGCTACTAAATTGGTAATCACAACACAAGGTAATAAAGAATGAAATACATACTCCATTTTAATACATTCATCCAAGTTAAATAAAGTTTACAATAAAGTTTCAAGTTCAAAAAATGAGGCCCATAAGTTTAGTTGTCCCATACAAACAAGTCATAGTTATGTGTAAAAACACTTTGGAAGATAGTCTATGGCCCTTTCCATGCCAATACCTTGTATCAATCAAGCAGATTAAACACCTGAGAAAAACATGCTAAAAGTCAGCAAAAGCTGGTAAGTTCATAGGTTTAGAATGAAGCAGTAAAGTAATAAATTTGGACCAATAGTTTTGTGTACGAACATTACAACACATATAATGTCATACAAAATAGTCTATCACGCTAGCACTAAGTTCATGCAACCGAAGCTAGACAGTTCAGTGCGCTACAATGTAGCACATTAATAATAATCAGGGGCCCATAGCGAGTGTTTAACCCAATACACTCGTAGTCCGACTTGGTATACGCTCGCATTGACCCATCTGGCCAACCGAAGGGGGGAGTCACCCAAATATATCTATGTATATCAATCGCGCTTCCCAGCGGGAATTAACGGTTCATAAAGGTGGGCATAACAGTGGGTTCAGGGGCTTAGGCTAACTACGCAATAGTTTTGAGAAAATAAAACATTGTTGTGGTCTAGAAAATGTTTTGCATGTTTCTCACCCCATAGTTCTAAAACAAGTATAAGTAAAGTGGGGCTATAAACTCACCTCAGCAGAGTAAGTAGTAAATGAAGTAATTCAGAGAGAGTATGACACCAACACGCGACCTATATTAGTAAGGCATGATTTAGTTCATAGTTTAAGTTCAAGACTCAACGAAGTTTAATTAAACTTTAAAAAAATATTTTGTGTGTATTGGCTTTTAGAAGTGTGTAAGCGTACAACAAATAAGGTATCGAGAATGAATAGTCTTTTGTTCGGAAATAGCCAAAGACAAGATGTGGGAAATAATCACATATAAATCATAAATGTTAGGCGTTGACGGATTTTGTAAACCTTTTGGTTAAGTGACGTTATAGTGCTAAGTGTGAATTAAGAATGTCTAACTTGAGTGTTGCTTTATTCCTCATCGAAAGTTGGGATTAACGTCACTTTTTAAGTTTATAAAAGTGAGTATACGTTTACATTTCTTTTCGTGAAAAATATGGGCATAACTCGAGTACATGCTCTTGTTTGTTTACACGCGATAAATATTTGTTAAGTAGTAGTCATTTTGTAAGTTTACAAAACTTTAATTAGTGTTTATAAAATTCCCGTTTCAGGCATGTATAACTTAAATAGTTTATATAGTATGTTTCGTTTTTGTAATTTCCGAAATACATTGCTTACGTGTTTTGTGTCGTGGTGCACGCTTTGTGTTTTAAATATTATGACGATATACATGTGACGTTGTAAGTCGCGGGATAGCTCGGGTACGAAATAGTCGATGTTTCGAGAAACACTTAATTCGTTTCCGTTTTTGTTTTTAAAAGAACTATAGTTGGGCTGTTTGAAATTTCGGAGGGGGCCGGTTATAACTTTGGGGTAGGCTTTGGCCTATATAAATTTAATTGTTTATATGTTGGTTGGGCTTGACCCAAGTGAGTTAAACAAATTTGTTTACAAATTTAACATGGGCTCGGCCCAATGTCATTTTCACAGGTTGTTTAAAAAAAAGGAATGCAGACTTGCGTTGTGAGTTCTTTTGACACCGCCACAAAACTTTACCAATCGATAACCAGTTTTAGACTAATGTTTAGCTCACCGTACCCCGACTCGATAAGGAATGTAACTAATGTTTATCAACTATTTAAGCAAGTTTAAAGGATGCAATGACATCAAACCGTGATTGAAAACTCCCATTTGACTCATAATTTTTGGTTTAGTTATAAACTACGCAAAGCTATTTTCAACGACTCTATGACTTAAGTCACGACATCAAGAAAAACTCGACTATGCATAGCCTTAAAACCAAGACAGGAAACGAACCTAATTATGAGCCGTGACCATTTTAGTTTTCCTAATATCGACTTGTTTAAATTTTGCTACCACACGAAGTTTTATCATGATCAATTAACATATAACACCTCTTAACAATTTTGACTTAACATAAACATATCAATTTGCTATTTTCAGTTTAAGGTCGATTCAATTTATAACAAAACCTTATTTGACTACTTTCAAATTTGCATTTACGCAAACCAAATTAAGTTTTTCAACAAGGCCGATTTATGTTTTCATCAACAACCAACATATCAATTTCTAATCAACTCTTTAACAATTAAATCAAACAAAACTAATAACACAACATATTCACAGATACGAGTTAAGGAAAAGGAGAAAAATTAGGGTTCTTACACAAGATGAGGTCGGTTACAAGGATCAAGAAAACACGAAATCAAATAGCCCCAAATCCAATTCGACAAGCAATTCCACACACCCCTTTGTTTCTGAACTCGTTCCCCCTTAGAACCGATTAGAATTTTTCTGTTTTTGATTTGATAAATTGCTTTGAGTGTGTGGAACCTTGTGAATTCGATTTGGTTATAAAAAGCTAAACCATAGACGTTTGACCCCTTCTTTCTTGGGTATCATTTGGCTTGTAGTCGATTATGGAAGTCGCCCCCCCCCCCCCCCCCCCCCAACATGCTTCATCCTTATGTGTTGACCTTCATAGTTGAGACAAGGAATTCAAACCTGTGTTGGCTAGGACTAATCCTTGTTGTTTTAGGCATTGATTTGGTCAGATCTGATTGTAAACCAGGAGGTGGGGAGAGGCATAGCATAAGAGAGAGAAGAGGTGAGGGAGACGTGTGGGGATAAGGAGAAAATTAAAGCGTGTGTCATTATATGTATTAGTATTTTTATTTATTTGATTATTGTTTTGTTGAATTTATTTTTAAATGTAATTGTGTATATTAAATAAAAGTGTGGTTAGTTTAAATAGAAAGGTGAGTTTGTGAAGTGTTTTTGGTTTCGTAACACTCACAGGGATTTAAACGGACCTTGTGTTTTATTGAGTTTCTGTTTATCTTTGGTGTATTCCCGGGTTGTAAACACTGGTTTATGCCATCACTAGATTTGTGTCAGTATGCGTGTGGTGTTGTGTGCGAGATGTTTCTCGTTGTGGTTCATAAATACTCAGTAATAGTCAGAAACTGAATTATTCACATTTTCTGATAAAATAACAATGTAGGGAGTTACTATAAGCTACAGTGTGCGGGTTTACTTCCCGAAATAGTTATGCAAGCTCATGAATGCTTAATTTAAAGAGTTAGGTAATAATAAATTAACATTTATTATTAAAATATTGGTTGAAAATTACCATTTTTCACAAAATCACTCTAGGTAAGAATAAACAAATTTACAAATTGACTAATGATCAAAGAAGTGAATTTGTGTTCCAAACTTCATATTTTTAATGTGAAAAAACATTTTTTCAAAAATACATTTTACAAATTATTTTTTGAATTAAAAATAAATGTTTTAATTGGAAAAATAAGTTTGAATTATCCAACAGCTATTTCCCCCCAAAACCGCTCCAAACTTCCCCAAATAAACATTCACCACTAAAAACAAAATTTGGAGTGTCTTTGTCTAGCATAGTACCACTAATTCCCACGGTACCACTAAATTTAGTGGTACCGTCTGACATTTAGTGGTGTCGTCCCTTGCAGAATGGCTACTTTTCTTTTGCCTGTAAATACAAGTCCATTTCACAGTTTTTAGACATCCTTTTCACATAAAAATTTCTGAGTTCAAATCCTCTATCACATATACATTTCCTTGATCATTTAGATAATTTTCTTTTGTTTAAGAGTGATCCTTTTATCCAACCAAGTGATCACCTTCATTCCTCTACTAGTGCAAGAGAAGAACCCAAAGTATCAAGAAGATACAAGGTGTTGTAGTGTTAGTATAGTGCACTCGTAACACTTGTTACGTACTTGTTGTATCTAGGCGTACATCAAGTTGTCCATCTTTTGCTTAGCTTGTGTGTGTGGATCATTGTGATCTTGTTGAGATCTTGGAGATCTCTTGTAGCTTGTGTGATAGTGTGTTGATCAAGTGGATCAAGAGTAGATCATGTGGATCTTGTAGATTGTGTGATTAGCAAGGATCGTGTAGATCGTTAGTGAGATTGGTACTAGCTAGATTAGCACTCAACATTTAGCTTAGTGTCGAAAATCATGATAAGCGACGTTGTACGGTTTTCTCCGCCTGAAGGGAGTTTGTTGACATAGTGCTTAGAACTCTCGAATTGGGTACTCGGGGAGTGGAGTAGGGCGAAGAAGAGCTTCGTTACCAAACTACTATAAATCTCTTTGTCTCAGTTTGGTCTTTCCATCTCTTACTCTTTATATTTGTTATTTACATTTAGTAGTTGTAGTGCGTTTATTATAGTATTGTTAAGTAGAATTCATATTGTTGTGGTTTGATTTCACAAAGGATTGAATCAAAGTTTTTCACAAAGTAAACTTTTATAACTAACGAAAAATCGGTAAAACTATTCAACCCACCCTTCTAGTTTTCCACAAACTATTGACTTTAATGACAAAAAAGTGGATAAACAAAACAAGATAACACAAAATTGCTTACAGTTATTTACTTTGAGATTATCGAAAGATCAAAAAATTACTATAAGCAATACTAGGCGCCCTTTAACGTTATAATTTTACAAACTCAACAAAAAATAAAGACGATTTAATTGGATGTAAGTATGTGAGGTGTGGGAGCTGCAAAGGACATGGGAAAGACTATTTCTTTCTTTCCTTGCGGGACCACCATCCCTTCATAGGCGGGAAAACCCAAAACCTTTGTTGCGAGAGTTAAGACCCTTTACACGATTAGAATTAACTAGAAAGTTAATCTATTAGTGTTAATGACTAATACAATGTTTAAGGATTATTCTAACAGTTATAAAACGTGAATGTAAAAACAACAATATTTTTCAACGTTTAAATTCTTATTAGAAATAATTCCAAGAATCTATACCCAAGTGTTTTGCGGAACAAACACTTGGGATTGAATAGACAAGGGTATGGGGTGTCTCCTATCGAAACTCAAGCTTTGCTTGAGTGGTAACAATATACCCACTGAGCTATCTCAGTGAGTTGTATACTCTTTGTAGGAGAGAAGTTTCTTTGTAAAAGTTCAAGACTTTAATTATACAAAGCACACCTTAACTTCTCTCACAGTTGATCTATTTATACACAAGTATTCTAAGTATAAGTGATTAAATATAATACAAGTTGTTGAGGTTGCGTGTCTGACAATTACAAACAGTAATTGTCATTTCCAAGAACCAATAGGAAAGGGCTAAATAAGTCTTTGGGAGTTGTTGGCTGACACTCCATGACTTTTAGCCGCAATAGGGAAGGTAGAGTCTGACAAGAGAAGAGTGTTGGGTTTACACTCTTATCTTCTCAGATCTTTTCCCTATTGTTCCCGCCTTTTCTTCAGGCGTTGGTTCCTCAGTCATTCAATCACTTTGTTGGTTGAGGAGACTGGGGTTCAGTGAGCTCTTATCCAATACTCACTGAAACCATCATCTTCTTCTTTGGCTTAAGTCCTACTCAGGAAGTACCGCCTTCCTGAGTAGTGAATCCTTCTTCTTGAATTCGCCTTAAGCATCCTGAAGATGACTCACTGAGAGGCTGTTCTCTCAGTGACTTGAATTGTTCTCGGTTTAAGTTAACACTTAGTTAATTTGTGTCCAAATCATGTTCGAAGCATTCTTGGGTTTTACATGACCCAACAATCTCCCCCTATTTGGATATAAATTATTCCTAAGTGTTTTTGATCAGATATGAGTGAGCTAAAGACTTCTACTCATACTGAATGTACTAGAATGTAAATAAGGACACTGAAATAATAAAAACATCATCTTATTAATATCATTTACAAGTCCTAACAAAACTAAGTACAAAAAGGGATAGTGGTGGGTGTTCAGGCAGGTCATCAGTTCAATTTGATTCCAAGGGCTTCAAGCTTGGGCTTCTTTGACTGCAGCTCATGTTGGTCAGGATGTTCATTGATTTTTCTTTTCAGGTCATGACAAAACCTTACATTCTCAGGACTCTTGAGTGGAGAGGCCATTATCAGAAAGCCTAGCATAGCTTTGATCCCTGATAGATCAATATCAATCCACCTCTGGAAGGCTTTGTCACCAAACTCATCAATGAAGAACAAACCTCTTTCAGGCTGTTCAATGACCATATTGTTCCTGAAAGGAACACCTTCAGGGAGAGCCCTATTGCAGTCAAGACCAGGAATCTTGATCTCAGGCTCAGCTTCTATCTTCTTTCTTTTCCTTGAAGAAGACTGAGAAGTAGCAGGTTGTGCAGATTCAGGTAGAGGAGATTGAATGCCAAGTTCCTTAGGTGCTGCTGCCAATCTTTCATACCTCAGACTCAAAGACTTCATCAGATTAGGGACCACAACATTTGATTTCTTTGCTATTAATGGACCCAACTCGTCCAATTCAGTGATCCCAAAGTCAGCGAATCTGAAAGGTGAATGAACATCAAAGTTTCTCTTGTCAGCACCTCTGTAGACAGTGACAACGGCAGGATTGGTGTTTCTTTGAATATGAACATCAGTGATTGGTTCTGGCTTTAACCTTTCATTCATGTACCACTGATATTTCTTAATCCTATTCTGCCTGATCTCTTCAGCCCGTTTGGCTCTTTCCTCCCTTTTCTGCCTGAGAGTGGTCATCTCCTCAGACTGAGCTTTCACAAAGGTCATACCACCTTTTCTTCCTGAGAGATCCTTAGCCTCAAGACCAATTTTCTCAGCCTCCTCATGAACAACCTTGATTAAGGCAGACTTGCTTGCCTCCTCCTCTTCCTTCAACTTCTTCTTTGCCTCCTCTTCCTGAAGATAAGTACTGAGTTCATCAGCTGAGAAGTGGTAAAGAACTCCATCAATTTCATATGGGATCCTGAGAGGTGATTCAGGATCCTTTGCAACCGTGATAGGTGCTGGTTGAGGCTCAGGCTCAGTGAGAATGCCTTTGCCTTTATCTTGATGGGAGGAAGAGGCTTCCTCAGTGTGAGAAGGAATCTCCCCCTCAGTGTGAGAAGGAGGTTGTTGGCTTGAGACTCCAGTGTCTTTCTCCCCCTCAACTGTTGCATGAGCCATGGTGATAGCAAGAGTTGGAGTCACTGGAGTAGTAGGACCTTTGAAGGCCTGATAGATCTCAGTCATCATTGATTTGATGTCCGAGGTGTCTTTCTGAAGACTCGAGATCTGATCTGCCAGAGAAGCCTGAGAAGCTTCGATGCCTGACATCCTTGAGCCAAGAGACCATGCCAAGGATGTGGAAGATTGTGCCCAAGTACCAAGATGTTTTTCCTGAAGACCCATGGAAGTCCTGATTGAGTCCAAGGAGGTAGTAAGACCCTGAAGTTTAGAATCCTTCAGTAAGCTGAAGAGATCATGGATTTCAGCTGACTGCTTCTGATAAGTCTCAGCAGCTTGAAGGATCTTTTCAGTGAGTATGGGGTCATCTTTAACAGCTGTCTGAATAGTACCAAGGCTTTTGGTGATGCCTTCAAGAGAAAGATTGAACTTCTGGAAATGAAGATCAATAGCTGTCAGGGAATGTTTGGTGTCTGATTGGATTTCGATCACATCTTCATGAAAACTTTCAACATCTGCCTTCAGGTTGGCATAGTGAACAGCTGCTTCAGTGTGTTGATCAAACATCTCTTCAGTGAGACCAGTGAAAAGAGCTCTGTTGGTCTTAAGTAGGAATTTGACCAATGTTCTTTCAGTGAGGGGAAGAGAGTTATCATACTTTTGGAGGATGTCCCCAGTATCAGAAGATTCAGGAGACTTCGAACCTGACTTTTCACTTTGGCTTGGAGAGGACTGATGTGATGGTTCAGGTTGTTCAGGTTGTACATCAGTTTCCATATCCTCTCCTGCCTCAAAAATCTCTTCTTCACTCTCTTCCCTGAGCTCTTCATCAGACTCCATAAAAGCCTGATAGTCCCCCATGGACTCAATACCCAAAAAATCAACCAGCTCCTCTTTATAAAAAGATTTGCCTTCGGTTTGGTCAGGTCCTGACCCCTTTGTCATAATAACTGAGTGGGTTTTCTCAGCCTGACTAGCCATAACAACTGGGGTAACACCAGCCTGGCTTTTGGGGGCAGTTCCTGAAGGACTGGATCCGCCTGAGGGGTTGATGGGTTCCATATCAGCGGGTTGTTTCTTTCCCTCTGAGTCTTTGTCCCCCTTAGCACCTTCAACTACTGATGGGTGCTTTCCAGTAGTATCACTAGGTACTGATTGTGAAGATTTGTGGACCCCCTTCCCATCAGGATTGTGCTGTCCTTCAGGGGATTTAGGGTCCTTTACTCCCTGAGATCCTGAGGATGATTTCTCAGGAACGTTAACGGGATGTGAATGTTTGTGGGTCCCCTTCTCAGTAAGGTAGTGCTGCCTTACCGAGGATTTAGAACCCTTTCCTCCCTTGGGAACTGATTGTTTTTTGACAGCTCCTTCATCGGGATGTGAGGGGGTGTGGATCCTCTTCCCAGTAGGGTGGTGCTGCCCTACCGAGGGTTCAGGACCCTTTCCTCCCTTGGGCACTGATTGTGATTTATCAGTACCTTCATCGGGATGTGAGGGGGGAATGCTTCCTGATCTGTCTGACTTGTTTTTGTCAGTTGGACCATGTGGAATGGGAGTGCCCGAGGTCACTGAGGATGATTGCTCAGTGACTTCCGTTGGCCTTTGTTTTGAGGTCAAGAGGGTCTCAGAAATGGGTGTCTCAGAGGTCTCGGCCTTTTTCAACCTCTTTTTGAGGTTGAGTTGGTTTTGAGGATCAGTCTCAGTGGCGAGTGGCTTGGGTCTAACCACCTGGCTGGACTGACCCTTCTTTGTCTTCTTCACCTTTTTGGTCGGTGAAGGAACAGGAGAGATAGCGTCATTGCCCTGAATGACTGATTGCATGTATTCAGTCAGGGCAATATGTGTAACCTCACTTATGCTACTAGTGAAGTTTGACTTGTGCAGTACCTCAGGCTTCGTACCTTCTGCATCAGTCCTCACATAGTCAGAACCGAGTAGGTCCTGAAGCACACAGGAAACAAATCTAGGATAGGACATGTGCCTTTGCCTATGTTTTCCTGAGAGCTTAGCAACGAGGTCTCGGAAGATTATTCCTCCGATGTCTATTTTTGTACCCTCAAGGAGACTGAACAACATCAATTGTTGTGATGAGTTCAATTGTTCCGTAGAGGATTTATTTCCACCCAGGACCTGAATGACAAATGTCATCAGTATCCTCCAAATAGGGTGGAACCATGTTTTGACTACTGGAGCCTTTTCCAGTAAGCCTCCCACAGACATCCCTGGACGTCTGGGGTCATGGGGTGCAAGAAAGATCAGTTCATTCTTTATGTCCTGATCAGTAGGGTTGGGGGAAAAGGCTTCAGCAAAGTCAAGGCCTGTGGCTTTGATGAATGCTGAGTAGTCAAAGGAGAGGGTTCTACTCCCATTCATCACCGTGAAGGTGATGATTGACTCTTTGGTGTCTTTGGGGCTGGTTGCCACAGCCGTACACCAGAATTCCCTCAAATAGTCATGATAGATGACTGAGGGGGTATGGGTGAAAGCCTTTGCAAGAAAACAATTACGAAGATATTTCATAACGTTCTTGTAGGCTGGGTACATTTGTGGATATGAGAAATTTCCCACCACATTATTTTTGGTTAGGTCTACACCCTCCATTGTGAAATCCACGTTGGGGGCATATTTCACAGCTTTAGAAGAAGCCATTTATGGGTAAGTCTGGGTTTGACTAGGGTTAAAGGGGTTCTAAAGCTTAAGAATGCACACACAATTTGTTTTTGAGAAAAGAAAATGGCAGAGTTTTGCTTAAAAATTCTATAAAAACGTGTGTGTGAATTCTTCTGGTTGGGGTATTTATAGGAAAGAGGAGATGGGGGTGTTTTGGTCATTTGAGCAAATCGTTATTTATTCAAAAAAATTATTTGGAAATTGATTTGAATAATAAGTTTTGGGATCCGCATTTAATGCCAACACTCCACTTTCCAGGTTTAGCGCAACAGTCGAGGTGAACAGTTGAGCAGTTCTGCAAAAGTGCAACTTGCAGAGTTGAGTCATCACATATTTGAAATGTGATTGGAGAGGCATTTAATGCCAAGTGGGAATGTGGTGGCCCATAGGTGGAAGCCAGAAAGGCTAAAAGGAACAAATATTCTTGAATTAAATATGTGTTCAGTTACCAACCTCGGACATTTACTAACTAGATACTTAGAGCATTTAAGTTAGTATTTAATGTCCTTTTCAGGGTCCTGAATGACTTTTCATTCAGTGATTGGTTTTCAGGGACTTGGGTTTAGTCACTGATGATTCAGGAATGAGGATTGATTCCTGAGACAAGGATTCAGGAACTTGGGTTTAGTTCCTGAGGATGATGATTCAGTGAGATGTTTTCACTGATATACATATTGAGTCAGGGACCTGAGATGTTTAAGAATTTACACTTTGGTTGGAAGAGAAAATAATTAGTCAGTGGACTGATTCTCTATATCCAACATTCCTAATTCAGCTTTCAGTCTTGTGAAAGTTGGTTCATCCAAAGGTTTGGTGAAGATATCAGCCAACTGATATTCAGTAGGGATGAAGTGTAATTCAATGTCACCATTCATGACATGGTCCCTGATGAAGTGATATCTGATATCAATATGTTTTGTTCTCTGATGAAGAACAGGGTTGTTAGAGATTGCAATTGCACTTGTGTTATCACAAAAGATGGGTACCATCTTGTACTGAATTCCATAGTCACTGAGTTGACTTTTCATCCAGAGTACATTTGCACAACAACTAGCTGCAGCAACATATTCAGCCTCAGCTGAGGATAGGGCAACGGATTGTTGCTTCTTAGCACTCCAACAGACTAATTTCCCACCAAGAATTTGGCAAGAGCCTGAGGTGCTTTTTCTATCCATGTTGCATCCAGCATAGTCAGAATCTGAGTATCCTTTGAGATCAAGTCCTGAGCACTTTGGATAGTATAATCCAAGGTTAGGAGTGCCCTTCAGGTACCTGAATATCCTTTTCACAGCAGTGACATGAGATTCTCTTGGGTCAGATTGATATCTGGCACATAGACATACTGAGAATTGGATATCAGGCCTTGATGCAAGTAGATACATCAGTGATCCTATCATTCCTCTAAAGAGAGTTTGATTGACTGGTTTACCAGTTAGGTCAGGACCAAGGTTGTTTGGGGGAGCCATGGGAGTTTTGACTGAGGCACAGTCACTGAGATCATACTTCTTCAGTAGATTCTTTACATACTTCTCTTGACTGATAGTGGTTCCTCTATCAGTCTGCTTGATCTGAAGACCAAGAAAGTATGTCAGTTCCCCCATCATGCTCATTTCAAACTTCTTTGCCATTAGTTTTTCAAATTGTTTACAAAGTTTGAAGCTTGTTGAGCCAAAGATGATGTCATCAACATACACTTGTACTAGTATGACATCATTATTTGTCTTATAGATAAACAATGTGTTGTCTATCTTGCCTCTGACAAATTTGTTTTGGATTAAGAAGGCTGAGAGAGTCTCATACCATGCCCTAGGAGCTTGCTTCAGTCCATAAAGGGCTTTGTTAAGCTTATAGACATGATCAGGGGACTCATGGCTTTCAAATCCAGGAGGTTGCTCAACATAAACTTCTTCTTTCAGTGAACCATTTAAGAATGCACTTTTAACATCCATTTGGTACACCTTGAAGTTCATGTATGTAGCAAAAGCAAGGAAGATCCTGATGGCTTCCATCCTTGCTACTGGTGCAAATGTTTCTTCATAGTCAATGCCTTCTAGTTGATTATAGCCTTTGGCTACAAGTCTGGCTTTGTTTTTAATGACTATGCCATTCTCATCAGTTTTGTTTTTGAATACCCATTTCATGCCAATGACTGAGACATTCTCAGGACATTTGACCAAGGTCATTACCTTGTTTCTGTCAAATTGTTCTAGTTCATCATGCATGGCCTGAACCCAACTTGGATGTTTAAGTGCTTCTTTAACACTTTTGGGTTCAATTGTGGAAATGAAGTCCACAAATAGGCATTCATTGGATGAGGCTGCTCTCAGTTCAGCAGCCATGCTTCTTGTAAGCATGCCTTCAGAAGGCTCACCAATGATATTGACAAGTTCTATATCCTGAGATCTGGTCCAACTATCCTGAGGTCTTGGGAGTGGGTTAGAACTTGTAGAAGCATGATGGGTATTGTCAGGATTAGACACAGGATTACTATTTCCTTGTGTGTCCAAGTGGGTTGAGTCATCACTGAGATTGTTTGGGTCCTGAGTATTTTGTTCAGACTGAAGGATATCATCAGTACTTGTATGTGCTTCAACAAACTCAGTGATGGTTGGGTTTGGTAGGTTGTGAGGGATAATGTAGTAGGAGAGGTTAGCATCATCTTGATACTGAGTAGAAGGATTGTTCTCAGACAGATATTCATCAGGAGGATATCTTGGAGAATTGTCAATTCCTATCTCTTCTACTGAGGCAGTTGAGAACCTGATTGCATCAGTACTCTCATCAAAGGTAACATGAAATGTTTCCTCAGTCTGCTGTCTCCTTGTGTTGAACACTTTGAAGGCTTTTGAGACAAGTGAGTATCCCAGGAAGTATCCATCATCAGCTTTTGCATCAAATTTCCCTAGGTGATCCTTGTGATTATGAATAAACACAGGACACCCAAAGACATGGAAGTAGCTGATGTCAGGGATTCTTCCTTTGAATAACTCATATGGGGTTTTCCCATGTCTCTTGACAATTATGGATCTGTTTTGTGTGTAACAGGCAGTTTTGACTGCATCAGTCCAAAAATGGTTGGAGAGGACTGATCCACATAGCATTGTCCTGGCAGCTTCAATGAGTGTTCTGTTTTTCCTCTCAGCAACACCATTTTGTTCAGGTGTGTATGGAGAGGAAAAGTTTTGGGAGATACCTTTCTCATCACAGAAACTTTCAAGTTCATTATTTTTGAACTCAGTCCCATTGTCAGTTCTAATTTGTTTGACTTTAATGTCATTTTGATTTTCAATGTTCCTGACAAAGGACATGATTGTTTCAGCTGCCTGACTCTTTTTGATCAGGAAGAATACCCAGGTGTATCTTGAGTATTCATCCACTATGACCAGAGTATACTTCTCATGGTTAACAGACCTTGGACTGACGGGTCCAAATAGATCCATATGGAGAAGATGTAGGCAGTTCCTGATGGAAAAGTTGGTTTTGGTTTTAAAGGATGCTCTGTGATGTTTTCCTTTTTCACAAGCTGAGCATGGTTTATCCTTAGAAAACACAAGTGATGGTAAGCCAAGGACCTTGTTTTGTTTTACAAGATTGTTAATGTTCTTGAAGTTCAGGTGGGTTAGTCTCTTGTGCCAAAGCCAGTTGAGTGCATCAGTGGCCTTAGCAAAGAGACATGTTCCATCCTGAGTTAGACTTGACATGTCTAGTACATAAACATCTTGTCTCCTAGGTGCAATGAGGACAATTTCCTTATTTGCATTAAAGATGGTTCCTTGCTTATCATCAAACTGAACTATGTACTTTGCATCACATAGTTGACTGACACTGATCAGATTATACTTAAGACCATTTACATATGCTATCCTAGTAAAGACAATACCATTGCAGTTGACTGAACCATAACCTTCAGTGAGACATGATGAATTGTCAGCAAATATCACTTTGGGTCCTGGTTCTTCTACATATTTGTGCAGACACTCCTTAACACCAGTCATGCTCCTTGAACATCCACTATCTAGATGCCAAACAGGATCCCTAGCATGTTTCTGCACAAATAGTAAACTAGGTCAGTTCTTTCTAGGACTCCATTTCATGGAGGGTTTGGTATTGTAGGTCCTTATGAAAGTATTAATTGATTCATGGTCAGTGGTTGAGTGGACTGAGCTACCACATGTTTTGCATATGGTAGTAGGGGTAGCCTCAGTAGTCTGAGAGGATTGCTTTATTCCTCTTTTTGACTGAATGACCTTGTCTTTTCCTGAGGATTTCTGAGTGGAGCTTCCACTAGATTCACCATGTTTGTCATATTGACAATCGTCAGGATGGTGGTCATTAAATCCACACAAAGGGCAGGGAGGAAAAGGCTTGGCCTTTTGCTTCTGTTTCTGCTTAGAATCAGAAGGGTAGTTCAGGCACTGAGCCTTGAGTCCTGAAAAGTTTGACATGACTGAGCATTGTTTATGATCAGAGGTCCTGTGATCTTCCTTTTTGCAAATCATGCAATAAAGGACTCTATAGCAATCATCAGTGAGGTGATTTGTATAGTTGCATAGCTCACATCTTTTCAGGGGTTTGGTGGATTTGGGTTTGGTCTTTGAGGAAGTTGGTTTTTGTTCCTTCTTGGATTGAGAAGATTTCTCAGAAGATTCAATCTTCTCTCCTAGCTTCCTGACCATTTCAGCCAACTGATCAATTTTTGAGTCAGGGCTTTGGGTTGTTTCTTCAGAAGGGACTGAAGTTGATGAGTCATCAGTATTTACTGAGACATCAAGGTTTGCTCTCTTCAGGATGGTTGTTCCCCTTCCTGATCTCTCCTTAGGAGAGTGTGGTGAGAAGACCATAGGTGGGAGGCCTAGGTTAGGTGTAGCACCCTGAAGGGTATTCAGTGGAGGAAGTGGAGGATATGATTCTGATTCAGACTCATCCAAGGACTTAGTGAGTGGTTCAGTGAGTTCAAGCTTACTGAGTTTATCAGTGAGTCCTAGCATATTTTTCAAGGCCTGACTTTCAGGAAGCAAGATCTTTCCAGTCTCAAAGTTTGGTAACTTACTGACTGGGTTGTCCCTGACAATCCAGTCATTTGACTTGGGAAGTAATTCTTGCTCAAAAGATATGCCAGCTGGAACAAAGTTCATTTCATTTTGACACACAGTTGGATCAACCATAAGAGGGTTAATACCAATGGTTTTCTGAGAGATTAATCCCACAGTGTCAAAAACCTTGGGGTTCTTCCTGGTCCAGCTTTGAATAATGGCTTTTTCTTTGTTGAGTTCAGTTTGAAGGACTTGGTTTTGTTTCAAAATCTCAGTGTTCTGAATCTGTAGAGTTATTGTTTCTAGTTTGGCTTGCTTAAGTACAAGCAATTCATCTCTACATTTGTTTAATTCAGACACAATATTGTTATATTTTGAAAGCAAGTTAAGCCTTTGTTCTTCAACAAACTTTAGATCAACACAAATATAATTCATGTAAGATTGCCAATCAGAATCATTATCCATAGAAAGTAAAGTAGTTACCTTCTTCATGGTGATGTTGACCCACTCTCCATTTCTAGCATGACTTTTTCCCACAGCCACCTGATCCTCTTCTGAAAGTGCCATCAGTGCACTAACTCTTATTTCCTCATCTGAGGAAACCTCTTCATCATCCCAATCATATGCTTCAGCTAATAAAACCTTGTTCTTTGTCTGAATAGGTTTAGATGTTTGAGGAGCCTGAGACAATATGGGGTTAGTTTCAAGAAGTGCAAGTTTAGCTTTTATATTCCTATATTTTGTTTCAAAATCCTTTTGACCCTTGTTTTGGAATTGTTGGGTGGACTGAAACATTTTAGGTTGAAACTTGTTAATTCCTGAAAATTTGTAAGAGGGTTCTGAGATATTTTTAGAATAACAGTCCCTAGCAAAATGACCCTTTTTACCACATTTAAAACATTCAGTGGTCTCATTTGCTTTTGATTTTGTAAAGTTGGACTGATTCCTTTTGATGAAACGTTTTGAACTAGCAAGGAGTGCCCTTTCTTGGAATTCCAAGTTTAGATCATTCAGGTATTCCTCATCAGTTCTTTCATCAATTTCTTCTTCAGAATCCTCTTGAGTATCCTGCACAACACCATTAGAATAGAAAGCAGTTGATATGGGTGTGGAGGTTAAGGCCTTTTTGGACTCAAAAGCTTTTGAGTCAGGATATCTCCTTGAGATCAAGTTGTCTTCATAGACAAACTTCCCATAAATTTCAGGGAGCTCAAGGTTCTGAATGTGGTTAGCATTCCTCAGGCCTTGTGAGAAGTTGAGCCACTTCTCAGGGAGACTGTTGACAAAGCCAACATTTGTCTCATGTTTGGTCAGTACAACACCATCATTTGATAATTCATTTATCAAAGTTTTGTATCTGGTGTAGGTCTGTGAGAGACTTTCAGAGTCTTTTGACCTGAAAGTATTATACTCAAGTTTAAGGTCCATGACCCTATTTTCCTTGGTATCTGAGGGACCCTCAAAGCTGTTTACCAAGTCATCCCAAGTTTGCTTGGCTGTAAGACAGTTGATGACTGATTCCATTATATCGTCAGGAAGACATGATATAAGGATGCTTTTCAGGCGTTGGTCTTGATTGACCACCCTCCTCTCATCAATGGTCCATTGAGCCTCAGGCTTGTTAAGCCCTGCGGCAGTCTTTGGGACAAATGGGCCATCCCTGATACAGGTGATGTAGTAGGGTTCCATACCAGTAAGATAGCAAATCATACGCTTCTTCCATTTGCTAAATTTCCCAGCTTCAAGTCTGGGTGCAACAGCTGAGTAGCTGCCACCCTTTTTGTCGACTAGCTGGGGTACATTGATATCAGCCATAGTAGGATCTTGGTTTTAAAAACCTAGAGCACTCTTGGTTACTTTAAAAGATTTTATAAACCAGAGGCTCTGATACCACTTGTTGGACCCTTTACACGATTAGAATTAACTAGAAAGTTAATCTATTAGTGTTAATGACTAATACAATGTTTAAGGATTATTCTAACAGTTATAAAACGTGAATGTAAAAACAACAATATTTTTCAACGTTTAAATTCTTATTAGAAATAATTCCAAGAATCTATACCCAAGTGTTTTGCGGAACAAACACTTGGGATTGAATAGACAAGGGTATGGGGTGTCTCCTATCGAAACTCAAGCTTTGCTTGAGTGGTAACAATATACCCACTGAGCTATCTCAGTGAGTTGTATACTCTTTGTAGGAGAGAAGTTTCTTTGTAAAAGTTCAAGACTTTAATTATACAAAGCACACCTTAACTTCTCTCACAGTTGATCTATTTATACACAAGTATTCTAAGTATAAGTGATTAAATATAATACAAGTTGTTGAGGTTGCGTGTCTGACAATTACAAATAGTAATTGTCATTTCCAAGAACCAATAGGAAAGGGCTAAATAAGTCTTTGGGAGTTGTTGGCTGACACTCCATGACTTTTAGCCGCAATAGGGAAGGTTGAGTCTGACAAGAGAAGAGTGTTGGGTTTACACTCTTATCTTCTCAGATCTTTTCCCTATTGTTCCCGCCTTTTCTTCAGGCGTTGGTTCCTCAGTCATTCAATCACTTTGTTGGTTGAGGAGACTGGGGTTCAGTGAGCTCTTATCCAATACTCACTGAAACCATCATCTTCTTCTTTGGCTTAAGTCCTACTCAGGGAGTACCGCCTTCCTGAGTAGTGAATCCTTCTTCTTGAATTCGCCTTAAGCATCCTGAAGATGACTCACTGAGAGGCTATTCTCTCAGTGACTTGAATTGTTCTCGGTTTAAGTTAACACTTAGTTAATTTGTGTCCAAATCATGTTCGAAGCATTCTTGGGTTTTACATGACCCAAAACCTTTCTTTTGCGAGACTTAAGTCCGGGTAGTAAATAGAGTAAGAAAAGTAGTTTTGAAGAGAGAGAGTATATATTATTGGTTAATGTGAGTGGTTGTATGTGTATTAAGGTATTTTTAAATGATAAAAAATTGAAAAAAATTTCAAGAAAGCAAGAGAAGGTGTTGTAATGGTTGAAGAAAAGCTAAAAGAAATGATAAAGGAAGTGTTTTTTGATAATGTAGAGCTGATGTGGCGAGAGAAAACCCTTAACCACACCCTCCTGGCTTCCACCATAATGGTTGTTGATCAAATCCATCACTGTCACATCAGGTTGATATTAGTATTCACTATTTCATCAAACCAACCATCAAATACCTGTCATTTAAACACAAACATACTTCACAAAACATTCACAGGAAAAAAAAAAATTAGTTTCGTGGTCTCGACGAAAAAAACACCTCCACTGAAGTTCACACGTGCAATGAGGAGGCATAACAAAGAAGACTTGATGGAGTGGATACCACAAGATCCACCTCGCAGTGATCTGTTGGGAATTATAATTTGAGTTGATATTGACAAAAGATGAAAGATGGAGGAAACTTATGAAGACAAAGATGAAGGACTACTTTTGTATTATTTAGAGTCTTTGTAACCCTAATCTCTAGTTTATAAAGAGATGGGGCGTCTATTTTTTTAACTATAGGAGTTAGAGATGTAACTCCATTAAAGGTGTGTGTGTGTAACCTAGGCGTATGGTTCCTGTTTAGACGCCTAGGGTTAGGGTTAGGGATTTGTGATAAGCCTCAAGGATCTTATGATTCCTGTTAGAGTGTAACCGTGCTATACTTGATCACATAGCACTGGGGCTGTTGGTGTTTGTATTGTTAGTTGGTAGAGATGATGACGAGAAAAACCTTTATACAATAACAATTGTTCATGTTTATTCCGCTGCATATTGTTGTTTTGTTATTGTTATCCTAGATAAAGATCTAACAAATCTGAGCTATAAATGATCTTAACATGTGGTATCAGAGACAAGGGGCTCGTGATCTAGGATCTACAAGTTTTTCTTGAAGAACACAAAAAAATTCGAATATGGAAAAAATTTCGTATCTTTCTGCAGGTCAGTTTTCAAGGGGCGATAACTTTTTCGTTAACCGTTGGATCGTGCTGAATTTTTTACTGGAGATACTCCATATATCAAGGAAGATTGTGACCGAAGGAATCTTTAATCTGAGATCTAGAGTGAATGTTATGGTTCGTCAAAATCTGCTGCAGAATGGTGTTCAGAAATTTGATTTTTCAGGTTTTGTGTTTCGATGTTAATGACTTCTTTATTCTATTGATTTAATTCATCATAGAAGTCGATATTGGGTTATTATCATGCTTTATATTCATCAAAAACAATAGCTTTTGAAAGTTTTAGGTTTCAGAAGTGATTGGTTGCAATTAGGGTTTTACTGTTCGTTCTTATTGGTTGAAGATCAGTTTGATTCTATTGCTTGGTGATGTGACTTTCGATCACAATAATCTGTTTGAAGGTTTTTGATCATGGAAACGTTGAAGTGCTATAGCATAAGACAGATTTGATCGAGAACTGGAATTTGGTGCGCTGTTGAAAACCCTAACATGGTGCATTCAAGTTGGTGTTTTTCTGGTGGTTCATTAATAGCAGTTAGTACTGCTATCAAAGGAGGTGTTTGTACTGCTCGAGAAAAGAAGTAGTTTGTAATGCTCCGCTTTTCGGTTAGTACTGCCAAGTATAGAAGTTAGTACTACTACCGGTGTCGACTTTGTACTGCTCGTTTCTCACTTTGTACTGCTGCCTATGACTTTGTACTGCCAGACGGAAAAGTGATGTTTGTACTGATCAAAGTCCAACGGCAACGGTGTGCATGTCGACTGAATAATATAAATGGACGGTGCCCTATTCAATATAAGTAGTTAATTACGTTGGATATCTTATGCGTGGATGCCTTTCTCTATTCACTTTTATTGAATGGTGATCTTTAATTTTCCTACAACATGGGTCGGTGATGTTTTTTTATTGAATAGTTGCATGAGGTGATGTTGTGTATTGCATGGCAAATATACGTGAAGAGGAAAAGTGGACACATTATATATCGACTATATTATTCTCTCCTGACCTTTTATTCTTATTTGTTACTATGGGACGGTAGCTCAGTAAGGCATGATTGAATATTATTGTACATATGCAAAGTTCTTTTATTTGATGCCGTGTTTCATGCACTATCGACCAAAGGTTTTTCCTCAAGTCAGTAGTTAGCGTGAGACTACAAAATTGAGGGGAAGTATCTCTACGAGATTTGGAACAGTTGGTTCTAACACACACACGGGGAAGTAAAACGCACACAAGAGTTTGAGTTTTTGGATTTGGTTTTTGGTTCTTAAACGATTAATGGCTCGAATTTATTTTTATTGGTGACGAGGATTATTTATTGCTTATTTGATGATGCAGTGGAATTTATCAAGTTTGTGTTTTATTATATCTTAACGTGGGTGTTACACTTTAAAAATAACTTGTTCGTTCGTTCAAGAGACTACGAATTGACAAACACTTGAAAGAGTTACGTTATTGTGCTCAGTGATTATTGTCAAGGGATTGCGATCTCCTTATACTTAAGTATACGTTCGAAGTCGTTTTTAGTACAAGATATAAGACACAAGGTTGGTTTATTCTACTTTAGCATCGAATTGGTAATAGTTAGTTTTCTTCTTCAATACATCGAGGTTATGCTACATCATGGTGAAGGTTTTTCTACTGCTAGTTGGTATTAATACTTCTGATTTTGATTTCTACTGTTTCAAGTTCATTTTTAGTGCGAAAAACTTAATGGTGGGTAATTTGAAACATTAGAAAGATGGATTGGACGTGTAATATTGATTTGTGTTTGTGCTGGTCAAGGTTGCTTACTTTTGTCTCCTATTTGATGATGACAAAAAAGGGAAGAAGATTTATATTGAAGATTGCAGCTTGAAGATCCTTAATGATATGCATGGATTAAGGGGGAGACGACATCTTTCATACATGGTTTTGTCATATCAACTAGGGGAAGATTGTTGGGAATTATAATTTGAGTTGATATTGACAAAAGATGAAAGATGGAGGAAACTTATGAAGACAAAGATGAAGGACTAATTTTGTATTATTTAGAGTCTTTGTAACCCTAATCTCTAGTTTATAAAGAGATGGGGCGTCCATTGTTTTAAGTACAGGATTAGAGATGTAACTCCATTAAAGGGGTGTGTGTGTAACCTAGGCGTATGGTTCTTGTTTAGACGCCTAGGGTTAGGGTTAGGGATTTGTGATAAGCCTCAAGGATCTTATGATTCTTGTTAGAGTGTAACCGTGCTATACTTGATCACATAGCATTGGGTCTGTTGGTGTTTGTATTGTTAGTTGGTAGAGATGATGACGAGAAAAACTTTTATACAATAACAATTGTTCATGTTTATTCCGCTGCATATTGTTGTTTTGTTATTGTTATCCTAGATAAAGATCTAACAAATCTGAGCTATAAACGATCTTAACACAGTCTTACTCAGTGTTTTTTTGTTGGTTGGTACTATTGGTACCCCTACCACTAAAATACAACCAGTACATGCCCCATTAAACACTTTATTTATAGGACAAAATACTTTTTTATGATTTTTTGTTCCGTATCTTTTTTCATTTATTATTTTTGATTTGTCAAACTATATTTTATGTTCAATACTTTTTTCGATAGTTTACCTAATTTATTAACAGGACAAGACAATTTTTTAAAGTTTTGTGCTCCGTAGGTTTTTTTATATTTTACTACTTTTAACTTATCAAACTTTATATTTCCTGTTCCGTTTTTTTATTTCACAACTTTATAACACAAAAAAAAAAATAAAAAAAAAAAAAAAAAAAAAAAAAAAAAAAAAAAAAAGGAAAAAAGAAAAGAAAGTATTACTTGTATCCGATCCCATTTTTGTTGTTTCACAACATTTTCTAAGAGCATGCGTAGTGGGGCGCTAAAATCTCCAAAACTGCCCCAAAAACGCCCCTCATCCAAAATCGACAAGGGCTATAGCCCAAAAAAAAATTCAGACTATGTGTAGTGGTGTGTAAGAGAGGATAGGGCATTGTGCGCCATGTGGCAGTGTAGGCCATGTTGGGGCTTGGTAGAAAAAGTGACGTAGTGGTAGGAGGGGCATATTGTGCCATGTGGCACCCTTTTATTTTTTATTTTTTTTAATCACTAAAACTAATTAATAAAACTAAATAATATAAAAAAAAATACAATTTTATTAAAATAAAACATAAAACATTACATAATTAGAAAAAACGAAAAACATAATTAAAAAAAAAAAAAAAAAAAAAAAAAAAAAAAAAAGACAAAAATAATTAAAAAAAAAAAAAAAAAAAAAAAAAAAAAAAAAAAAAAACGACAAGTAAATATTACATTTAAATAAAAACTAAGCGTCACGCTATTTTCGGCGGATTTCTTCGTTGAGTTGTTCGTTAATTTCTTTTGCCACGGGGTCTAGCCCATCGGTACTTCGTTCCAATTGTGCCAAATGTTTCCTTTTGATAATTGTTTGGAGGTCGTTGTATCTTTTTTCTTTAAGCGCACGACGACGCTCCGCCTCATCCCCTATCCTCGCAAGTTGAGCCGCAATTTGGCTCAATGCGTTGTTGTCGGTGGCGGCGGACGAGGACGACGAAACCCCTTTTTCTTTGGCATTTTGATGCGTGGGATTGCGCCCTCGCAGTAGGTTTTACCTCTCAAGGGATCTCAAGAGGCTTGCAATCCCCACCAGGCAGTGTACCTGACCGATGTAGTATAGTGAAGTGGCAAGTACCGGGGGATTGATCGTTCAACTCAAAGAATAGTGTTCGTTAGGATTGAAATTAATCTACTAGGTCTAAAGGTGATGGATGATTCTTTTTGTATTTTTATATTTTATGGAAAGCAAGTAAAAATCTCTGGTTTTGGAAGAAGGGGCGGAATTAGTTGCTAATCAACTAACCCAAAAGCTACTAATTAAACTAATGTGCAGGAAAGTAAACTAGGGTTCTACAAGGGAAGTGAAGCGTATCTACCTATGATGTATTACTCCTTGCTAGCTATCCAATTCTACCTACTGAATTGTCACACCTTGTTTTAATTGACGGGTTGTATTCCTTAATACCATTCGTGGGGTGGCGTACGTACTTCCCCAACTCTATAAGCTCCTACTTCACTCCTATGTCGAGCCGGCTAAGAAGCTCCTAACATGGGATCACTAGAATTCGCTCATGCATTAAATACAACCAAATAAACCTAGTACGCATTGGTTCATGTTTCTTAAGACGTTCAAGCAAGTTACCGTATAGGAGGTTAGCCAGTTTTCTTAAGCCTAACATCGATATCACCCAATCAAACAAGAGACAATAGGAAACAAGAATTATAAGCTAAACCAATTAGATCTATTGATGTGTCGCACCTTTATTGATGACGATAGACACATACATCAACAAGGAATCAATAAGATCTAATTAATTATATACAAGTTTCACACAATCATAAGTAGACACAAGGTGAATTAGCAAAGCATGATCAATGAAGGGCAAACAACCACAATAATGAAAGACATAATTAAGTTAGAATCAACAAACCAATATTTGATGTTTGTGAAGTGATTGAAACCCTCTAAGTTGCTGAAAAAACACCTACCTAAACCCTAGAATCGGACTTAGGGTTTAGGGCTTACAAAAAGTGAAGTTGTGATGTTGTATTTATAGCTGATTTTCTGTCCGCATCGATCTGAAGGCGTCAGCCTTTACAAGTGACGGCGTCAGCTCCCCTTTTTCACCAAATTGTAGATCTTTTCGTCCCGATTCCGTGGCCTCTTGAATCACCGAAATCCGAGTTCGTATGAAGATTTTATGGCCAAAACAGTGACAGCTACTCTGCGCGTAAGTTATGATTGATTTGATTAACTTGTGACGACTTTTCTTCTTGTGCAAGTTGTCATTTTGACGTCGTCACTCTATGGCATCTGACGTCGTCAGGATGAGTCCTGACGCCGTCACCTTCAAGATCTTCTGGGCCGTCTCTCTTTAAATTAAACCGTGACCACCTATGGCGTCACAAAGCGTGACGCCGTCACCTTCCAGTACCAAAATAGTTCTGGCCCGTCATGAGCAATCTTCATATCCACTTCTTTGTCATAGCTTGACGTCGTCCCCTTTTAATCATCCAAAATCCTCTCTGGCGCGTCAAGGGTTGACGGCGTCACAATGGTGCTTGACGCCGTCACAGGTACTTTTCCAGCCGATTTTGAGACTTTGTCGTTTTCTTCACTTTTATGCTCCAAAAACGTCCAAAATGCTTCCTTTTCCAGATTTCTTCTCCAAAGTACCTAAAATGACAAAAGGAACGATTTAGGGCAATATTTGATCAAATGAATACGATTTAGGGCTTAAATGACCCCCTAAAAGCGGTACACTTTTCGTCTCATCAAATATCCCTACACTTGGGATTTGCTTGTCCTCAAGCAAATGAGCTTTTCCACCAATTGAAATACAAGTTAGGGGTCATTTAACATTAATATAAAAGTAATTACAGCAAATGATCATTCCACCTTGGTCAAAATAAGCACGGAAATTATACACTAGCACCTCACAATAAGTGTTTGGATACTCTCATCCCTCGGGTGTTGTAAATTTATATATCATAAATGGAAATGGAAGAATATCGCTCACTACCTGTCATAGAAAATAGATTACTATAGGCTTGGGAAAGGATCACGCCTCTACCACTTTTGGCGTAAGCACCTAGGATAAACTATCAAAGAGGTCTTTACAAAGGGTTATAACGTTAGGTGTAGGGATAAGGAAAACACGGTTTGTTGGATAAGGATATTTTTACTGGTGGCAAGTCAATCATCTTGGTCAATTACATGTAGAATGAGGCGTTGCTAAGCCAAGACTCGACTCAACTTAAACTAATCACGAACTAATAAACATAGAACAAAACAAAACATAAATAAAAGATAGAGGCGGATGGTAGTCCGTATGCTTTTTCTTCACTTTTTTTTTTTTTTTTTTTTTTTTTTTTTTTTTTTTTTTTTGCATACACTCTTGCCCTACCATCCAAAACAATACATCACTAGGGATTCTTTGTACCATCCCTACACTTGAACATTTACATACTTTACATAAAATTATTCTAATGACTCGAATCAAGATAATCGAAACATTTGGAGTACTTTAAAATATTAACGTACATATGGGGGTAATAAATGATGTTCTTCCCCATTACTCTATTACACTAGTACTTTACCCATAAGTCCCAATCGTCCCAAAACAATATGTACAAGGATATGACTCGACTTAGCAACCATGTAATCAATTAGATAATTAACTAAGGGTTTAAACAAATGTTGTCACAATAATGCACTAAAGATGAGTGCACACAAGGTAGGCTAAGGCGATTTGGGTGTACATTTAAGTGGGGTGTAAATAAATTCTTCCTTTAAGTAAAATGCTTAAAGGTCGAAATGAAAAGATAGGCTCTGAGGGGTGTACTAGGGTATCGTGTACCAAAAATGGGTACAACGCAAAGGGTGTGGGAGAATTACTTGACCAATGTAGCCAATGTAATTATAACAAAAACACAGGTGTAAAACAATGGGTTAATCCTAATGCCTCTTATCATGTAGTCAATCATAACTACACGAATGTAGTCTCACTAGCGGTCTCGGTATGCATCACAAACGCAAGTTCTATAATCTATAAACTACCGGTACACTCATAAGCACCAACAATGAATGCTTTTTCCTAAAGATCTAAAGGCGAACCTCACATATTTGGGGTGGAAATTTTTGAGTGGTATGGTTTTTGTGCTAGTCATACAATTCCCTATCCATGAGACGCTTATTAAAATCAAAGTTTCACTCCTATATGTTGTAAAAAAATTTAAATTTGGTGCTAAAATTGCCCTAACCAATATTTCTCTTGGCTTTATTACACATTCACTATTAAACAAAACAAAAATCAAGCGAAGTTGTAGTTTCTAAGGCATCCTAATTTACCCTCCCTACACTTAATCCGAACATTGTCCCCAATGTTCTAGACAAAAGATGTAAAAGTAAAAATAAATGAGAATGGAAGAAACTAATACTCCCCTGATTCCCAGCACCTCCAAGAGAATGAACATGATAAGCTTCACTCCAGAAATATAATCATCCTCTTGATGTGTTGCACGTACATCTTCTTATCCAATAATACCTGTAACCAACAAACACAAAAACCAAAGCATCAAACCGAACAAAGAAAAACCACAACTAGATGTATTTCCAGACTTAGAAATAAAAACAAAACAAAGCAATAAAAGGATAGGATACTTGCGGGATGACTTACAAATAGGGACTCATAAAACATGTCCACAAGTATTGACACATAAACAAGATAGAATACATGCTAATCATGAATTGTGAATTTTCCATGTTCGAATTTTGTTCTTTTTAACAAAATATAAGCTTCCCTACACTTATCTTTTTGTAAAATACCTTTATATGCAATTAAGACGAGGTTAAAAACAAGATAAAGCATTTTCACAAATTATTCGAAACATGAAAATTAAACAATTATGATTAAGCATATATGACACAAACAAACAAATAAAATAAAAACATCAAACAATTAAACAAATAAAGCTTGGGTTGCCTCCCAAGAAGCGCTTATTTTTGTTCGAGTCACGAGCCTGACTCTACCCTTATTTAACAAAAAAAGGGGAGGTTTTCCCTACACTTAGGATTAAGTGCGGGTGAAAGTAGCGATACATACCCTTAGGGTGGAAATATGCCACGTGAGGTGAAGGGGGTGAGTGAATGGCTTCCTTCATCCTAAAACTACCCGGATAATAAGGGTTGATGGGTGGGTCGGTTCCTCTTTTGTCTCCTAGATGTAAATCTAAGGATGGAAAGTTGTGTAAAGGTTGAGGTTCCGGTTCATCAACACTAGGAAATTCCCTAGAACTAAGAGTAAGGTTATCACTATAAGTATTCAAACCTATATCCTCTAGTGGTGCTTGGTCCAAGGGTTCTACCTCCATTGGGATTCCTAAAGTTTCTTCTACTTCTTCCGGGTAAGTCACGGGCGGTGTGTGTGCCTCAAGTGATGGTAGGACTTGTGGGGTATTTTGTGGGCTTGGATTATCCACCTCATCCTCCATTTTATCTAGATTACCTATGTGTTTGTTTTGTACTATGATGTTACATGACATCCACTTAGGTATCCCAAAATAGTCATCCCCAGACAAACTTGTTTCATGATCCTTGGAATTTGTGGTCAATTGACTTGTACTAACGTTTGTTGGGTTGTCTACTCTATAATAATACTGGGCACAATCTTCAATGGCATCCCATGCTTCTTCAACATTTAATTCCCTAAGGTCCCTATTGGCAAAATCGTTAATGCACATTTGGTCATATCGGTTGACACGATCGTAAAAGATTTGGGTTAGGGATGCTAAATCGAAGCTATGATGAGGGACTATTCGGAGTAAGTTTTTAAAACGAGTCCATGCATCATATATGGGTTCATCTCGATATTGGTTGAACATCAAGATGTCATTAAGGGCAAATGGATTTCGTGGTCGATAGTATGGTGGGTTCGCGTACTCCATATTGGTGAACGGAAGAGTCAATGGAAAGGTTTTTACGAACAAAGACACAAAGAAAAGATAGACTACTAGAAAGCTAATAAAAAGAAAATAAAAATCTCACTAGATAGAAATCTAATGAGTAGACCAAATAAAAATAAATTTCAACCTAAGCAATAACTACTCCCCGGGCAGCGGCGCCAAAAACTTGATGCGTGGGATTGCGCCCTCGCAGTAGGTTTTACCTCTCAAGGGATCTCAAGAGGCTTGCAATCCCCACCAGGCAGTGTACCTGACCGATGTAGTATAGTGAAGTGGCAAGTACCGGGGGATTGATCGTTCAACTCAAAGAATAGTGTTCGTTAGGATTGAAATTAATCTACTAGGTCTAAAGGTGATGGATGATTCTTTTTGTATTTTTATATTTTATGGAAAGCAAGTAAAAATCTCTGGTTTTGGAAGAAGGGGCGGAATTAGTTGCTAATCAACTAACCCAAAAGCTACTAATTAAACTAATGTGCAGGAAAGTAAACTAGGGTTCTACAAGGGAAGTGAAGCGTATCTACCTATGATGTATTACTCCTTGCTAGCTATCCAATTCTACCTATTGAATTGTCACACCTTGTTTTAATTGACGGGTTGTATTCCTTAATACCATTCGTGGGGTGGCGTACGTACTTCCCCAACTCTATAAGCTCCTACTTCACTCCTATGTCGAGCCGGCTAAGAAGCTCCTAACATGGGATCACTAGAATTCGCTTATGCATTAAATACAACCAAATAAACCTAGTACGCATTGGTTCATGTTTCTTAAGACGTTCAAGCAAGTTACCATATAGGAGGTTAGCCAGTTTTCTTAAGCCTAACATCGATATCACCCAATCAAACAAGAGACAATAGGAAACAAGAATTATAAGCTAAACCAATTAGATCTATTGAAGTGTCACACCTTTATTGATGACGATAGACACATACATCAACAAGGAATCAATAAGATCTAATTAATTATATACAAGTTTCACACAATCATAAGTAGACACAAGGTGAATTAGCAAAGCATGATCAATGAAGGGCAAACAACCACAATAATGAAAGACATAATTAAGTTAGAATCAAAAAACCAATATTTGATGTTTATGAAATGATTGAAACCCTCTAAGTTGCTGGAAAAAACACCTACCTAAACCCTAGAATCGGACTTAGGGTTTAGGGCTTACAAAAAGTGAAGTTGTGATGTTGTATTTATAGCTGATTTTCTGTCCGCATCGATCTGAAGGCGTCAGCCTTTACAAGTGACGGCGTCAGCTCCCCTTTTTCACCAAATTGTAGATCTTTTCGTCCCGATTCCGTGGCCTCTTGAATCACCGAAATCCGAGTTCGTATGAAGATTTTATGGCCAAAACAGTGACAGCTACTCTGCGCGTAAGTTATGATTGATTTGATTAACTTGTGACGACTTTTCTTCTTGTGCAAGTTGTCATTTTGACGTCGTCACTCTATGGCATCTGACGTCGTCAGGATGAGTCCTGACGCCGTCACCTTCAAGATCTTCTGGGCCGTCTCTCTTTAAATTAAACCGTGACCACCTATGGCGTCACAAAGCGTGACGCCGTCACCTTCCAGTACCAAAATAGTTCTGGCCCGTCATGAGCAATCTTCATATCCACTTCTTTGTCATAGCTTGACGTCGTCCCCTTTTAATCATCCAAAATCCTCTCTAGCGCGTCAAGGGTTGACGGCGTCACAATGGTGCTTGACGCCGTCACAGGTACTTTTCCAGCTGATTTTGAGAACTTGTCGTTTTCTTCACTTTTATGCTCCAAAAACGTCCAAAATGCTTCCTTTTCCAGATTTCTTCTCCAAAGTACCTAAAATGACGAAAGGAACGATTTAGGGAAATATTTGATCAAATGAATACGATTTAGGGCTTAAATGACCCCCTAAAAGCGGTACACTTTTCGTCTCATCACATTTCGCCTACCCGGGGGCGTTGGCCTCTCAACGACAACTTCCTCTTCTTCCACAAACTCGTTTAAGTTGATGAACGTGTGGGCATCGGACGATTGGCTATCGTGTTCGGGGCGGATGATGATTCACTTTTGGACCGTTTTGACAGTCTCGTTGTACGAACTTCCAAAAGGGGTTGATCTAGCCATTTTTTATAGGTGTGGAGATACTCCCATACTTCTTTCAATTGGAATGGATGAGACTTGACTTGTTTGTATTCCTTGCAAGCGGCGTGGTACGGCCATTCCAACAAACTCTCACTGCTTGGTACAGCATTCTTTTTCCAATTGTAGCAAGTATTGAAAAATTGACACCGATTGTTCATTTCAGTCCACTTGCCCGAAACCATGTCTGGCGTACGGTAATCGGGTCCAACTTCCATGGCGGAAAAAAAAGCTTCTCGAACCCGATGCCAAAATACGTGTCCCCGTTGATATTCCGCTAAACAATAGAAAATAAAATAATAAGTTAGTAAAAAAAATTATATAAACATAATAACTAAAAAAATATTATTCGAACATAATAACTAAAAAAAAGTTATATAAACATAAACATAAACATAATAACTAAAAAAAATTATTTAAACATAATAACTAAAAAAAAAAAGTATTCGAACATAATAACTAAAAAAAAGTATTCAAATATAATAACTAAAAAAAATTATATAAACATAAACATAGTAACTAAAAAAAATTATTTAAACATAATAACTAAAAAAAACTTACCGGCGTTAGCATCCGTGGCAATTTCTATCCACGCACGAGCCAAACACATTTCCTCGTGCTCGGTCCAAGGCATACGCTTGGTCGGGGCTTTCGGCTCGTTCGCGGGTTTCTTTTTGTGCGACCGCTTTTTTGGTTGAGACGGTTCGGCGGAGGCTTTCTTACCCTTCGTAACACTTGGAGGAGTCTCGGGGACCGTCTCGTAATCTTCGACATCAACCGGCTCGTGTTGAGACGGGAATTGTTGCGGTTGAAATTGTTGAGACGCGAAGTTTTGAGAGGAGAAATGTTGAGAGGTGTTTTGTTGGTTGTACGCGTTGAACCCGAAATTTTGGTTACCGTGACCAAAATTTTGAAACCCCATTTGCGGTTGCATGTTCGATGGCAAATGTGAGATGACATCGAGAAGTTCTTGGTTTGAAAACTCGTTAACACGACGAGGAGGAACGTAACCGGGGTTGGTATAATTTTGTGGGCGAGTTAGACGGTTGGGATTCATAGTGATAATATTATTGTATAAAGATGAAGATAATTGAAAGAATGTGTATAAAAAGTGATGTTTGAGGTGGTTTTTATAGTGAAAAAATAATGAGTATATTGAATCAAAAAAAAAAAGAAGGTAAAAAGAGCCGTTGAAACGGCTAGTTTTTTTAAACCAACAAGGGGCGCGGGCGTTATTTTTATCACCCTTGTTGGTTTCAAAAATTTCGGGTTCAACGCGTACAACCAACAAAACACCTCTCAACATTTCTCCTCTCCAAACTTCGCGTCTCAACAATTTCAACTGCAACAATTCCCGTCTCAGCACGAGCCAGTTGATGTCGAAGATTACGAGACGGTCCCCGAGACTCCTCCAAGTGTTACGAAGGGTAAGAAAGTCGCCGCCGAACCGTCTCAACCAAAAAAGCGGTCGCACAAAAAGAAACCCGCGAACGAGCCGAAAGCCCCGACCAAGCGTATGCCTTGGACCGAGCACGAGGAAATGTGTTTGGCTCGTGCGTGGATAGAAATTGCCACGGATGCTAACGCCGGTAAGTTTTTTTTAGTTATTATGTTTAAATATTTTTTTTTAATTACTATGTTTATGTTTATATAATTTTTTTTAGTTATTATATTTGAATACTTTTTTTTTTAGTTATTATGTTCGAATACTTTTTTTTTTAGTTATTATGTTTAAATAATTTTTTTAGTTATTATGTTTATGTTTATATAACTTTTTTTTAGTTATTATGTTCGAATAATTTTTTTTTAGTTATTATGTTTATATAATTTTTTTTACTAACTTATTTTTTTTTTCTATTGTTTAGCGGATTATCAATGGAGACACATATTTTGGCATCGGGTTCGAGAAGCTTTTTTTTTTCGCCATGGAAGTTGGACCCGATTACCATACGCCAGACATGGTTTCGGGCAAGTGGACCGAAATGAACAATCGGTGTCAATTTTTCAATACTTGCTACAATCGGAAAAAGAATGCCGTACCAAGCGGTGAGAGTTTGTTGGAATGGCCGTACCACGCCGCTTGCAAGGAATACAAACAAGTCAAGTCTCATCCATTCCAATTGAAAGAAGTATGGGAGTATCTCCACACCCATAAAAAATGGCTAGATCAACCCCCTTTGGAAGTTCGTACAACGAGACCGTCAAAACGGTCCAAAAGTGAATCATCATCCGCCCCCGAACACGATAGCCAATCGTCCGATGCCCACACGTTCATCAACTTAAACGAGTTTGTGGAAGAAGAGGAAGTTGTCGTTGAGAGGCCAACGCCCCCGGGTAGGCGAAGTGCCAAAGGAAAAGGGGTTTCGTCGTCCTCGTCCGCCGCCACCGACAACAACGCGTTGAGCCAAATTGCGGCTCAACTTGCGAGGATAGGGGATGAGTCGGAGCGTCGTCGTGCGCTTAAAGAAAAAAGATACAACGACCTCCAAACAATTATCAAAAGGAAAGATTTGGCACAATTGGAACGAAATACCGATAGGCTAGACCCCGTGGCAAAAGAAATTAACGAACAACTCAACGAAGAAATCCGCCGAAAATATCGTGACGCTTAGTTTTTATTTAAATGTAATATTTACTTGTCGGTTTTTTTTTTTTTTTTTTTTTTTTTTTTTTTTTTAATTATGTTTGTCCTTTTTTTTTTTTAATTATGTAATGTTTTATGTTTTATTTTAATGAAATTGTCTTTTTTTTTTTATATTATTTAGTTTTATTAATTAGTTTTAGTAAATAAAAAAAATAAAAATAAATAAAAAAGGTGCCACATCCCACATGGCACAATATGCCCCTACTACCACTACACCACTTTTTCTACCGACCAAGTCCCATTATCACCCTCTCTTACAAACCTCTATACATAGTCTCTGTATGCCACCACCATAACCCCAAAACCATTACTACATTTCAAACTAGCATCTTTCTTTCATTTTTATCTTCTGCATTCACGCACAGGTACAATTCTACCTCAAATCTTCCTATGCATCTTTCGTTTTTATTTTCAAGTTAATATAGCACAAGTTACAGCTCTTTCATCTATGTTTACCAATGTGACGTCACGCTGACGTCATCATCGCAGTCTCTTTTTTTTTTTTTTAAACCAAATTTTATAAGAGAAATTTACTAAAAAAAGGTTCTTTCTTGTAAGGGTTTCTTCAAAGATTTTTTTTTTTTTTTTTTTTTTTTTTTTTTTTTTTTTTTTTAAATATTAAATAAGTTAAAGAAATAACTCTCAACTATTTTTTCATAAAATTTGTAACATTTTTTTTTTTTTTTTTAATTAATTCAAATTATATTTTTAGTGCATTTTCAAATGTTTGTAAATTTATCATGAACCTGTAACTTGTGTTATTTTGTTATTTAGTCCCTGTAGATTTGATATTTACATTTTAGTCATTAGATCTGAAAATTTACATATTAGCCTCTCAAGTTTATAATATGCCAATTTCGTCATAAACTTATTGGTTGGTTATTATGTTTGGCGAAAAGCTTGTTGGAGCATTTAGAAGCGTTTAAAATATAATGGTTGCTTGACAATGAGTGTTTAGCGTTTGTAATTTGAATCCTAATAAAATAAGCGGTTAGCGTTAGCGATTGTTTTTACGCCATTTTACATATACATCTTTGGTACCAAACACTTTATTAAAAAACAGCTATTCCTAACCTAGTTGTAGGAGTTAGCAATACCTATTCGTTTTATAAGAGCGTTTGGTAACATAGTTGCCTTATTTGTAATTATAAAGTGTAAAATGGCTGTAAAAGCTAAGCAAAACGCTAAAGGCTCCTTTTATTAGCTTTTAAATAGGAGCTTCTAAACAAAAACCAAAAGTTAAACGCTCCTTGCCAAACAAACACTATATTTTGAACGCTCCAAAAAGCTCGTTGCCAAACAGAGCCATACTTAATAAAGACTTGGCTTCATATATTTTTGATATTCTATTTGTTAAAAGTTTCTGTAGTTTACGTTTTGATCTCCTTCTGTGAATTTTATTATAGTTTGATGGTACCGACTATTTAAGCGATATAGTTGGGATTTGGGAACTAGCTGTAAGATCAATGTATTGTGGTGAGACTTAAGTATATTGGTAGGTCTCTTGTTTAGCGAGATAAGAAGGTTCTTAGAGCTAACATCATGTGCTTTCTAACGGTATTGTGCATGAAATGTTAAAATTGTTAGTATACATGCTTGCCAGTTGATGTTTATACTATGATAAATAGTTAGTTTATGAAATTGAAGCATATAATTATTTCATTGAATATGAATTCAGACTTGTTTGATATTCCGTTTGTTAAAGGTTCCTGTAGTTTACATTTTGTGAATTTTATTACATTTTGATGGTACCAAATATTTTAGCAATATATTGGTGGGAGGGTGTACATTTAGTAGTTGTTTGATGAATATATTGTAGTTTGACGTTTAGCGTTATAAGAAGGTTCTTAGGGCTAAGATTACTACATGAGCTTCATTTTTTTATTTTTTTTAAAGGGTGCTTATGTTATTGTATGCGTGCTTGACGAGATGTTTATGCTATGCTATATAGTTATTTGAATGGTTTGATATGAAAATTCGAAAGTGTCGAATTATTTAGTTAATTTGGAATCGTAGTATAAGCAGAGTCGTACAGTAGTTGGTTTTAACTGCTTGGAAAAGGGCTGTTTTGACGAGGTAATTTACGTAACCACTTGGGTCATTGGGAGATACAGCAATAGAGCTTTTTTTTTACCTGTAACGGTCTCATATAGACACTCTTGTTAACGAGATCAAAGTTTTGTCCCACCATGGATTGATCGGATCGATGATCCCCTGTCGGCTTGTAATACTTTTTAATTCCTTTTATCTAGCTTCTTGCTAGCTTAATGATTATGCCTTTAAAACACAGAGTCGTGCAGTAGTGGTAGCTCCAGTAGGATCATGGGAATTGGACGATTGTTGCAACTCTTAAAAGAGGAACGGTAAGAACATTTAAGTGTTGTTCGCGGTAGGTGGACCTGAAAAGTTGACACGATTACTTTTCTATGAAAGGGCAAAGTAAAATTGTTAGAAATAATCGATTGAACGGTTTCAAGATAATATTTATATTATCTTGCATATTTTTTTGTAAAGGATTTGTCATATAGCACGATAACATTAGATTCTTGGGCCTTGCCCCTCTAGGTTCCTCGAAGCTATTATAAAATTCTTCAACATAGGAAGGTCACTGATCAATTTTATAGGATTAGTGGGTAACAGATGGATTATGAAGATAGAAACAATCAGAGATAGATGTGTTGGCTGAAGCACTTGACATGATTTGTTTTGCAAATGCGTTAACGATTGAGATATGTGCACGTAGTTTTAACCCCACAAAAGACGAGCAGAGAGGGGGTCACAGACTCACATGAAAACTAGTCTCTTTTATGGCACAGAATTTTTTAATAAACCCTTGTTTTTAGTTCGAATTGTTTTTTATACATACAAGATTTCATTTATTATTAGCTTTTAATAAACATAGTGTGAAATCTGAAATTTGTTGTTGTTCATGAGGATTTTAGCATTTCCGGATGTGATAATGGCTGTCATTTATAGAGGAACAACAGTTTAAACAACTAAAATACTTTTCAAACTATACCTGTTTGTCGTTCGCTGGGACCAATCTACTTCCTTTCTGAAAAACCTATCTGAAAATGAAAACTGTCATATGAGGCAAAAATCGTTTGTGGTCTTGTGCTGTATAATGCTTATAAGTTGGCCTTTGTATACAATGACATGAAAATTGTCATACTGTTTCCATGTGTGGAAGCATTTTATTAAGTGGGTATTATCTTTCTATTATCTTGTTTACTTTCATCGATCATGATTGATTCAATGTTGTATGTAAAAGTTTCTATCTTATGTTTCATAAATTCCAAATTGAATGTTTATTTTTCATCTTTTCTTGTAACAATCAGGTTGAACGAACATGCCAAAGAAAAAACCTTCCAAGGCCAAGAAGACTGGGAAGTGTCATGTGTGTGGGGACACAGGACACTATGCACGCGACTGCAAAGAAAGAAAGTCAGATTCTGAAGAAGTGGTGCTTCAGGACACAACCGGGAAGTGTCACGTGTGTGGGGAGACAGGACATTATGCTCGGGAATGCAAAGACAAAAAATCTGATACTGTGAAAGTGGTGCTTCAGGACACAACCAGGAAGTGTCACCTGTGTGGGTACACAGGACACTATGCTCGCGACTGCAAAGGAAGAAACCCTGATTCTAAGAAAGTAGGGCTTCAGGACACAACCAAGAAGTGTAACGTGTATGGGGAGACAGGACATTATGCTCGGGAATGCAAAGGCAAAAAATCTGATACTGTGAAAGTGGTGCTCAAGGAAATATTAGGCTTTGAGACTAAATCCAACATGAAGGCTCAAGGCTGGTACTTGGCTATTGGTTCTTCAGCGCATGTTTGCTACTCTAGGGACATGTTTATTGACTACAAACCAATGAGAAATCACGAGTTGATTTTGGAAAACAAAGATCATGTTGATGTAGCTGGGATTGGTACAGTGGTGCTTCGCTTCACCACAGGCAAGGTATTGACTCTTTTGAATGTTTTTCATATACCCCAAATCAGTAGATGCCTTCTATCTGTCTCCAAACTTGATGTTCTTGGATACATCATGTCTCTTGGGGGTGGGGGATGTGTCATTAAGAATACCCACGAGGTCATAGGTAATGGGATAGAAGATGGAGCCTCTCATCACGGTGATATTTTTTCAACCGTGTACCGTTTGAGCTTAATGGAAGAGTGTCCTGTTAAGAAAGTGATGCTCGATGAAAAAATAGGCTTGTTGGTATCCAATGAACACCCAGAGTTGACCAAAGTCAGAGCTCGAGGGTGGTACTTGCTTACTAGGTGCACAGTTCATGTTTGTAACTCGAGGGACATGTTTGTTGACTACCATCCTGTGACTGGTCATGAGGTGGTTCTTGAAAACAATACTCCTGTTGATGTGGCTGGGTTTGGGACAGTGAAACTTCAGTTGACTAGTGGGAAGGTATTGACTCTGGAAAATGTTTTTCATATGCCTAAAATTACCAAGTGTTGTATTTCCGTTAGCAAACTTACTAAGATGGGATTTACTGTGGGATTTTGGAGTGAGGGTTGTGACATTAAGAAGGGTCATGAGACCGTGGGAAATGGATATGTGGAGGACAAATTGTATCGGTTGAGTGTTGTGGATGAACATCCAAGAGCTGACTTCGACCCAATGATTGACCACGAGGTTAATTTGGACAACGATGATCATGCTGATGATCAAGCTGATGATTCGGGATTCAGCGTTACTTGTGGGGGTAGGGAATGTGTCATTAAGGCGGGTGATAAGGTCGTTTTTAAAACGTACAACGATGGCGTACTATATAAGATGGACTTTATGAAAGATCCATTCTCAGTTGCCAAAGTAGTGCATCATGAAACAATAGGCTTGTTGATTGCCAATGAACACCCAAAGTTGACCAAAGTCAGGGCTCGAAGGTGGTACTTGCTTACTAGTTCCACAATGCATGTTTGTAACTCGAGGGACATGTTTGTTGACTACCAGCCCGTGACTGGTCATGAGGTGGTTCTGGAAAACAATAGTCATGTTGATGTGGTCGGTTATGGAACAGTGAAACTTCAGTTGACTACTGGGAATGTTTTGACTCTTAACAATGTTTTTCATATGCCTGCAATTATCAAGTGTTGCATATCCATGAACAAGCTTATGGAGATGGGATTAGGCGTGGCCTTTGGTGGTGAGGGATGCTATGTTAAGAAGGGTCAGCAGATCGTGGGAAATGGGGTCGTTGAGGCTGGAATGTTTCGGTTGGGTGTCATTGATGAACGTTCAGGTGGAAATCAGGCGTGAGCGTGGTTGTTTAGATGGTCACTTCGGCTAATGGTAATTTAGGTTTTCTCCACAAACTTTCTTAAGCGTGGTTATGTCTTACTGAATCTTAAGTTGTGGTTATGTCTTACTGAAGTTGATACTTTTGCTGAAGAATTATGTTCTGAATGCTTTTGTGCTTGATAATCGATTAGCTTTTTCTCTTTCCATTATATATATGCCACAATGCTGTAGCTTTTATGTTATCTATATTAGGATACATATTCAGGTTTTGGGACAAACAGCCTATAAAAATATATTGCATTGCTGCATTGGAAGCTGAGGTGCATTTCAGAATATGCATCTGCTCCCAAGGTTGACACGAGTCTTCAAACACATACGCTTATAGATATGTAGTGTTATAAGTGATGAGCCCATCTTGTTCGTCAACGGATCGACATGACCACATCTAATTTGTGTGTAAAAAACTTTTGTTTCACTTAGATAATCAACAAGTTTACATGTACATATACTAATGTTTGATAATGGCTCATGAATGACCATGACTTGGCAAAAACTTATTATCACAAGAAAAAATGTCCAACTGAGAACTAAGATACTTAAAACGTTTATTAAACAACATTGATGTTTCCAACAATGCTGTTAATCGTGTATATGCTATTAATTCAATGGTATGATGCTGTTGACCAGCCACGACTGAACTTTTTACTTTCCATGACGAATTGACGATGTTTGTCGGTAGGGAGTTATTTATCATGGTTCAACTAATCTATAAATGGAAGTCGTGATAGTTTCACTGGCTTAATTAAGAGTGTCCTTACATGTAGACGTTAACCTTTTTTTCACAGGCCTCAACTGGAAATGAATTTTTATTCTGCATTTGAAATATAACCGTTAAATTCTTTTTCACAGGTTTAAGTAAGAGCGTCTAACTTAACTACCTTGAAACAGACAATCGTAATTAGCATTCAGAAAAGACTTTTTCCTTGCTTTCTACGTATGTCAAGCGGCACATGGCTAGAAACCTGCGACACATGCACATATACATATACTCCTAGGCATTATTCCCTCGAGCCCATTGTTGAGGTAAAACCTTGCGAGTAGGTCTCACTTCTAAGTATCGTCCTTCGGAGTGATTCCTTCGGACCTTGCTGGCTCCTACACACAAGAGACACACGCGTTAGGCTCGCCCCGGGTTTTATCCCAAGGCCCACCTCCGGCGTGAGAATAAGTATCGGGCGGTTATAGTTTGAACAGTAATATGAGAGTAACAGTAGTAGGTGTGAGAATTCAATGCATATTATAAATGAGGTGTGGGTATTTATACTACCCACACCTACTGTATCTACTTACCTCGGGACTAAGCGAGTTGACCTATGTCTGACCTAGTGAGTAGGTGTCAGGCCACGTGGGGAACACAATCCCGTGAAATCTGGAGAGGTGTCGGTTGATGGGACTATACAGTATAACTGTCAGTAGGGCCTGTCAGTAGGCGTGCCCGGAGGTGAGAGTGGAGTCCGGAGGAAACGAACGTCCGGACACATAAGAACAGTCCGGACGACAGCGTGTCGTCCGGACACATACACCAACAATTCCCCCCCAGTATTGTAGCATCGGTTCTGAGCTGATGGTGCAATACTCTGATAATATCTTTACGACTTTCAGCATATGTTGTTCGGACACATACACCAACATGTCCCCCCCCCCCCCCCCAGTATTGTAGCATCGGTTCTAAGCTGATGGTGCAATATTCTGATAATATCTTTACGGCTTTCAGCATACGTCGTTCGGACACATACACCAACATGTCCCCCCCAGTATTGCATTATTAGCAAAAGACTAATGATGTAATTCTTAACAAATATCTTATAGTCTTTCGTCATGTATTGCTCGGACATGCCTTTCCTCCCCGTGGTCCATGAACTGGTGGTTCATAAGATGAGTTGGGTCTTTTTAGACCATATATGCCCTCGTATGTGTTTAATTTATACAGTGACTACGGAGGCACAAACTTATGTATTACAAATAATACATAATCCGGAGCCACAAATTTAAGCGGGTGGACATCGGCACAAGGTTCACTTTTAATTTGTCTATGATGCAATACTTTTAGATATTTATCGTTACTTCCAGTATTTCCTTTGCATGCTGTGATTGGATTACATAAGTGTCAGCCCGATGGTTGAAGGGCTCATCAAGCCTTGTTGGGCTAGTTTAGTTGTAGGCCCATGGGCCGAATAAAATAGTACTTATTTGAATGCCAATAGCTGTCCGCCACGCGTGTCTTCATCCTGGATATCTAACGTTCCACAATTTGCCACGTCAACGACTGGCAGGCTGACGTGACCTTTTCGCTTGTTTCTAGGTTTTTTTCCTATATATACCGGTTTATCTCTTCATTTTTTACTTTCAACTGTGCATTCTCTTTCCTTGTCTTCGGTGTTGTACATTTTCCACGACCGTTCGCCCGTTGAGAAATTCCGAGAGGTGCGTTTCATTCTTTCTTGTAATTATCTTTGGTATTTGTTCCGTCGGCATCCTTTTAGATATGGCCGTTGAGATGAGCGCACAGGGGAATCCCCCACTAGTCAGTAAGCTTGGGCCTCAGTCCGGTAGGATATCTCCTAAGTTCGACATGCATGTACATACTTCCAAATTGACGCAGGGTGAGTTGGATCGTGTGGTTGGGGAATTTGGAATCCCCTTAGATTTACAGCCCACGCTTCCTCCGGCAGGCATGACCATGGATATGTTGCCGGATGATAAAATAGGTATTTATGTTCACCAGCTAAGGACGGGGGGTGTCAGGATTCCTTTCTCAACATTTTTACTAGCGGTGATTGGATATTTTCGGGTGCACATTTCTCAGCTGGTTCCGATAGGCTTGAATAGGGTGACCATGTTTGAGATTCGCTGCTATAGTTTGGACGTGAAGCCATCCGTCCCTCTTTTCAGGGTTTTCTATAGATTGTGCAAGCAGGGGCATTGGTTTTCTTTTGAGAACCGAACAGGGACGAGAGCCATGAAATGCTTTGAGGAGGTGTTGACAGGATTAAAGCACTGGAAGGATCATTTCTTTTTTATCGACCGGAGGGCAATTCCGCAGGCAATGCCGTGGAGGCATAGGGATTCCAAAGTTACCGACGAATTTCCGGAGTCGTATTCCGAAAGGGACGCTGAAATGATTGCCAAGAAGGTGATTCTCTTGAGAAAGCCCTCGGCTGCTCTTCTATGGATGACGGCGCTTAGTAGAGCTTTTGAGTATCCCGGATATAAAGGCGTTCTAAAGGATGCCGATGGGCATGGTAACACAAATTTCCTATTATCGTTTTATAGGGTCTGTTTGTTTCTCGGCTTGGCCTTGACTTATTGCGTGTTGTTTTTTTTTTTTTGGTAGTTCTTTCCATGGCGGAGTATTTGGAGCTTCCGGTGGAGATTGATGTTGAAGTTGGCAGGGGAGACCCTTTAGAAGAGGAGAACCAAAGGCCGAAGCGGACAACTGAACCTTTGGAACCGGGGAGTGTAATTCCTGCGACCACTCCCTTACAGAAGGTAGTGGAGAGGCCGGACTTGAACGTGCTAACCGCTAGAGAAGAGAAGGAGAGGAAAAAGCAGGCAGCTGAGACAGAGGGAAAGAAGAGGAATGCTGAGGGCCCATCGGTGGTTCAGAAGTCTAGGAAGAAGAAGAAGGTTAAACGGAGGGAGGGAGATGAACCGTCTGATCATACTCTTGATGTCTCCCCTATTTGTCATGTTGAGCCGCAGGTGGCTGACAACACTGTAGGGAACCAGGGTGGAGGAGGAGGGCCGGAGCAGGAGACTGGAAACGGGGATGGTAATCCGGAAGTTCATGTATCTGAGCCTGAACATACTGCTGAGAGCAATCCTACGGAGCAACCTGTTGAGGAAACTCACACAGAAAACCAGCAGTCTTCCTCTGATGGTAAGGAATATCCTTCTTGATTTTGATTTATATATATATATATATATATATATATATATATATATATATATATATATATATATATATATATATATATATATATATATATATATATATATATATATATTATATATATTTTGCTTATGTCTCCTCGTTATTTTTGCAGATCGTTCGGCTCATTCAGATCATTCCATACATTCCCAGCATACTTCTATGGAACACCCGTCAGCCGGAGGAGGTAAAAAATTTGCCTTGTTATATCCCTTGTTATAGCCTTGTTTTCGTTTGAGTAATTTAACCTGGTTACAGATGAGGGTTTGCTCGAGAGGGAGCTTTTTATTCCCAGTTGGTCTCTTCCCAACGATGTCCGATTGGACTCTTACAGAGCGTGCCGAGAGTTGCTGACTCATCTCACACCTCCTGCCGAGAAAGCTGCTCTCGAAGAGCTGACCACCAGCCAGCTAGTTCATTTGGCGTATGAACAGGCCGGAGGTGGCGTTGCTATGCAGGCTGAGTTGCTTCGCCGATTCGATCAGTTGCTTGGTAAACACAAGGAGTTGGACCGGAAGCATAAGGCTGGTATAGTGGAGCGCAGTGCGGAGCACGGTAGGTATGTGCGGTTGGTTGATGAGTTTAATGCCCTCAAGCAGGAGTTGGTTGATATGCGATCCGGTATGTCGGCGCGAGAGGAGGGTCTATCTGTTCAGTTGGCTAAGATGGAGAGAGATAGGGATGACTGGAGGAGAACAGCTGACTCTCGTGCTGAGGGTATTAAGCAGTTGGAACAGGAGATGGGAAAAAGGGATAAAGCCATAGGGAGACTAGAGCAAGAGAATAGGGACTTGCTCGCTAACGTTGGCCAATTGGAGATGGAACGCCAAAATGTTGTGAAGGATCTGCTTCCGACTGCTTGTCAGCGGTTGTTTAGTAGTTCCGAATACAAAGCAAGCATGGGAAGGGTTTACAGCTTGTCCTATACCGCTGGATTTCTAGATGGTCTTAAGTACGAGCGGAAAAAAGATGATCATGAAAGACTTTTGGGTAAATTTAGCAAGCTTAACATGGAAGCTCCCAGTATCTGGCAGGCGGAGTATCTGAAGCTGTTCGATGCCCAGTACCCATATATTCAAAAGCTTGTGGATTCCTATCGTCTGCCATTGGGCGACCTTATGAACCTTTTCCCTACCGTTAGTGCTCCGAAGCCAAAGCCCGTAGGAGGGGGTCTGCCTCAACAAACCGGAAACTCTTCCGGTGTGAAGCATGTACAGACTGAAGGTTCGCCCCTTGCGAAAAATGTCACTGAAAAAGACTCTTGATTGTCTTATTTGTTTCTTCTTTCGGATGAATGTAATAATAATAATTACTGTAGCCAGATATTCTGTACAATAACTCGTTTGTGACGTTTATTATTATTATTATTATTATTATTATTATTATTATTATTATTATTATTATTATTATTATTATTATTATTATTATTATTATTATTATTATTATTATTATTATTTTGTTCTTGGACTTGATGAAATGATTGTTGCATGTACTTTCTGCATAAACGTTTTGTTCATGTGCGTCATTGATGACGAGGCACTTCTGCGTTCGGTGCATCTGACTCGAAGTATTTCGGACGTCCGTATAATTTTTACCCAAAAAATGCTTGCATGACATTAAACACTTTGCTGCCGGAGGGTACAACATAATTCGTTACACGAGAGGGGAAGTGTTTATCTCTATCCGTTTAATGTTGTTCCGGAGTTTTTTTTTATTATTTTGAGGGAACGTTTTTCATAATGCATCTAGTTTGCCGACGGAGAGTTTTTCACGATCCGCTCACGAGGGAGGAAGTGTTTTTCTTAATCCGTTTAATTTACAGACGAAGAGTTTTTCACGATCCGCTCACGAGGGAGTGAGTGTTTTCCTCAATCCGTTTAATTTACAAACGGAGAGTTTTTCACGATCCGCTCACGAGGGAGGGAGTGTTTTCCTCAATCCGTTTAATTTACAGACGGAGAGTTTTTCACGATCCGCTCACGAGGGAGGGAGTGTTTTCCTCAATCCGTTTAATTTACAGACGAAGAGTTTTTCACGATCCGCTCACGAGGGAGGGAGTGTTTTCCTCAATCCGTTTAATTTACAGACGGAGAGTTTTTCATGATCCGCTCACGAGGGAGGGAGTGTTTTCCTCAATCCGTTTATTTTACAGACGGAGAGTTTTTCACGATCCGCTCACGAGGGAGGGAGTGTTTTCCTCAATCCGTTTAATTTACTTTTCAGGTGCAACCATGGAGTGTGTCATACAATCAAATTGGAAAATTGTTTCTCCGTAACATGGGAAACTATAAACTGCCATAAATACTAACAAGCTTCGGTTTACAATTTTACAAAAGATAATTTCACGGATTTATTATGTTCTGGACTCTGCTGGGTCCGGGCAGAGTGGTGCATCGGTTTGTCCCGGTACTTTCAGATCTCAGTTACTTGCTAAAAATTTTTGTACTGCTGGGTTGCTTCCTTCTGGTCTTTCGACGTACTTGAAATATCAACGGCTGGATGGTGTTCGGTGGTCTTCATCTGTCTTTTCTCTGGTTGTGCCGTTAGGGTGGCTATCCCTTCGGGCGTGGGAAATTTTATCATAGAGTGTATGGTTGAAGAGATTGCCCTCAGTTCTCCCAGTCCGATTCTTCCCAGTATTATGACGTAAGGTGATGGAGACCTCACCACATAGAACTTCATTGTTGCTCTTCTGATCCTGGGCCGATTGCCAAAGCACACTTCTAGGTTGATCTTTCCATTCGGCTTACTTGCTTTTCCGGAGAAACCCATTAGGTAAGTTTTTGTTGTTTCTATCTTGGCTTTTATCTTTGTACCGAGTTTATCGAAAAGGTGCTCGTACATGAGGTTTACGGACGACCCTTCATCCACATGTATCGTCCGGATTAGGTACCCTTCTACTTCACCTTTGATGATGAGGGGTTCGGTTGACAAGCCTCGTGTCGCAATGGGAGGGAAGATTATTGGGACGTTCATCCATTCCTGGTCGTGTTCTTCACACCCTTCGTTCCGTGTGACCAGTAAACTCCTTATCATGTTAATTACTTTGGCCTTCCCCGTGTCATTCCTTTTCTGCTGGTCGATGCCTTTACCACCGTCCTGCTGTCTGAAACCTTTCACGAGGTGATCTAACTTGCCAGACTCTAATGCAAATGCCAGTTGTCTCTTTAATTGGAAACAATCATCGGTGATATGCCCCTTTTCCCTGTGGTACTCGCAGTATTTATCCAGATCCTCCTTTTTCGGTATATTTCTAGTCGGGAGAGGGGTGGGTAGGTTCAGATGATGTTCTGTGGCTAAAATTTCTCTCGTGGGTTTTACCAACGACATCAGACTCGCACGGGGAACTGCCGGTTTAGGAGCGTCGTTTCAGCGGTATTCCGGAAGGGGGTAGTTGTTTCGATTGTAGCTGCTTTTTGGAGTGACATAAGGGTGGTAGACATCCCTCTGGCGATAATCGCTCTGACGTTCCCCTCTTGGCCTATCATTCTTGAAGCCCTGACCTCCTTTCCTACTTGAATCGAATCCCTCTCCCTTCGGTAATTCTGTACTACGGTACGCTTCTTCCGACCTTATGAAGTCGTCCACTCTAGTGAACATTTCAGTAACCGTGCGCGGTACTCTGTCAGAAAATTTTTTGGCGAGAGATGGACATTTATGAGCACACATGAAGGCAGAGATTCTCATAATTTCCGGTACACCGCTGATGTAACTCGCCTCGTCAGTCCATCTTTCCTTAAAATCCGGAAGGGATTCGTGAGCTCGTCGGGTGATTTTGGTGATCTCAGTGGGGTCCTTCGTACATTTCTTTCGAAGGGCGAATCTCGTCGAGAATTGCTCTCTTAATTCATTCCAGCTGTCAATGCTTCCGGGTTCCAACCTTTCAAACCACCCACCTGCTGCTCCGTCCAGAGTTTGCTGAAACATGCGGCACCATACCGGCATAGGCCATTCCCCTTGATTGGCGGCTCCAGTGAACCTGGTGAGATGATCGTTCGGATCCGTTGACCCGTCATAGAATCTCATGCTGAGCGGCATCACATGGGCCGGACCAGAGAACTTAACAATGCGGCGAGTGAACGGTGACCTTGACGTCTCTTTAAAAGGTTTGTGCAGGTCATCGTCTTTTTCTTCGCCTCCCTTCTCCTTTCCCTGACTCGTATTCCCCTCTTCTTCGAAATTTAGCCGAAGCGGTTTAAGAGCGCTTCCGCTTTGTGCGTTGTGCTTTTTGATTAGTTCCGTTAGTGACGCTACTCGGCTAACAATCATGTCTTGGAGACTGGGAGAGTCCTCGGCCGAATTGTCATGCTGGTTTTGGTGGTTGTTGGTTTCATACCGGTTACGGTTTTGATTATTAACAGCTTCGAACTGGTTGCGATTGTTGTTGGGTTCGTATCGGTCATGGTTATCGGTTTCGTGTTGGTCATGATTATCGGTTTCGTGCTGGTCACGGTTGTTGTTAGGTTCATGTACGTTGGTTTCGTCTTCCCTGTCATCGAGACGTAGGGAATGAAAAGAGGAACCAGCCATTTCAATGCTCAGGTAGATTGAATAGCGGGTCCCACGGATGGCGCCAATTTATTGAGGTAAAACCTTGCGAGTAGGTCTCACTTCTAAGTATCGTCCTTCGGAGTGATTCCTTCGGACCTTGCTGGCTCTTACACACAAGAGACACACGCGTTAGGCTCGCCCCGGGTTTTATCCCAAGGCCCACCTCCGGCGTGAGAATAAGTATCGAGCGGTTATAGTTTGAACAGTAATATGAGAGTAACAGTAGTAGGTGTGAGAATTCAATGCATATTATAAATGAGGTGTGGGTATTTATACTACCCACACCTACTGTATCTACTTACCTCGAGACTAAGCGAGTTGACCTATGTCTGACCTAGTGAGTAGGTGTCAGGCCACGTGGGGAACACAATCCCGTGAAATCTGGAGAGGTGTCGGTTGATGGGACTATACAGTATAACTGTCAATAGGGCCTGTCAGTAGGCGTGCCCGGAGGTGAGAGTGGAGTCCCGAGGAAACAAACGTCCGGACACATAACAGTCCGGACAACAGCGTGTCGTCCGGACACATACACCAACATGTCCCCCCCAGTATTGTAGCATCGGTTCTGAGCTGATGGTGCAATACTCTGATAATATCTTTACGGCTTTCGGCATACGCCGTTCGGACACATACACCAATACCTATGTACAATTAAGAACAGATTTCCGAATCAATCTCACTTGAGTTTGTTGGACTAAAGTAATGTCTACATGGTACCTTCACCAGACCTCGATGAAATTTTATTTCAAGGTGTTATTAAGATAGGGAAAAAAAAAACACGAGTCAAAGGTTTTCAATTTTAAAATTAAACAAATCTTTTTAATATCGTTATGTTATATTATTGGATTACTTTTACTTATATTCGTAATACATTAAAACTACTATAAGAAGAGATGCTGGCTTGACATGATGAAGTCAACCACGACATTTTTGAAATACTAATCATTGACATTGTTTTTGTCTTTACATTATCACCAACTGCGACGTGTCATCACTATTACCGTGTACCAAAACACCCCCATTGTTGCTTTTTTTCCATTTTTTGTTTCGATGTATTGTGCATGTACTACTATAATATATAAAGCTGATTGTGATGCTTCAATTATATGCTATTGTGGGTTATTTAGTTACACGGGTACCCGCCGCCGCAACGCGCGAGTACCCGGCTAGTAAGTAAAAATACATATATTTTATCCTTTAAATTACATTTTTATTTTGCCACATATATCGATCTTATAGTAGTTGCATAAATCTATAATTTCCTTTTAGTCACAACATTTCCTTAAAAACATAAAATAGTAAGTGAGATGATTCGCACATATGCGTTATTGATTTGCACACTGAGGGTGTGTTTGGTTGGGGTATATCAGAGGGATTTCATGATATTTGCATTTTAAATCTCTTAAAATAGTGCCAAATGAAGTATATTAATTTCATAAATTGACAAAATGAGTCAAATTAAAATATCTTCAAAAAGTGAAGAATTTCAGTTTACTTGAAAATATTTCTTTTTATAAACGACCAAAATACTATTTTTACAACTTTTTTTCCTTTTTGTTTATCTGTTTTGGCGTCGTTTTTTATTTTTTATTTTATTTATTATTATTATTATTTATTTATTATTTATTTTTTTTTTTTTGAATCAAGTAAATCCATGACTTAATAAATAAATAAATAAAAGATTGTCTAGGGGCAAGGTTTAACATTATTATAAGGGGATTTGCTAACAATAACCCATTGGGTGTTGTTTAAGCATATCGTAAATAACTATGTTTCCAAATATGAACTCATCATTTTTGTAAATAACACACACAATTAAGGTAAGTGAGTTTTAATAAGGTATATATTAATGTCAAGTGAGTTCATATTTGGAAACATAGTTATTTAAGGTATGCTTAAATAACATCCAATGGGTTGTTGTTAACAAATCCCTGAAAGGAAACTTTAAGTTTATTGAATTAAAAATTAGTTTTAGTTATGGTAATTTACGAGTTTCATTAATGTGTATTAAATGCAATTTGTACTTTAAAAGAAAATTTTGTGTTTCATAAAATATTGTTTAACCCCCTTAGGTGACTTGTTAGACGAACCCATAAAAAATTGCAACAACACATATTTCAAAATTCTATAAATTTCTCTCAACCAAACACGTAAAGGTATTTTAAATTACAAAATTCTAAAACCTCAAGAATTAAAATTTCCGAAATTTCAAATTCACCGACCAAACGCCACCTCAGTTCATAATATAATGTACCCTCGCGAATCAATTCTCTTAAGTAAGAACAAACTACCCAAAAACGCGCACTATAAAACCATGATTCAGCACCATAAACCCAAAACCTCCCTTGTACACATTTAAAATTAGGGCCCGTTCATATCTGCACTCACACATGCAAGTCACAACACAGACAGGTACGTACTATCATCTTCATATCTTCCAATGCATCTTTCATTTACACCTAAAAATAAGTTGTTAAGGAATTCTAACTTTTGTTTAAAATTATATATATATATATATATATATGAGTAAATTGCAAAATCGTCCCTGTAGTTTGGCGAAATCGCAGGCGTAGTCCCTAAAACTTCGAAAGTGCAGTCGCCTGATATAGTAATATAGGATGTTACTTACAGGATGATATAGTAATATTCGGTTTTATAATATTTTAATAAGTACTGAACTTTGTTTTGCAGTTATAGAGATTATATAAGAACAGAGAATTTGATATTTGGACAAAATGACGTGGTTTAGGGCAGTTTCTAGTGTGGCAAAGCTTGCGATAAGAAGAACCTTATCGCAAAGTGGAGCATATGCAGCAAGGACGCGTGTTGCTCCTTTTGGAACTCGATCTTTTCATACAACTGTCTTCAGATCAAAAGCACAATCTGCACCTGTTCCTCGAGCTGTTCCGCTTTCTAGGTTGACCGATAGCTTTTTAGATGGAACTAGTAGTGTGTATCTTGAAGAGCTTCAGAGAGTTTGGGAGAATGATCCCAATAGCATCGATGAGTCATGGGACAATTTTTTTGAGAATTTTGTTGGTCAGGCTGCTACTGGAATATCGGGTCAAACCATACAAGAGAGTATGCGTTTGTTGTTGCTCGTTAGAGCGTACGTACCAGGTTCATGGTCACATGAAAGCCAAAATTGATCCATTGGGTCTGGAGAAGAGGGAAATTCTAGATAATCTGGATCCTGCATTTTATGGTTTTAGCGAAGCTGATTTGGACCGTGAGTTTTTCCTCGGTGTGTGGAGGATGTCTGGGTTTTTGTCCGAAAACCGACCTGTGCAAACTCTTAGGTCGATATTGACCAGGCTTGACTAAGCTTACTCTGGAAGCATTGGTTATAAGTACATGCACATTGCTGACCGTGAACGATGTAGTTGGCTGAGAGACATAATCGAGACTCCAACGCCTACACAATATAACAGTGAGCGTCGTGAGGTTATCCTCAACAGGCTTATTTGGAGTACTCAGTTTGAGAACTTTTTAGCTACTAAGTGGACGGCTGCTAAGTGGTGAGACTTTAATTCCGGGGATGAAAGAGGTGTTTGATCGGGCAGCAGATCTTGGTGTCGAGAGCATTGTGATTGGAACGTCGCATAGAGGAAGGCTGAATGTTTTAGGCAACGTCGTTAGGAAGCCGTTGCGTCAAATGTTCAGTGAATTTAGCGGTGGAACGAAACCAGTGGATGAAGTTGGTCTTTACACTGGAAGTGGTGACGTGAAATATCACTTGGGTACTTCATATGATCGACCCACAAGAGGTGGAAAGAGAATTCATTTGTCACTGGTCGCACACCCGAGTCACTTGGAAGCTGTCGATCCTGTGGTGGTCGGGAAAACTAGGGCAAAACAGTATTACTCAAATGATGTCGATAGAACAAAGAACATGGGTATCTTGATTCATGGGGGTGGAAGTTTCGCAGGGCAAGGTGTCATCTACGAAACTTTGCATTTAAATGGTCTTCCAAATTACACAACTGGCGGGACTATTCATATCGTGGTGAACAATCAAGTTGCTTTTACAACTGACCCACAAGCTGGAAGATCTTCACAGTATTGTACGGATGTTGCTAAGGCTTTGAATGCTCCGATCTTTCATGTTAACGGTGATGATGTTGAAGCAGTTGCTCATGCTTGCGAGCTTGCAGCAGAGTGGCACCAGACGTTCCACTCTGACGTCGTTGTTGACATTGTCTGTTATCGTAGGTTTGGGCATAACGAAATCGATGAAGCCTCTTTCACCCAACCCAAAATGTACAAGGTCAGTTATCTTAAGATTATTTGGTCTTCATAATTTTTCAACTGCTTTAAGTACATCTTTTAAGTTTCTGAGTGATGTCTGCTATTACAGATCATCAGGAACCATGCTTCGTCACTAGAAATCTACCAGAAGAAGCTTCTAGAAAGTGGCCTGGTGACAAAAAAAAAAACATTGATAGAATACAAAACAAGGTTACCACTGTCCTAGCTAAATGAAGAATTCCTTGCCAGTAAGGATTATGTTCTCCAAAGAAGAGACTGGCTTTCAGCTTACTGGACCGGATTTAAGTCCCCTGAACAGCTTTCACGTATCCGTAACACTGGGTAAATTTATTTTGTACTCGTTTTACTGGATAGGCTCGTAGCTTGACTCTTCAGTAACAAGTTTATGCTGCATGTTCTGCAGGGTTAAACCAGAGATCTTGAAAAAAGTTGGGAAGGCGATCACAACTCTTCCAGAAACATTTAAGCCTCACAGAGCAGTTAAGAAGGTGATAGGTACTGAATTTATAAGAATAGGAAATAGGATAGTTTTTATTGATAGTGGCCCGGTTCGAGAGGGGCAAGATCTCCTTTTACAAGAGAAGACAAATATGACAAACTGAAGTGATGATAACAATGATAAAGAGGCCTGTTATTTATACTATCCTATTCTTAGATAAGTATGGTAACTGCTAAAATCAAGTGTGGTAATTGCTCCTTGATTTCTTGGTTAACAATCAACTGATTTGAGTGAATTCAGCCCATTGACCATCAATTGCTTTGACCCAGTGGATTCAGCCAATTCCCAAAAATAGAATTCAGTTGCTCCATATTGGCAGTTGTGACCCGGTTTCTTTTTCTGGAATACACCTTCAGTGGGTCTTTATCATTACTTCCCTCCCGGTAAAACGCCTTGTCCTCAAGGTGAAATGCAGTAAATTGTTCAACTACTAGATCATAAGTTTCCCATGTAGCTTCTTCGATGGGACGATTACACCAAGAGACCAACAATTCCAAGTTTGGGCGGCCTGCTTCATAAACCCAACGATGAGTTATGACAGAGTTTGGTTGCAAATCAATTTCCCAGTCTTTGGTGATGGGTAATGGTGCAGGAACTGAAGAAAAAGAGCCATGGGCAGGTTTAAGCATTGAGACATGGAAGACCGGGTGTATTTTAGCTTCGGGTGGTAGTTCCAACTCATAGGCAACTGGAACGACTGTTCGTTTAATACGATAGTGGCCAAAAAACCTTGGGGATAGCTTCTCGTACCGACGTTTGGCCAGACTCTTTTGACGATAAGGTTGAATCTTCAGGAAGGCATAGTCACCCACCTGAAACGTGAGTTCCCGTCGCTTCAAATTTGCTTGATTTTTCATCCGGTCTTGGGTCTTTTGGAGGTTTTGTCGAAGAAGCTTCAACATTTCATCCCTATCAATTAATTGTTGTTCCAGCTCTGCATTTTTGGTTTCCCCTAAGACATAAGGGAGCAAAGAAGGAGGTTTCTGCCATAAACAACTGAGAATGGAGTTGTACCAGTGGACGTGTGATACCCGGTGTTGTATGAATATTCAGCCCATGGTAAGTAAGTGCTCCATTTGGTTGGTTGTTCACTAGCGAAACAACGTAGGTAGGCTTCTAGGCAACGATTCAGAACTTCCGTTTGGCCATCTGTTTGAGGATGGTAGCTTGTGCTCAATTTAAGCTTAGTCTGACTCAATCGGAATAGTTCCTACCAGAAGTTGCTAAGGAAGATAACATCTCGATCAGAAACGATAGAACGGGGAGAAAACCATGTAACCTGATTATCTCCTTACAGAAGGCAGTAGCTACTCCCTTGGCAGTGAATGGATGAGACAAACAGAGGAAGTGAGCATATTTGCTTAAACGATCCACCACAACTAAAATAGTATCGAAACGGTTCGATGGAGGTAAACCAACGATAAAGTCCATGGAAATATCCTCCCATATCTGGTTAGGAATGGGTAAGGGTTGAAGCAAACCGGCTGGAGACAGAGTTTGATACTTGTGTTGTTGGCATATTACACATTGCTGGACAAAAACTCTGACATCCTGTTTCATCTTTAGCCAATAATATCGAGAAGAAAGTCGTTTATAGGTTTTTAGAAATCCGCCAAGACCACCGATTGGGGTATCATGTGCTTCTTGTAACAACTTAAGTCTGGTGGAAGATACTTCAGGTATAACCAAACGCCCCTGATGAAACAACAGCTGATCCACCAGAGAGAAATCATTAACTAATGAAGGATTTTCTTGTAATTTCCTGATCAGCTCGATTGTAAATGGATCAGTCTGCAACCCTGATTTGATATCTGCCATTTCAACACAATAAGGAACAATGAATGTCAACAATTCTGAATGGGGTCGACGGGACAAAGCATCTGCCCCCTTGTTCTCTTTTCCAGCCTTATGAATAATTGAGAAATCATACGGCATGAGTTTAAGCAGCAATCTTTGCTGCTCGGTAGTGGTAATGCGCTGTTCTAACAAAAACTTCAGGGTATAATGATCTGTGCGAATGAGAAAATGTCGACCGAGTAAGTAATGACTCCACTTTTGTACCGCCATGACTAATGCCAACAGTTCCCTATCATAAGCTGATTTAAATCGGTTAGATGGGGAAAACCCCTTACTGAAATAGGCCACCGGATGGTTTTCTTGTGATAATACTGCTCCTACACCATCCGACGAAGCATCACACTCTATAACAAAGGATTTCGAGAAATCCGGTAGCCTGAGAACAGGTGTAGACAGCAGAGCTTGTTTCAGGTCATTAAAGGCTTTAAGAGCCGCTTCTGACCAAACAAATCCATCTTTCTTGGTCAATGCAGTGAGGGATCGGGCTATGAGACCATAGTTACGAACAAAGCGCCTGTAATACCTAGTTAACCCCAGGAAACCCCTCACTTCTTTTACTGTTGATGGGATAGGCCACAACTTAACTGCTGATATCTTTTCTTCATCCACACTAACTCCTTTCGAGTTAATCACGTGCCCAAGGAACACCACCTGTTTTTGCCCGAAGCAACATTTTGATAACTTGGCAAAAAATTGGTTGTCATGAAGTAGTTTCAGGGTCTGTTCCAGATGACTTCTATGTTGCTCCATACTTGGGCTGTAAATTAAGATATCATCAAAGAACACAAGTATGAAACGTCGTAAGTAAGGATGAAATAAATCGTTCATGATAGCTTGGAATGTGGATGGGGCATTAGTCAAACCAAAAGGCATGACCCTGAATTCGTAGTGACCCGAGTGGGTACGAAAGGCTGTTTTTTGGACATCCGGGGATGCCACTTGATGATGTACCCTTCGAACGGGTCGAAGGACTCCCCTTCGAGCCTGTAGAAAGCCCTCTCTTCGGAGGCCCAGGTTAATCTCCTAACACGTTTCATTGGAGTAAAACCATTCGCCTGCGAACTGGTTACCATGTGGGAATCCGCCAATCGAAGCCTTAAGCCCTTCGGGGTATCTCCTACGAAGGAACTAGTACGAAGGACAATCCTGACCTGGTCAAACCCACGTCTCCTCTTCCCTTGGCTTTCCCGCCAAAACAGAGATCGTGGGCTACAAAGCCCTAGCGGTTACCATAAATCATGGGACGCCCCCATGATCTTCGAAACATGTGCAAACCGCCCACTAAGGCCTATTTCTCCCCTATAAATAGCTTAGTCGGGCATGAACAAAGTAAGTTAACTTCACTCTCTCAATTTACGACCTACATTACCATTACACATACTTACTCGCACGCCGGAGGTGGTTCGCAGGATCCAACCCCTGCGCAATCACTTAACGTAGTGTCTTCGTACTTCTTATTTCAGGTTAAGAACGAGCTTGGCGCAATCTCAACACCCCATTATTCCTTTGATCACCATCGAAGGCTTGGTTGTGCAATTATTTGTTCAATCAGTGGCGCCATCCGTAGGACCGCTACAATTGGTCTCGTTATTTCCAAGCTTATAACCAAACAACTACTTTCACTATTATTCCGGCATGGATCAAGGGAGAGAAGATACTCCCCCACCGGGTTTCTCTACCTTAGCACAAATACCAATCAACGACTCTAACAACCTTCCCCCAATAACCGCTTCCACGTTCACCACACGTTCTCACCCAGAAACAACACCCAACCATCATGCTTCGACATCAGCCAATCCGGAGCCCATTATTAGCCCAGCCTTTGTCGAAGCCAACCACAAAGTGTTGGAATCCCTCCTAAGGGCTCGTAAGAGGCAAGTCAGGAATGCTGAGATGCGGAGGGAGTTGGAATACTCAAGTGATGAGTATGATGAAAAAATGGAGATGGAACCTAGGCCTCCGACCCAAGGAGCAACCCTATCGGCCTTAAGAATTGGGTCTCCAGTCAGTCGAAGGCTAAGCAGAAGGTCCGTTGGTTTCGAAGGAGTCCCCGAAAGGGCTCCGACCAGGAGAGAAGGGGCGGTTACCGAAGGCTCTAATGGTGGGAGCCAACGAAGGGAAGAAGTGGGGGTGACTTTGCCTCCATTGCTAGCAGCTCATCTTGAAAGGACTGAAGCTGGGGTTCCGTTGCAGCCTTCTCACGCATCAGGCGTAGAAGGCAATCCGCCTACAATTAATATGGGAGGAAATCTTCCTACCAATGGTATGTACCCCTCGTTCCAAACTCAGTCTTATCCTCAGAATTTATATCCTCCAGTAAATGGACAGCCTAATAACCCAAGCCTCCCTCAAACTTATGGGAGCATACCCTTCGGGCATCCTATGGTGTACCCTCCGTATGCCATGGGAAACGGTTATCCGTTTGCCATGAATACACCTTATCAGTCCTACCCAAGTTAAACTCCTATGGGAATGCCCCCTAACAACAATCCTTATAATACTGTTCCCATGTATGCACCACCTTACAATTGCCTATACTCAGACCCTATGGGTTCAGCTACACCTTTCGTTAGGTGGATAGAAGATTACCATTTCCTGATGGGTTGAAAATGCCTTCGCACGTTGGGACTTATGATGGGAAGGGGGATCCGGACAATTTCTTACACTTGTTCGAAGGGGCTATCAGGATGCAAAAATGGGTTATGCCGGTGGCCTGTCACATGTTTACATACACCCTACGGGATTCTACTCGTATTTGGTGGAATGGGCAAAAGCCCGGTAGCATCGTCAATCTTGATGATCTTAAGGCTATGTTCCGGTCACACTTCAGTCAGCAAAAGAAGTTCACAAGGACTCATTTAACGGTGCATAACATCAAACAAAAGGAAAACGAAAGCACAAGGGCCTTCGTTACTAGGTACACAGATGAGACTTTGCAGATTTTGGGTCTTCATGAAGATCAGCGTATTTCGGGTTTCGTACATGGTCTTCGAAATCGAAGTTTGGTGGAATTCTTGTCCACCGACCTTCCGACAACTTACAAAGGGTTAATGGAAAAGACGTATACTTGGATCGAAGCGAAAGAGGTATCCACTAATGGGGATCCGATAGACAGAGACAACAACAAAAAGTTCTCGAAGCATTATTCGTGGGAAGGGTCAAAGAACAAGAAAAAGAACAGAGACAGGTTTTCTCCGTACAACAAAGGTCCCAACCACGGTTTGTTAAACAGTCTAACCAAGTCTCCAAAGGAAATACTTGCTACGGAGAGGGCTGCTAAGGCCTTCGAAGCACCCCCTCGTATGACAAGTAAGGGCAAAAGCAGGGATACCAGCAAGTATTGTCATTTTCACGAAGATTATGGTCACGATACGAACAGTTGTAGAGAGTTAAAGAAACAGATAGAAGAAGCTGTGAAGTCCGGGCAATTGGCACACTTGGTGAAGGGCATAAAGAAGGGAAAGGAAAAGATGACCGACGCACAATTGGCTAAAGATACCACTCCTCTCGAAGCCCCAATACTCATGGTTCATTGGGGCGAAACTAATTTGAAGAGAAAGGTGCCGGAGCCGGAGACTAACGAGATAAGGGAGATAACGTTTCCCCCTATCGCAGGAAAGGTCTCTTCGAATGATCCAGTGGTCATCGAAGTCCTCATTTCTAACCAAAAAATGAATGGAGCTTGTATGGACTGCGGAAGCCCTTGTGAAATCGTATATGAGCATTGCTTCCGAAAGCTCGAGCCTTCGATCAAGTCTCAAAGGGTTGACTCGAAGATACCCTTGGTAGGATTCTCTGGCAAGCATTCGTGGCCTCTGGGAGAAGTTCCATTAGATGTAACCATTGGAGAAGGCAAGCTCACGAGAACCGAAACCCTCATGTTCACCATCGTAAAGTCCAACTCCCCCTACAACTTGCTGATAGGAAGGACAGCCATGCAAAGGATGGGCATAGTGGTATCCACCATACACGCGGCAATAAAATTCCACACACCTCATGGAATAGGAACCGTACTTTCTAGTTATCGTCATAGAAGGGAAGGAAAAATTGGTAGAAGAATCAAGGAAAGCCCTCAGGAGCCTTCGAAGGCTATTCCAAGTCATACGAGCACCAAGAAGCAAGTTGTGACAAATGAGTACCATCCAAAGCAGGCGATGGTCACCAAAGAGCAACACCCTACTAATCCCAAGACAAATCTGGAAAAGCTGCGCAAAGCCAACAAGGAAACCCTCGCGCGGACATGTTCTGACATAGTTAAAGCCCCCCGAGCACTAAGGACCGAGGGCAGGTCCTCCGACGCAAAACATAAGCTTAAAAAGTCCAAACACGTCACAACAATTAAGAATGGGGTCAAGGTTAATTCTTTAAAAGCCCAAGCTACCGATAATCTGCAAGCTTCGAAATCATCAAAAAGGCATAGGGGGTCAGACTCTGTCAGAAATATGATATTCGCAAGTCCTATCGCTAAAGCACCTTCCGAACACAGTCAGGACAAAAAACAACCACCAAGGACGAAGGAGAAGTGGAAACTATACATAGACGGGACCTCGAATTCCGATGGTTCGGGAGCGAGTCTAATCCTAATCAGCCCAAAAGGAAAAGAGTATGCTTACGCATTGCGATTTGAGTTCAAGGCTACGAACAATGAAGCAGAGTACGAAGCTCTATTAGCTGGCCTCCGGCTTGCAAAAGGCATGGAGGCTGATGGCCTCTCCGCCTTCGTAAGCTCACAGCTAGTTACCAACCAAATCAAAGGCTCCCAGGCGGTAGAACTGCCTACAATCAAGAAGTATTTGGACATGACCAAGGAGCTTCTTCTGGAATTTAAACCATATGAGGTAACGCATGTTCGTAGAAGCCAGAACAAGAAAGCAGGCGCCATGAACAAGCTATCTTCAACGACTATGGCCGGCCTACCCGAAGAGGTTTTAGTAGAAATATTGGCCCATAGGTCAATCGCACAAGATGAAGCCTCTGACGAAGGCTCTAGCTGGATGGCTCCAATAAGGACATACTTGATAAGTGGTATTCTACCCGATAATCCGAAAGCAGCACGAAAGATCAAAGTTAAAGCCCCTCAATATAGGCTTATAGGGGAAAACCTTTACAAAAGGTCTTGCTCGTCCCCATGGCTTCGTTGTGTGGGACTAAAGCAAGCTTCAAGCATCCTCTATAATATTCATAGAGAATCTTGTGGAAGGTACGTAAGCCCTAGATCCATAGCCTCAGAAGTAGCAAGATGGGGGTACTATTAGCCATCTATATTAGAAGATGCAACAGGAATAATCAAAGCATGCACAACATGTCAGATGTACTCAAGGGCTCGAAACCCATTAAAGTATGGCACGTCTTCTATCGCATTAGCAAGGCCTTTCGGCCAATGGGGAGTCAGCATAATCGGACCCCTAGCAGCAGCCCCCGGAGGGGTACAATTCTTGGTCATAGCCATAGACCACTTCAGCAAATGGGTGGAAACTCAGCCTTTGGCATTAATAACAGGAAAGCATGTGGAAAAATTTGTGTGGGAACACATAATCTGCAGGTTTGGAGTCCCACAAGTCATCACTTCTTATAAAGGGAAACACTTTGCCGAAGGGGTGTTCCCTCCTTTCTGCGAAAGCCTGAATGTGAAACAAATATTCACTTGTGTCGACAAGGACATTGTCATTGAAATCGAGACAAAGTTGGGACAGTATCAGCATGAGTGGGTTGATAAGCTACCCAAAATCCTGAGGGCATATAAGAATATGTCCTTCAAATGAACACAAGCAAAGCCAGGTCGAAGGGTCCAATGGCAAAGAAAGATGCTGCGAAAACAAAGCACGCGAGCCCGAAGAACTGGATACTAGCTTTCGTAAGTTTTTACATATAAGACTTATTATTTTTTTTTTCAAAAAAAAAAAAAAAAATAGCACTTAGTTGTTTTTCAATTTCATGTAACGCATTCTTCTCACATGGGAAAGAAGCATTAATGGTAGGTGTCCTAGTGTTCATTTCTACAAATGATGTAATCCTCCCTACCCACTTAATGATATAACGCATTTCCCTCAAAATCTTTTGTTTCGTTTTATACAACAAAGATTTGCTCAGCCAAGTACTTTACAAGTTTCAATGTCGAAGGATGAAGCAAGACACATGTCTTGTATACAAATAGCATCCATTACAATTCACATTAACTTTCCTATAAAGTCTTAGGGTAATAAAAGCCCTCTGCAACTTAAGGATAAAGACGGGGTGGGTCGCGACCCTCTGTCGCAGTCAAATTATACGATTGCCAAAATCTTGGTCCAAAATACACACAATGAGAATATAAGCTCAGGATGTATGTTTACGTTTTTTAAAGAAAAGAAAACGTACGAGAAGATAAGCATGATATCAAAAACGGGATGTAATCCCTACGATTGGCATTTATAAGGCCATATCCAACATAAACATAAGAATAATTGTCTAAGTTTTGGGCCGAAGCCCAGAAATACGAAAGATAAATTGTTCAAGCAGGCACGCGCCTGACAAAAGCACCATAAATTGTTAAACACAAAGGCACATGCCTTCAACCATGGTAAATTGTTTAAAAAGAGGTACATGCCCCCCCCCCCCAGAGACTGAATTAATGCCCACACGGAAACCTTCAAGCATTTTTAGAAGAGTTTGGATCCTCTTGGTGAACCGGAGACATAGGCTTCACAGATAAGGTCCTCTTGGTTGGGGACGGAGGCTGTATCTTCTTTGGTTTTTTAGAGAGGAGATCTTCGATGGAGGCTGAAGGATCTTTTGTTGCTTCGACAAGGAAGGGGTACTCTGCTGTGGTAAATGCATTGCCGGCTTCATCGTATTCTCGCATAGAATTCGGACGGTAGTATGGTACCTCCGACAGCACAACTGGTTTTTTGGTCTCAGCAATCTCCTCCAAAGTTGTGCACTTTTCATGAAATATAGCCGCATTTACTAGCTTCCCCACAACCTCTCCCACCTCATCGCTATGGTATAGCTCCATAGCAATGTAGGGGACAACTTTTGATACAACCTCAGCCCTATCTCTCCTCAAACTTTGGCATTCAAACTTCAACTCATCTAACTCTTGACAGCGCTTGACATCCTGCTTCACCAATCTGACCCTCTCAGTTTCCAAACCAGCACATTTAGACTCCAGGGCACTCACCTGGGTCTTATAACCAACAACTTTATCCTCCTCCACCTTTAGCCTACCACACTCAGCCTGCGACTTCTTCAACTGCTCTTCAAGATCTTCCATCTTTGCTCGAAGGGCCTCGTATCTTGGATGCTTCTCAAAATCTGCCATTGCTTCATCACATCTGGACTCCAACTTAGCATAGTTCTCCTCCCTCCCTTTCTCCCTAGCTACAATGACATCAACCTCCTCTTTAGCCTCTTTAACCTTGTTAATCAATGCCCTTGTACGAAAACTAAAATGGTTATCCAACATGGCCTGCCGGGTGTAACTCTTGTCATAGAGATCACACAGCTTTTCAATAGACATCTCCGTCATCGTTTTCCTCCAAGAAGCAGGAGTGACATTTTCAACAAGCAAGCAGCAGGAAAGGGCATCAGGCAGCTCCTTGGTGTTGGGCAGACCTAAATAAAGAAGAAAAGCAAGAAAAACATAAGATACGGAGCATTTTAAGAAAAGAAAAATGAGGATTGGGTTGCTCACCATGAATATCATCATCACCAATTTCTTCAGTCGAGTACATCAGGGTTTTCCCACGAGCTTTCTCTACTTTTTGCTTGATATTCCTCGATGTGGGGGTAGGAGCATTGGATTTCCTCTTTGGGGCAACCTTCATAGCTTTGGCACTAGTACCTTTCCTAGTCCTCACCCTGTCTGCAATACCAGAGGAGCCCGTGATCTTCAGTTGATCAGAATCGGAAGGTGGGTCATCGGAATCAGCAATGTCCTCCACAAGAAGAGGGGTTTCATCAGTACTCACTGGCTTAGTAGGAGGAAGTATTGAAAGAGGTTTCACTGCAGAGGCATCGACATCATTATTGTTAACAGATCTAGATGGAGATCCAACTCCATAGCTTGCATCTTGAGGCTCCCTTGGAATGAAACTGACTTCTTTGGCACCTCCGGCAACAACAAAATTTCTGAAAGCCATCTCTGCAAAAACAAACGAAAAGGAGATGAATATCAGCAGATAAGTTATTTAAATAAGATATATACATACTTTTTCCTTCACAAATTATTTCAGGACGCAACGGAGAGCCTTCCCAACTCTCAGCAATACCAGCCATGAACAGGATAGGTTCGGGGAATGTCTGGACATTAGCAGGATGTCGTGCAAGTCGCTGATACAAGGGCTCGCTCCTTACCTCGTAGGGCAACGGGTCATTATATTTCTTCTCATCATACATAAACGCTTCGTCAAGCAAAGCTGGGTAATCGGACGGTATAATTGTACTTTCAACATAAAAGAATTGACCTTTCCAGTTTCTTATATTCGAAAAGGGCTTCGTCACAAGGACGGGAACATCATGTTCACCTCTTTTGGCAATAGTCACCCAATCCCCGCCGGGATACAAATTTACAAAACCCCTAAGAACATTTAACGAGGGCTCATGCCCGTAAGCTTTACACATCACAATGTAGGTGGTCAGTTTGGCTAGCCCAAAGGGGTTAAATCTGGAAATGTGCACCTTATAGTATTGCAAAAACTCAAGAATCAAAGGATGAAGTGGAATCCGAAGGTTTTACTGGGTAAATGCGTGCACATACAAGCCCACATACCCTGCGGGGGCATCAAAAACATTTTGTCTTTTACTTGGAAGTATGATTTTGAGCCCAGCAGGTAAGGGGTAATCACGAAGGAATTCAGATAATGCTGCTTTTGATAAAGTGCATGTTTGTTCTCTGATTATTCTCTTTGCTGCCATGCTCATATTGCTATTAAAGTAGTAAAAAGATCAAAGAAAAAGACTAGAATTTTTACGTTATCGTTTCAACGGAAGCACAAACACGCAGATGGGTATTTGTGTATTTTGGGAGGAAGGTGAAAGTGATCTAGGGTTTACCATCTTAAGGGTTCAATCACCCATCATGTTTTTTAATCCTAGCCACACACGTGTTTCATCTATATCTAATGCATAAGCGGACTTCAAATGGATACAAAATTTGAAATGACGTTTTGCGTTTACCGAAGATCCGGCCATTATGGCTATGGGTGAGTGGGCGGATAATGAAGATTTTGCATTTAATGCGGAAATCAGTTTAAATCCTTATATTTTCTCGTTATACGTTTTTGTGACAAAACGAATGGTGTATGGGTTATATTTTGAGTCGAATGCAATTTATACTCGTACGTATATATCACTTTCGACTGGAGGGCTTGATGATGTACCCTCCGAACGGGTCGAAGGACTCCCCTTCGAGCCTGTAGAAAGCCCTCTCTTCGGAGGCCCAGGTTAATCTCCTAACACGTTTCATTGGCGTAAAACCATTCACATGCGAACTGGTTACCATGTGGGAATCCGCCAATCGAAGCCTTAAGCCCTTCGGGGTATCTCCTACGAAGGAACTAGTACGAAGGACAATCCTGACCTGGTCAAACCCACGTCTCCTCTTCCCTTGGCTTTCCCGCCAAAACAGAGATCGTGGGCTACAAAGCCCTAGCGGTTACCATAAATCATGGTACGCCCCCATGATCTCCGAAACATGTGCAAACCGCCCACTAAGGCCTATTTTTCCCCTATAAATTGCTTAGTCGGGCATGAACAAAGTAAGTTAACTTCACTCTCTCAATTTACGACCTACATTACCATTACACATACTTACTCGCACGCCGGAGGTGGTTCGCAGGGTCCAACCCCTGCGCAATCACTTAACGTAGTGTCTTCGTATTTCTTATTTCCGGTTAAGAACGAGCTTGGCGCAATCTCAACACCCCATTATTCCTTTGATCACCATCGAAGGCTTGGTTGTGCAATTATTTGTTCAATCACCACTCGAATTTGATAATAACCCAATCGCAAATCGAGCTTTGAGAACACCGTAGCACCATATAATTCATCAAGTAGCTTGTCAATATTAGGAATAGGATACTTATCAGCTATAGTTATCTTGTTAAGGGCCCGGTAGTCGATGCACATTCGCCATGAATTATCTTTCTTCTTCACTAGTAAGACCGGACTTGAAAAAGGACTCGTGCTCGGTTGTATAAAGCCAACCGACATCAATTGCTCTACTTGTTTCTCAATTTCATTTTTTTGGGAATGAGGGTAATGATAAGGACGAATGTTAGGTGGGGTGGAGTTTGGCAGAAGTGGGATTGAATGGGATCTAAGGGTGGAGGGAGTTGTCTTCACCAATTTTCCACATCATCAATACCTAATAAAAACCTTCCAACTCACACTTCACCAATTCACCCCAATTTTCACCAATTTGGTGGCATTGGTTTCACCTAATCACCTAATTGCCACATCACCTTTTCTTTTCCATTTATTTTTAATACATAAAATCCCACAAAAACTATATAAAATTAAAAACATAACATTTTATTAATAAAAAAAACATTACATAATACTTAATGCATTAAACCGACAATCTAAAATAAATTTTCCATCCGTTCTTCCTCCCAATTTCTCGCTTGTCGTTAAGAACGGCTTCTAAGTGCTCGGGGTTGGTAATGTGATCATGGGGCTCGTAAAAAAACTTCATCTCGCGCTGTCGGTTCTTGAACTTTGCCCCGTTGAGTTGCGTCGCCAACAAATCCGCCGCCAACTTGTCCTTCTCGCGTTTCTCGTCCAAATATTGTTGCTTACTTTTTGCGTACGAGCTAATGTCTTCCGCGGCACTTGAGATCGAAGTGGAGGATGCGCCTTTCTTTTTATTTGACTTCCTTGAATCCCACGAAGGGATGGGGTGTTCATTCATGTCGGGTATGCTATTTTTGTTGCTTGCTCTTGGATCAACTTCACGGACATTTCATGGCTTGAATACAAAGTGGAAGACAATGAACTGGGCCATGGGACTTTTTAACGGCTTATACCAACAAGCGGTAACTTTTTTTTTTAAATGTCTCGTTTTATTTTATTTTTTTATTTTTTTTACTAGTTCGGTATTTTTTTTAAAAAAACATCTCAATTATTTTTTACATGAAGGTTCGTGCTAAGGCTAGCGGGTGTAACGACTTGGATGTGATGAAGATTGCATTGGCCGATTACCAAACAAAAACAAAAAAACGATTCGGTCATGTTGCTTCGTGGGATGTTGTGAAAGGCCATGACAAGTGGCTCAAGCAAAGATTGTTTTCAACAAGTTGGAGGGTCGAGCAACTCTAGCAAAAGAAAGTCGGGAGAGTATGAATCCGCTTGACGTGTAATGCTCTAAAATCCGTTTCCAAAAACCTTCGTTCTTTTGATCATTACCGAATTTTTTACATTCGGATACTTGAATCCATGCTTTTGCCAATGCAACCTCTTGCTCTTGCGTCCAATTTTCACGCGGCTTTTTTTTACTAGCCGGTTTTTTGCCCCTTGCATCCACTTCTTGAACTTCTTCGTCGTCGTCTTCGTCTTCCATTTCTAAGAAAGTATAAAATGTAACAAATTATAAAAACGTAACAATTTATACCAAAAAAAAAATAAAAAAAAAAAAAAAAAAATTAAAAAAAACATTAAAAAAAACCGAATTAAATTTATGAAAAAAAAAGTCAAGAAAGTATACCACACAAGTTTGGTTCTTGTGTCTCGGGTACGACCTCAACATCTTCGCGATTGTTAAACATCTCAAGTTGGTCCAAATCGATCGACCTTGACATGTTGTAGAATTGTGGATTCATTGGAGGAGTGCCCATATTATACAATGGATGTGGAGACGCGGGTTGTGGCACATAATATTGATTTGGGGATGGTTGAGAAAATTGATTTGGAGATGGTTGAGAAAATTGATTTGGGGATGGTTGAGAATAGAATTGATTTGGAGATGGTTGAGAAAGTTGATTTGGAAAAAGATTTTGTGGTTGCGGATAAACCGATCGACTAGGTTGGGATCAGGTTTGTTTGAGGTTAGCGGTTTTTTTGGCTCTCTTTGGATCCATAGTTGATTTGGGTATGTAGTTTTTTTTTGAAAATTATATGTATGTATGTGAAAAGGTATGTAATTTATAGTTAAAAAAGAAAGGAAAATTAAATTTTTTTTACAGCAACTGGCCAACGGCCATATTTTTAAAATTTTGACCATTTGTGGGGCCCACTACCCACATCTCTTCCTCTTTCTCACTCGGCAAAATCCACCGATCCACCACTTTACCGACTTTCACCGACATGGTGGCGGCGGTGTTACCGCCTAACCGCTGCCTTCGCCGATGCCTTTGCCGACCCACTCCCTCCACCCTAAAAGGGGGTAACTGTTGAGGTTTCTCAAAAACAGTAGTATATTGGGTGATGATAGGCTGCAGTGGGGCTGGTATTGTTGGTTGTTTTGTGTGTTGATCCCAGATCAGGGTAAAGATAATCAATAATCAAAGTACCGGATATTCACTTGAAATCGTGTAATCACTTTCCAATAGAAACTATTCGACCCTATGCCTGGGTTACATGAATATCTCTATGGGATAAGACCAAGTGATGTTCTTGTTTTAGGCACAAATCAAGAAACAAAACGTATTCAAGTGTTTAGGGTTTATATGTTATATTCATGCGGTAAAGTTATGATCTCTATTTATAATAGAGTTTACTCAAACCCTAGCCCATGGAATTAAGTATAATTAACGGCCCATTAATCATACCATAACAGTTTCCATAAAATCAGGGATCAGTGGTTTAAACGAGCAGTACAAACTGTTAAGTCCAGCAGTACTAACTGTTATGTCCAGCAGTACTAACTTTGATCTGGCAGTCTTAACACTAGCAGTAGAAACTGGTAGTCTTAACACTAGCAGTAGAAACTGCTGCTTCAGCAGTAGAATATTAATACTAGCAGCAGAATGATCTGCATCAGCAGTATTATAAATAATACTAGCAGCATAATCACAAACCACTTAATTGAGTTAGGGTAAACAGTGACCTGATGGGTGTACACTCCGTACCTCCAAGCCCATTACCAGGTGTGAATTAATCCCTCAAGTGCACTAAATTTTCCAACAATCCTCCCCAAATTTAGTTCACTTCCTTTGCATGAAAAATAAACAATAAACAAACATGTACATAAATGAAAATATCTTGAAGATTGAATTCTCATCTTAGTACATTACACGTTCAAATATTCGAGAATCAGGGTGTACTAAGAATTGAACCCTTCAACCCATTTGAATACCTGAAGATAATGTACACACAATGTTTTCAAACACTTAAATACTCCTGACACTATACAAGCCATGTGTCCATATCCAATTCATAAATGTTGTAAAAGCTAAAAGTCCAAAGCTTCCCGAAGCGGCAAAACTTCAACATTTACATAGGTGGTTCATCTTTATTCATGCTCCTGCTAAGCACTTTTTCAAAGAAAATTAACCATTGAGAAGTAAAGACTTCATCCTCCTTTTTAGCAGGTTCTGAGCACAACCTTGGGATGTAAAATAAAACATGTGCTCCAGTCCACTAAATGTTCAGCTTTCCACATTGAATTCAGCTCCCAAGTTTCCTCAGGAGGGAGTTGGGTGTCTTAGCATTCAGTGACTAAGTTGGACTTCAAACCCATCCCTTTTGCAGACTTTAAAACCAAGTCTCTAGCCAAACCCTTCGTCAAGTGATTAGCTAAGTTATGTTGAGATCTAAAAAACTCTATAGATACCACCCCATTCATGATAAGCTCACGAATCATGCTATGCCTGACACCTAAGTGTCTGGACTTCCCATTGTACATCTGGCTATAAGCCTTTGCCAATGTAGCAGCACTATCACAACGGATAGAAATAAGTGCTATAGGTTTAGGCCACAATGGAATCTCAAGAAGCAAGTTTTTCAACCATTCAGCTTCTTTACCAGTAGCAGCTATGGCCACAAATTCAGATTCCATGGTTGAACTGGTGATGCATGTTTGCTTCTTGGATGCCCAAGAAATAGCACCTCCACCAAGTAGGAATACCCAGCCACTAGTAGATGAATTGTCTTCAGTGTTACTGATCCAACTTGCATCAGTGTACCCTTCTAATACAGAAGGATAACCAGTATATGAGAGACTATAATCCATAGTTTTCTTCAAATACTTTAGTACCCTCTGAATTGCTTGCCAATGATGAACACTAGGATTACTAGTATACCTGCTCAATTTTCCTACAGCAAATGCAATATTAGGTCTAGTACAAGTCATGGCATACATTAAGCAGCCAATCACCCTAGAATACTCAAGTTGAGATACAGCCTTACCAGTATTAGGCAAGAGCTTCTCACTTGTATCCATAGGAGTACTCACTAGAGTACAATCAAAGTATTTAAATTTCCTCAACACCTTCTCAATGTAATGAGACTGAGAGATAGAAATCTTGTTACTTTCATGTTTAATCCTTATACCAAGGATAACATCAGCCTCCCCCATATCCTTCATGGAGAACCTTGATGACAAAAATTCCTTTGTTAGGTCAACTTGATTTTGGTCAGTGCCAAAGATCAACATGTCATCAACATATAGACAAATGATGACTCCTTTACCAGATTCATCAAATTTGCTATATACACATTTGTCAGACTGATTAAGTGAATAACCACTAGACAAAACCACTTCATCAAATTTTTGATGCCATTGCTTAGGTGCCTGCTTCAGTCCATATAAGGACTTAATCAGTTTGCACACCTTGTTTTCATTGCCAGGCATGATGAAGCCTTGAGGTTGGTTCATGTAAACCTCCTCATCCAATTCACCATTCAAGAATGCTGTCTTCACATCCATCTGATGTATAATCAGATTGTGAATAGATGCCAAGGCAATCAGCAATCTTATGGTACTGATACGAGCCACAGGGGCATAAGTATCAAAGTAGTCTATTCCTGACTTTTGTTTAAAGCCTTGAATGACTAGTCTAGCCTTGAACTTTTCAACAGTTCCATCTACCTTCATTTTCTTTTTGAAAATCCATTTGCAACCAGGTGGTAGATCAGCCAACACCCAAGTGTTGTTGCCCATGATGGAGTCCATCTCATCATTTATTGCCTCTTTCCAGAAAGCAACATCCTGGGACTTCATTGCTTCATCAAATGTTTTGGGATCATCCTCAACATTAAAGCAATAGGAGTGTTGGTCAGAGACCTCATCCCTTGTTCCTTCAATTAAGTATAATTGAAACTCAGGTCCACATGTCTTTGGAGTCCTAACCCTTGTGCTCCTTCTGAGCTCAGGTTCAGATTGTTGTTCCACAACCTCATCAGGGACCTCATCAGAGATCTCAGATACACCAACATCATCAGTTCCATTAGGAATCCTCTGACTTGGTCTAGGGATTGATGAGAATCTATTCTCATCAAAGATTGCATCCCTTGATTCAATTATTGAGTTAATTGAAACAGATTCATTAGGTTCAATAACATAGAACCTATATGCCTTGGAATGCTCAGCATATCTAATAAAGATGCATTCAATGCCTCTTTCACCCAAAGTTTTCAATTTTGGATCAGGGAGTCTTACAACAGCCCTACAACCCTATACCCTGAGATAATTCAGGTTAGGTTTCTTTTTAGTCCAGAGTTCATAAGGAGTTGTCTTGTTCCTTTTGTTGGGAACCCTATTTAATAAATAGCAAGCTGTTAACATAGCTTCACCCCAGAACCCTTGACTCAGTTCTGAATAGGACAACATGGAATTAACCATCTCCTTTAGCACTCGGTTTTTCCTTTCAGAAATACCATTTTTCTGAGGAGTATAGGGGGCAGTCGTTTCATGGATTATACCAACAGACTGAAAATACAGAGTATCCATGTACTCACCTCCCCTATCAGTCCTTAATCTCTTGATCAGGGACTCTTGTTGCAATTCAACTTCAGTTTTAAATACTTTAAATTTATCTGATGCTTCATCCTTAGTATGCAATAAATAAACATAACAATACCTAGAAGCATTATCAATAAAAGTCACAAAGTATTTCTTATTCCCCAAAGAGGGAGTAGCATGTAAATCACATAAGTCACTATGAATCAGTTCCAACACATTAGTTTCACGTTTTACACTTTGAAATGGTTTCTTAGTTATCTTGTTCATCATACAAGTTTTACACTTTTCAGTGTCCATGTCAAATGCTGGGATTAACCCATCCTTAGACATATCTTGCATCCTTTTAAAGTGTACATGGCCAAGTCTAGCATGCCAAAGGGTTGAATCATATAACTTAGATGTCGACATAAAAGCAGAATCAACCATATCATGAACAATATTAAGTCTAAACATTTGATTACATAAATAACCAAAACCAATAAACACACCATGTTTAGATAACACAAATTTATCAGATTCAATAACTTGTTTGTAACCACAATTATTCAAAATACTACTAGAAACCAAATTCTTCCTAATATCAGGAACATGTAAAACATTAAACAAAGAAAGAATCTTTCCAGAACTAAACTTCAAATCAACACATCCTCTTCCATGCACCAGGGCTGTTGACTCGTTTTCCATATGAAGAATAGAACCATCATTCATTGACTCGTAGGTCTTGAACTAGCTTCTATCTTTACACACATGGATTTTTGCTCCAGAGTTAACCCACCACGCAACATCATCCTCCTGCACAAAGTACAATTCAGATATATATGTAACATAATAAATCTCAAAAGACTTATTAAATATATTCTGACCTTTCAGGGAATTGGTGTTACCATTCCCAGATCCACTCGTGCCTGATCCATTGGTTTTATTGCCAATCTTAACACCCTTACAATCCTTCCTGAAGTGTCCAGTTTTACCACACTTCCAACAAGTAGCTTTTGACTTCTTGTTTGGATCAGTCTTGGTGTTATCCTGATGCTTACGTTTGCCCTTGTTGTGATTGAACCTGGTAGAGGTGTTATGCTCCACCATATTGACAACTGATGGACCAGCAACATTGCTGCTCTTTGGCTTGTCACTTTTATGCGCCTTGAGTGATTCCTCAACGCGCAAATGACTGCCCAACTCAACAAGAGTTAACTCCTTCTTCTTATGCTTTAGCATATGCTTGAAATCTTTCCAAGAAGGAGGTAGTTTATCGATGATACAAGAGACTGAAATAGCCTCATCCATGTTCATCTTGTGTTGTGTGAATCGACCAAGTATACTAAGAAGTTCATTGCATTGTTCCATGACAGGTCTAGAATCGACCATTTTGTAATTGTTAAGATTACTTACAAGGAACTTCTTACTTGATGCATCCTCAGCCATATATTTGGCTTCCAAGGAATCCCACAGTTCTCGAGAAGATTCAACATTCTGATAAATGTCAAAGAGAGTATCAGACATACCATTGAGAATTAATCCTCTGCAGATATAGTCATCATTCTCCCATTTGCTTCTGCTCCTCATCTGTTCCATAGTAGCATCATCCCCATGATCTTCAGGAATGGTTGTGGTCAGAACATACACCACATTCATGCTTGACAACAAGAATTGCATCTTCTTTTGCCATCTTCTGAAATTGACACCTTCAAACTTTTCCAGTTTGGAAAAGTTAGCAGCCATATGCCTCATAGCAGCAGCCATTGAATATCACAGGAATAGTTTCTATTGATTGTTGGTTGTTTTGTGTGTTGATCCCAGATCAGGGTAAAGATAATCAATAATCAAGGTACCGGATATTCACTTGAAATCGTGTAATCACTTTCCAATAGAAACTATTCGACCCTATGCCTGAGTTACACGAATATCTCTATGGGATAAGACCAAGTGATGTTCTTGTTTTAGGCACAAATCAAGAACCAAAACGTATTCAAGTGTTTAGGGTTTATATGTTATATTCATGCAGTAAAGTTATGATCTCTATTTATAATAGAGTTTACTCAAACCCTAGCCCATGGAATTAAGTATAATTAACGGCCCATTAATCATACCATAACAGTTTCCATAAAATCAGGGATCAGTGGTTTAAACGGGCAGTACAAACTGTTAAGTCCAGCAGTACTAACTGTTATGTCCAGCAGTACTAACTTTGATCTTGCAGTCTTAACACTAGCAGTAGAAACTGCTGCTTCAGCAGTAGAATATTAATACTAGCAGCAGAATGATCTGCATCAGCAGTATTATAAATAATACTAGCAGCAGAATCACAAACCACTTAATTGAGTCAGGGTAAACAGTGACCTGATGGGTGTACACTACGTACCTCCAAGCCCATTACCAGGTGTGAATTAATCCCTCAAGTGCACTAAATTTTCCAATAGGTATGTTGGGTGTAATTTCTGGTTCAATAGCTAGGTGCTGGAAACTAGATGATTTTTGGGGCCCAAATGCGACACCTTGCAACTTGTATCACTTCCCATCTATTGAAAAGATCATGAACATCTCTTTCCAATTAGCTTGAACTGTATTTTATGTGGCTAACCATTGAATACCCAAAACTAGATCAGCACCACCAAGAGAAAAAGGATGGAAGTCTTGAGTAATCTTGAGATCATTAACCTGCACAGAAAGATTTTTGCAAATCTGGCCACATCGAATAACATCCCCGTTACCGATTTGAACACCAAAAGGAGCTACAGCTTGAGCCACCAGCTTAAGTTCATTCACCAAGACATCAGAGATGAAATTGTGTGTAGAACCCCCATCAATCAAAATTAAAACTTCAGTAGCATTAACCATACCTTGGACCTTCATCGTGGTAGGATGTGGTTTCCCAAGAATGGCATGTAAACTGATTTCAGCAATTTCTTCTTGGTCAAAATCAGGGTTGGTTAGATCTGCCACTGGTGATTCTTCAACTTCCTCGTCCGCTTCTAGCACCTTGAAGGTACCGGTTTTGCAGCGACGACCCGGCCCGTATTTGTCGCCACATCTAAAGCATTCCCCTTTTAAGAACCTGTTTTGTTTTTCTTCCTCGGGAATTCGAATGGTATTTTTTTATTGGGCTGATGTTTGGCCTGGGATGGAATTGATTGGTTTAGAATCCGGTTGTGAGGGTTTCGAACTTGAGGTCCAAGAAGCATTTTTTCCGGGTCGGTAGGGGTTGACTTTGGATTCAAATTCCAGAGCCAAACTCATAGCATTATAGATCGTACGTGGTTTGTGAATTCGAACATCAGATTTCAGGTCATCTTTAAGGCCGTTAAGGAATACTCCTAAGAGGCAATGTTCGGGCCAATTCGATACTAGGGAGGATCTCTTAGGGAATTCCTGCCGGTATTCTTGGACTGACCCAGTTTGTTTAATGCTACAAAGGAATTCATCCGGGTTTTGGAACTCGGCGGGACCAAAAATTTTGGTAACAACTTGGACCAATTCTTCCCAAAAAAATGATTGGTCGATCGCTAGAGAGCCAAGAGTAGAGTTCCAAGGCATCACCCTCTAAATGCATTAAAGCTATCTCAACCTTGTCCTCATCAGGAATATCATAATACCTGAAATATTTGTCAGCTTTCAGCAGCCACCCATGCGGATCGCCTCCGTTAAAAGTCAGGAAATCAATTTTGTTAAAGGGTCTATATGGCTGTCGACCCTTCCAAGAACTTTCCCCTTCATCATTCCTGTTTTCCCGTGAACGATCTCCTGCCTTCAAAGATGCTATATCCTCCTTCATCATATCGATCGCCTCCAACTTCGCGGCTATGGCAGCTAGTTGAGCAGCAATGGTATCGGGAGGATTACTTCCGTCACTAGAGTTATTCCGGGTTTGCACCATTTCGTTTCCCGGCAATGGAACCAAATGATAGGTACTGAATTTATAAGAATAGGAAATAGGATAGTTTTTATTGATAGTGGCCCGGTTCGAGAGGGGCAAGATCTCCTTTTACAAGAGAAGACAAATATGACAAACTGAAGTGATGATAACAATGATAAAGAGGCATGTTATTTATACTATCCTATTCTTAGATAAGTATGGTAACTGCTAAAATCAAGTGTGGTAATTGCTCCATGATTTCATGGTTAATAATCAACTGATTTGAGTGAATTCAGCCCATTGACCATCAATTGCTTTGACCTAGTGGATTCAGCCAATTCCCAAAAATAGAATTCAGTTGCTCCATATTGGCAGTTGTGACCCGGTTTCTTTTTCTGGAATACACCTTTAGTGGGTCTTTATCAGAAGGTATATTGTTAGCTTCGCTATTTTGTGAAGATAACGTCTCACACGTGAATTGGACTAGATACGTAATATAGTTGCACCCGCAGGGACTAATATTGTACACGGGGCAAACTAGTATTTTAAAAGGCCTATAAATACCCCTCATGACTCTCCATGAGGGGTGTGGGAAATTGTGTAAGCTTCATTCATTTTTTCATTTATAATAAAACACTTTTCTTCACCTTTCTCTCTCTATAACTAATCATGTATTTCGATCAACCTCGACCCCCAGAAAGCGATTCTTGATGTCAACATATATGCAGATCGTTTAAAGATGATCGAGACCGGTGAGGGTGTTGACTGGGCAGTTGCAGAAGCTCTTGCTGGTGGAAGGAAATCACGTGTGGCTGAGTGGTCAGGATGTTGAAAGAGGTACTTTTAGTCATAGGCATTCTGTTGTTCATGACCAGGAAACTGGGGATCACTACTGTCCTTTGGAACATGTAAAGATGAATGACACAAGGAAATGTTTACTGTAAGCAACAGGTAATTGCAAATCCTTACAAGTGTAGGAAATTTTAATGGTGTGTGAATGGTTTATAATTTGGATATCAATCTGAATCGTGTAATCACTTTCAGATTAAAGTATATCGACCCTATATGCCTCGGGTTTACGAAATCCTTAATTGGATAAGACAGATTGTGCAATTGAAATCTAAGACACGAGAAATCAATTAAAAACGTTAAAGTATTATTGTTGTTATATTCTGCAAATGAGACCAGGAATGTGGTTAAATAACCACCAACCGAAACAGTTATTTTCGGTTATTTACCAACCATTGTGTTGGTTGACAAACGATGTGTCAGTTGGGTTTTTGGCGGGAAAATATGGTAATTCCTTTTCTACCGATTCATAAAAAGGGTGCCGCCCTTTGACCCTGCAAGGGGGCGCGGCCCCCTTGACCCCAGCATCTTTGTCTCGGCGGTATCAAGCTAACTATGACGAGTGTGCACTCCGCACCCTCCTAACCCATCTTGAGCTAAACTTGTATAAGCCCATTGGTCTCATATAAAACACAACTACATAAAATAAGTTGATAACACTAAAATTACCGACAACAAGTATTAATACGTGCTTTTATGTTTTTAATGCTTAATTATATATGTTATGTCATAGTGAAGCTTACGTTGTTGCCATTCTTTTTTGTCATTTTTTGAAAGGGGAATGATGGATTGATAATGAGCTTCTATGTTCATTTAAAGCTAGTTTTATTTTTTTGGGAACAAACCATTTTTACGAATTTAGTCAACATACTAGCTAAAATAAATTATTCTCCCTGTTCAAAGAATTGTGAGTTTTATGTAAGGAAAATTATTTATATGCCTAAAATCTGCATGACATTACTCCATTGGTGCTCATGAATATGTCCACTTACTCACAAACCGGTTGGTTACTGACATATAGTATTAGGCACAAATTTTGGCATCCCAGTCACTTCTCTTTATAACATTGCTTGGGTTTTAATGAGATGTCAAGAATGCGCGCCCCTGAACGAGGACAAGATAGAAATACGAACAAACACTCGTTGATAGTCCAACAATCAAAAAGTAGGTTTTTTCATGAAAATTTTATGATGAGCAATTTTTTAATATATCTAAACATAGATTTGTGTTTCTCAAGAGGGGAAGTTATCCATCAGGAGTATACCCATACACTCATGGATTATAGCTGGGTTTTTTTTTCTACAATCTATGATCATTTTTGTTCCTTGCGTGATGCGTTACTTTTCATATAAAGAATGCGTAACTTAACTCTTGTAACACTCTTTGAATACTGATTGTACAAATAATTGCACGACCAGGCCTTCGATGATGATTAAAGGATTTATGGGGTGTTGGGATTGCGCCAAGCTTGTTCTTAACCTGAAATAAGAAATACCAAGACACTACGTTAAGTGATTGCGCAGGGGTTGGACCCGGCGAACCACCTCCGACGTGCGAGTAAGTATGTGTGATATGATAAGTAGGTTGTAATTTGCGAGAGTGAAGTTAACTTACATCGTCTTGGCCCGACTAAGCTATTTATAGGAGAAAATAGGACTTAGTGGGCGGTTGCACCTTGTTCGGAGATCATGGGGGCGTCCCATGATTTGTGGTAACCGCTAGGGCTTTGTAGCCCACTGATGATGTACCCTCCGAATGGGTCGAAGGACTCCCCTTCGAGCCTGTAGAAAGCCCTCTCTTCGGAGGCCCAGGTTAATCTCCTAACACGTTTCATTGGCGTAAAACCATTCGCCTGCGAACTGGTTACCATGTGGGAATCCGCCAATCGAAGCCTTAAGCCCTTCGGGGTATCTCCTACAAAGGAAATAGCACGAAGGACGATCCTGTCCTGGTCAAACCCACGTCTCCTCTTCCCTTGGCTTTCCCGCCAAAACAGAGATCGTGGGCTACAAAGCCCTAGCGGTTACCACAAATCATGGGACGCCCCCATGATCTCCGAAACATGTGCAAACCGCCCACTAAGGCCTATTTCTCCCCTATAAATAGCTTAGTCGGGCATGAACAATGTAAGTTAACTTCACTCTTTCAATTTACGACCTACATTACCATTACACATACTTACTCGCACGCCGGAGGTGGTTCGCAGGGCCCAACCCCTGCGCAATCACTTAACGTAGCGTCTTCGTATTTCTTATTTCAGGTTAAGAACAAGCTTGGCACAATCTCAACACCCCATTATTCCTTTGATCACCATCGAAGGCTTGGTTGTGCAATTATTTGATCAATCAGTGGCGCCATCCGTGGGACCGCTACAATTGGTCTCGTTATTTCCAAGCTTATAACCAACCAACTACTTTCACTATTATTTCGGCATAGATCAAGGGAGAGAAGATACTCCCCCACCGGGTTTCTCTACCTTAGCACCAATACCAATCAACGACTCTAACAACCTTCCCCCAATAACCGCTTCCACGTTCACAACACGTTCTCACTCAGAAACAACACCCAACCATCATGCTTCAACATCAGCCAATCCGGAGCCCATTATTAGCCCAGCCTTTGTCGAAACCAACCACGAAGTGTTGGAATCCCTCCTAAGGGCTCGTAAGAGGCAAGTCAGGAATGCTGAGATGCGAAGGGAGTTGGAATACTCAAGTGATGAGTATGATGAAGAAATGGAGATGGAACCTAGGCCTCCGACCCAAGGAGCAACCCTATCGGCCTTAAGAATTGGGTCTCCAGTCAGTCGAAGGCTAAGCAGAAGGTCCGTTGGTTTCGAAGGAGTTCCCGAGAGGGCTCCGATAAGGAGAGAAGGGGTGGTTACCGAAGGCTCTAACGGTAGGAGCCAACGAAGGGAAGAAGTGGGGGTGGCTTTGCCACCATTGCTAGCAGCTCATCTTGGAAGGACTGAAGCTGGGGTTCCGTTGCAGCCTTCTCACGCATCAGGCGTAGAAGGAAATCCGCCTACAATTAATATGGGAGGAAATCTTCCTCCCAATGGTATGTACCCCTCGTTCCAAACTCAGTCTTATCCTTAGAATTTATATCCTCCAGTAAATGGACAACCTAATAACCCAAGCCTCCCTCAAACTTATGGGAGCATACCCTTCGCGCATCCTATGGCGTATCCTCCGTATGCCATGGGAAACGGTCACCCATTTGCCATGAATACACCTTATCAGTCTTACCCAAGTCAAACTCCAATGGGAGTGCCCCAAAGCAACAATCCCTATAATACTGTTCCCATGTATGCACCACCTTACAATTATCTATACTCAGACCCTGTGGGATCAGCTACACCCTTCGTTAGGTGGATAGAAGATTACCCATTGCCTGATGGGTTGAAAATGCCTTCGCACATTGGGACTTATGATGGAAAGGGGGATCCGGACAATTTCTTACACTTGTTTGAAGGGGCTCTCAAAATGCAAAAATGGGTTATGCCGGTGGCCTGTCATATGTTTACATACACCCTACGGGATTCTGCTCGTATTTGGTGGAATGGGCAAAAGCCTGGAAGCATCGTCAATCTTGATGATCTTAAGGCTAAGTTCCGGTCACACTTCAGTCAGCAAAAGAAGTTCACAAGGACTCATTTAACGGAGCACAACATCAAACAAAAGGAAAACGAAAGCACAAGGGCCTTCGTTACTAGGTACACCGATGAGACTTTGCAAATTTTGGGTATTCATGAAGATCAGCGTATTTCGGGTTTCGTACATGGTCTTCGAAATCGGAGTTTGGTAGAATTCTTGTCCACTGACCTTCCGACAACTTACAAAGGGTTAATGGAAAAGACGTATACTTGGATCGAAGCAAAAGAGGTATCCACTAACGGGGCTCCGATAGACAGAGACAACAGCAACAAGTTTTTGAAGCATTCTTCGTGGGAAGGGTCAAAGAATAAGAACAAGAACAGAGACAGGTTTTCTCCGTACAACAAAGGCCCCAACCACGGTTTGTTAAACAGTCTAACCAAGTCTCCAAAGGAAATACTTGCTACGGAGAGGGCTGCTAAGGCTTTCGAAGCACCCCCTCGTATGATAAGTAAGGGCAAAAACAGGGATACCAGCAAGTATTGTCACTTTCACGAAGATTATGGTCACGATACGAACAGTTGTAGAGAGTTAAAGAAACAGATAGAAGAAGCTGTGAAGTCCGGGCAATTGGCACACTTGGTGAAGGGTATAAAGAAGGGAAAGGAAAGGATGACTGACGCTCAATTGGCTAAAGATACTACTCCTCTCGAAGCTCCAATACTCATGGTTCATTGGGGCGAAACCAGTTTGAAGAGAAAGGTGCCGGAGCCGGAGACTAACGAGATAAGGGAGATAGTTTCCCCCTATCACAGGCAAGGTCTCTTCGAATGATCCAGTGGTCATCGAAGTCCTCATTTCTAACCAGAAAATGAATGGAGCTTGTATGGACTGCGGAAGCCCTTGTGAAATCATATATGAGCATTGCTTCCAAAAGCTCGAGCCTTCGATCAAGTCTCAAAGGGTTGACTCGAAGATACCCTTGGTGGGATTCTCTGGCAAGCATTCGTGGCCTCTGGGAGAAGTTCCATTAGAAGTAACCATTGGAGAAGGCAAGCTCACGAGAACAGAAACCCTCATGTTCACCATCGTAAGGTCCAACTCCCCCTACAACTTGTTGATAGGAAAGACAGCCATGCAAAGGATGGGCATCGTGTTATCCACCATACACGCGGCAATAAAATTCCACACACCTCATGGAATAGGAGCCGTACTTTCTAGTTATCGTCATAGAAGGGAAAGAGAAATTGATAGAAGAATCAAGGAAAGCCCTCAGGAGCCTTCGAAGGCTATTCCAAGTCATACGAGTACCAAAAAGAAAATTGTGATAAATGAGTACCATCCAGAGCAGGCGATGGTCACTAAAGAGCAACACCCTACTGATCCCAAGACAAATTTGGAAAAGCTGCGCAAAGCCAACAAGGAAACCCTCGCGCGGACATGTTCTGACATAGATAAAGTCCCTCGAGCACTAAGGACCGAGGGCAAGTCCTCCGACGCAGAACACAAGCTTGATAAGTCCAAACACGTCACACCAATTAAGCATGGGGTCAAGGTTAATCCTTCAAAAGTCCAAGCTACCGATAATCTGCAAGCTTCGAAATCATCAAAAAGGCATAGGGGGTCAGACTCTGTCAGAAATAAGATATTCGCAAGTCCTCTCACTAAAGCACCTTCCGAACACGGCCAGGACAAAAAACAACCACCAAGGACGAAGGAGAAGTGGAAATTATACATAGACGGGACCTCGAATTCCGATGGTTCGGGAGCGAGTCTAATCCTAATCAACCCAAAAGGAAAAGAGTACGCTTACGCATTGCGATTTGAGTTCAAGGCTACGAACACTGAAGCAGAGTACGAAGCTCTATTAGCTGGCCTCCGGCTCGTAAAAGGCATGGAGGCTGATGGCCTCTCCGCCTTCGTAAGCTCACAGCTAGTTACCAACCAAATCAAAGGCTCCCACGCGGTAGAACAGCCTACAATCAAGAAGTATTTGGACGTGACCAAGGAGCTTCTTCAGGAATTTAAACCATGTGAGGTAATGCATGTTCGTAGAAGCCAGAACAAGAAAGCAGGCGCCCTGGACAAGCTATCTTCAATGGCTATGGCTCACCTGCCCGAAGAGGTTTTAGTAGAAATATTGGTCCATAGGTCAATCGCACAAGATAAAGCCTCTGAAGGCTCTAGCTGGATGGCTCCAATAAGGACATACTTGACAAGTGGGATTCTGCCCGATAATCCAAAAACAGCACGAAAGATCAAAGTTAAAGCCCCTCAATACAGGCTTATAGGGGAAAACCTTTACAAAAGGTCATGCTCGTCCCCATGGCTTTGTTGTGTGGGACTGAAGCAGGCTTCAAACATCCTCTATAATATTCATAGAGAATCTTGTGGAAAGTACATAAACCCTAGATCCATCGTCTCAGAAGTAGCAAGATGGGGGTACTATTGGCCATCTATATTAGAAGATGCAACAGAAGTAATCAAAGCATGCGCGACATGTCAGGCGTACTCAAGAGCTCGAAACCCATCAAAGTATGACACGTATTCTATCGCATCAGCAAGGCCTTTCGGCCAATGGGGAGTCAGCATAATTGGACCCCTAGCAGCAGCCCCCGGAGGGGTACAATTCTTGGTCATAGCCATAGACCACTTCACCAAATGGGTGGAAAATCAGCCTTTGGCACCAATAACAGGAAAGCATGTGGAAAAATTTGTGTGGGAACACATAATCTGTAGGTTTGGAGTCCCACAAGTCATCACTTCTTATAAAGGGAAACACTTTGCCGAAGGGGTATTCCCTCCTTTCTGCGAAAGCCTGAATGTGAAGCAAATATTCACTTGTGTCGACAAGGACATTGTCATGGAAATCGAGACAAAGTTCGGGCAGTATCAGCATGAGTGGGTTGATAAGTTACCCAAGATCTTGAGGCCATATAAGAATATTTCCTTCAAATAAACACAAGCAAAGCCAAGTCGACGATCCTGACCTGGTCAAACCCACATCTCCTTTTCCCTTGGCTTTCCCGCCAAAACAGAGATCGTGGGCTACAAAGCCCTAGCGGTTACCACAAATCATGGGACGCCCCCATGATCTCCGAAACATGTGCAAACCGCCCACTAAGGCCTATTTCTCCCATATAAATAGCTTAGTCGGGCATGAACAATGTAAGTTAACTTCACTCTTTTAATTTACGACCTACATTACCATTACACATACTTACTCGCACGCCGGAGGTGGTTCGCAGGGCCCAACCCCTGCGCAATCACTTAACGTAGCGTCTTCGTATTTCTTATTTCAGGTTAAGAATAAGCTTGGCGCAATCTCAACACCCCATTATTCCTTTGATCACCATCGAAGGTTTGGTTGTGTAATTATTTGTTCAATCACCCACGATCTCTATTTTGGCGGGAAGGCCTAAAGGAAGAGGAGACGTGGGTATGACCAAGTCAAGAGGGTTCTCCATTGTAGTCCCTTCGAGAGGGATACCCCCAAGGGCTTAGGGCTTCGATTGGCGGGTTCCCACATGGTAACCATTTCGTAGATGAATGGTTTTACGCCAATGAAACGTGTTAGGAGATTGATCTGGGCCTCCGAAGGGAGGGCTTTCTACAGGTTCGAAAGGGAGTCCTTCAACCCATTCGGAGGGTACATCATCAAGCCCCCCAGTCGAAAGTGATATATACTTACAAGTATAAATTACATTCGACTCAAAAAACCTGCTACACTCTATCCCGTTCGTCACAAATTTAAACGTAATGAAGATAAGTGCTTAAACAAACTTTGCGCAATAAATGCGGCTAATAAATCTTCAACTACCACTCTATACTACAACAGCTAGGATATCAGTGAACATCTTTTCAAAAATTAAAAAAAAAAAATTAGAGTCCATGTATGTCTCAGATTATAACTGCACGTGGATGGCTAGGATGAAACTACAAAGGATATACATAAACCCTTCATACTTCTAACCCTAGATCATATTTTCTTTTGCGCCCAAAATACAGATACACGACCCTGTGCTTTGTGCTTCATTTGAGCTTAAAGGTAAGTTTTCCTCTCCGATCTTTGTCCTTTTACGCTCATAGTCTCTAGTTCAAGATGAGTATGGCAGCGAAAAGAACTATTAGGGAGCAAAAATGTACTCTATCAGAGCAGGCTCTAATAGAATTTCTTAAAACATATCCCATACCTAAAGAGTTTAAAGTTATGCTTCCCAATCAAAACCAAAATGTTTTTGATGCTCCAACGGGTTATGTGGGGCTTTACGTGCATGCATTTACAGAATCTAACTTTAGGATTCCAATCCACCCCTTAATCCTGGAGTTTCTACAATATTATCAAGTACATATATCCAGGCTGAACCCTTTTGGCTTAGCCAAGTTGACTACTTACATTGTTGTATGTAAAGCTTAGGGGTTTTATAAACCTTTGTCCTGGTGGTGATTGGTTAACATTGGCCAAAAGGAGTGAGCCCGATGTGCCTTGCTTAATAACTAAACCTTTTGCCAACATAAGAAAATGGAAAGGTCTGTTTTTCTATGTGCAAGATACGATCATACCTCCCAATTATCCAGCGTTGCTAGATAAAGACTTTCGTTTTGACGAGAAACGCTTTGATGATCCTTTGCCACACTTCGTAAGAAGCTATCCCCTCTACCAACGTCTTGAACGTCACCCATTTGATGTGCAAACGTTTCCTGAGTCAATACTGTTTCTGGCGGGCATTATAGATCATTGGGAAGGCTCTCCATTGGAACCTGAGATAATCTGCAATGGGAAAAGTATGTATATACCTATTCAAATAAAGTAAATAACTTATCTGATGATATTTATCTCTTTTCTGTTTTTCTGTAGGGATGGCATTCAGGAACTTCGTTGTAGCCCGTGGTACTAGAGAGCTTAGTTTTGTCCCCAAAGGGCCAAAGAATGTGAACCATGAAGTAGGTTCTCCATCAACATCAATTAATAATGACGAGACTCCGCATTTTGTGGAGACTGTAGCAGATTCCGATGATCCCCTTATCAAGGAATTTCAAACAAGGCTCATAAGGTCCTCCGGTCTTTCAGATAAGAAGAAAAGTAAGAAAGCAAAGGCTGCCATGTCTGTAAGGACTCCTCCGAAGAGGAAATTATCCCTTCAACTCCTCCAACAAGAATGGTGAAGCCCAAAGGCTCTCATTCTAAAACCTTTATACCTACCCCTTTGACAATTCCTGAAGATGATACTCCTAGTAAGTTATATTGCATACGTAATAAATGTCCTTCCTCATATAACTTGTGCTTCTGTCTTTCGCAGGTCTTCCCAATGTTAATGAACTACCCAATTCGAGTGCGTGTCACCAATTGGTTGAAAAAATGACACCTGCTAAATGGAGGGGAATCTTGGATAACATGTCTATGGAAGAGCTTTGCAACTTTCATTCCAAAAGTTATGCTAGGCAGGCTGTTTTGGATAATCACCTTAATTCTAGAACAAGGGAATTGGTGCAAATGGTGTTGAATGTGAGAGTGAAAATGGATGCTATCTTAGCCAAAGAAAAAGCTAGGGATCATGAATATGATAAATTGGAGGCTAAGTGCAAAGAAGTGATGGAGAACTTTGAGAAGAATCCTTTTATACAAGATATGCGAGCCAAGATTGACAGACTCGAAGGGAAATTGAAGGAATCCCAAGCAAAGTGCGATAGATTGAAGGTTGAGGAGTCTAAGGTGTCCATTTATAGATCCCAAATTGAAATGCTCGAATCCAAATGTACAAGTCTGGAAGCCGAAAGGTCTAGGCTGGTTAAGCAGGAGGTCAAGCTTTGCGAGAAGATCGATAGTCTGAAATTCCAGTGTCAAAACTTGAAGAAAGACCGAGCTGAGGTAGTTTCGAAGGTTGTTCCTCATGTGGCAATGGAATTGTACCGTAGTGATGAGGTAGGGGAAGTTATTGGGAAACTAGTGAACACAGCCATCTTTTATGGTACCTGTACCGCTTTGGAAGAAATTGACCAGACAAAGAAACCTGTGGTTTTGTCGGAGGTACCCTACTATCGCCCCGATTCTGAGCAAGAATTTAATGAGGCTGGCGATGCGTTTACGTCAACAGAGTACCCTTTCCTATCCGAGGTAACCAAAGATCCGTTAGCTCCGATAGAAGAACTTTTGGCAAAGAAGCCGCAATAGGTCCAGCCTCCGTCTTCAACAAAGAAATTTGTTTCTGTTCTGCCTTGAAAGGATCTCTATGCATAATGCCCCAATGTGTTTAATGTTCATTTGTTTAAGACAATTTATCTTTGTTGCTGTATGGGCTTCGACCCATGCGTTAGACAATTGTTTAAACTGTTTTTGCTTTGACCATTTGTGGCCTTATCAACGTTAAGTAGGGATAATAATCCGTTATGAATGTCATGCTTTTCTTCTCGTACGCTTATCATAAACGTACATATACAACCTAAGATGACCGGATCTACACACACTCCTTGTGTTAGATGTGATACGAAGAATTATACTAAGTCTAGCATGCGGAATTTACTAGCTAGCACTTAGAAGATCTTATGTGTTTTGTAAGATTAGAATGAACAAAGAACACAGAATAAATAACTTCCAATGATTCAATATTATTAGCAAATAATACGAGTGATCTTCCTATCACTAGGGTTTACAACCTTGAATCTTTCTAATACGTATGAACTTATCGTATTCGTGTTGTGGTCGTGTATATAAACCTTAACCTAGGCAATCCTTTTATAGACCAAGGATTCCTGTACAAGATAACTATCAATCTATTCTTATACGATATACACAATATATTTTCCATATTTATCTACTTTACATAAATCATAACCAGTCTTAACTTCTTCACTCAACAGTCTTAACTGCTCATGTCTTCAATATTCTTCAGCAGTCTTAACTTCAATCTTCAACAGTCCTAACTGTTACCTCCAACAGTCTTAACTGCTTAAGCTTAATTCCTAACAATCCTCCCCTAAACTTATGATTTCTTCACAATCATTAAGTTTCTTCAAATTAAGCTTCTTCTTCTTAATGCTGAAAATTCTTTCAAATACCCATCCAGCAAATCTCTTAGATTTAGCTTTCACTTCTTGTGCAAAGTTAAACATCTTTGTTACCAGCATATTAGCCATCTCAGACTCTTCATTAGCTTCTAGTTTAGTAAATACCAGCATAGTCAAAACACCTGGTCTGAGTGGATAATTCTTTTCAACCAGCATATATATCTCTATTCCTTCCTTTGTAGATACTCTGTGTACTCCACATGTACCAAATAACTTCCAAGATATATCCTTGACTTGAGCTTGAAATCTCCAAATCGATTTTCCACCATCTGGTTCATACAGTCTCTTCAATTGAACCCATAGTTCTTTGTCTTTATCTTCAACTGGATCAATATCTCTGAACTTCTCTTTCACTAAACTCCAAATTTGATTTAGATCTTCTCTGTCAAAGCCTTTAAGTAAATCTTGAAACAACTTATATCTTTCAGAAATATCTCCAAGTCTAATAATATTCCATCCCTTCATTCTACCATCAGTAAACACTTCCCAGTCAATAATTGGATGTTTGACCTACAAAGGTTTAATGTAAGAATACTCTGGAATAATCACCATCATGCTTTTAATCTTCTCATCAGTTAATCCTTCTTCATCAGACTTTTGTTTCTTAGCAACTTCTGATTCCATAGATTCTGCTTCCCTCTTCTTACCTGTTTTGACACTTCTTTTTGGAGAATTCAAAATAGCATAAGTTTCACAGAATTCTTTTTCAATTATAGCATAAGACTTTCCCTTGAAATCTTTCATTGAGTAATTTGATGAGTTTTTCAAATAATGCTTCATATCCTTAACAAGTTCCCTCTTTGTTGGTAACTTAGTCTTGTACCCTGACTTTTGGCTTTCTCTTATTCTATGAATCAGATCATCCCATGTTGCAACTCCATTCTTCTTGAGTATAAATTCCTTAGGCTCCTCTGTCTTCTCATCTTCATTTAACTCTTGATCTCTAAGAACCATAGAAGCTTGTGCTCTTACCATCACATCAGAATCTAGAAAATATTGCAAATGTTCATTGAATTCTTCTTGAACTACTTCATTTGATCTTTTTCTTTTCATGAATTCAGCTATAATCCTTATATCATCAGCAGCCAATTTCCTTGAAAATTCTTCATCATGATCCATCTGGGCTTGTTTAGCTTCCTTTTCAGCTTCCTTATCAGCCAAATCTTCTTCTAACATTTTCCTTGCAACCTCTGCATCATGATCTATCTGTTCTTTAGTTTTTGGTTTCAACCTTTTAAGCCTTTCAAGTTCTTGAACAGCAGCTACTTCTTCAGATGTCATAGGATTCTTTCCTTTATCTACTCTTCTCCTTTCATAAACTTGTTCATCAGAAGTTTCTTCAGTTTGAACTGCTTGTTGTTCTGACTCAGCAGTTTGAACTGTTACTTGCTCTGTCTCTTGCTCAGTCTCAGCAGTTTGAACTGCTTCTTCATTTGGAACTGCTTGATATTTCTCAGCTGTTTCTTCATGAACATTACTAGAACCTGAACCAATATCAAAACCTTCTTGTTCAGAATCTTCTTCATACCTCCCCTGAGATGCTGATCTATCTTTATCATCAAATTTCCTCTCTTTACCAGATTTCCTCCCCTGTTTGGAAGAATTTTCATCATCCCCTTCAGAGCCATCGGAATCATCATCATCAGAATCTTCATCCATTACCACTCTTGCCCTTTTCTTCTTCAACTGTTCTTCAAGTTTCTTCACCCTTTTTGTTAGCTTTGTATAGACTTTGGCAAAAGTTTCCTTGTGAGCTTTAAAATCCTCCTTGGTTTGCTTTAGCTCCTTCTCCAAAGTATCAACCTTGTTTACTAACTTGGTACATAAAGCCGTCAATTCAGTTTGTGAGAAACTACCCTCATCACTTCTAGCTGTATTACCTTCTATGAGAGGTGAATCTTTGGGCAAGGATTCAGTCACAACCCTAGTTAGACTAGGTTTAGACCTTCTCCTATAAGTGATAGGTGGTTGTTGGGTTGTTTCAAATACTTTAGTGGATGTGTGATGGGGATCAGTTGGAACTGCTGAACCTTCACCCAACTCAGTTTGAATCATTTGAGGAAATAATGGAACTGGTTCCCCTTGAAAAAGTTTACTAGCCATAGTAATATTTTGAAAGACCTTTGATTGTAGACTTGGCGTAGGAAAAATTTCAGTTGGTTCTGTAAGCAAGTTTTTCTTTTTATTTAAAATTGTTTGAACAAACCTGGGATACATTAAAAACTTTGTTTTACTATCAACATTTGATGCCATACCCTCAAAAATATATTTTGACCAGTTAAAAACTCTGTTTGTAGACAAGCAAATGAGAGCAATAGCAATATTGCTACTGAATTGTTCCCAAGCAGTCTTTTTATTACTTAAACATAACAGAAGAGTATGTATCAAAAATCTCCATTGGGGTGAAAAACATGCTTTTTGAAAAGTCAATTTATGTTCAGATGTATCATACCCCATTCTTTCAAGTTCTTCCCAAATTTCAGTATTTAGCATAGTGTCGATACCATCTGAGTCATTTAGTTTAAGATGTCTCCTAAGTATAGACAAGGTAACAACAAATTTAATGCCATCTACTTTAGTATGAATTTCTAAGTTTCCATCATCACGTGTCAAGATAGATGAATTCTGCCAGAACTGTGTGATGTGCGAAACATAAAGAGTAGGAGAAACAGTTAGAGCATACCTTATGTGAGAGTGGTTGAGAAAGTCCACAACCTCATAAAATTTCGGCCCATCTCCTTGCTCTGTTCTCTCTAAAAACGCAACCTGGTTGTGACGCTTAGCAAAATCCAATCTTGCCATTCTTAGTAGAAAATGTTAGTTAACAGCCGTGAATAGTAATAATGGTGAGTGAAAAGATAGAAGATGAAAGTAATATTGAGAGTTTATGGAGAGAGTTATAGGGTTTAAAGATGACCGACTTAAAGAATATGGTAACTATTTATTTTAGAATAAGGATATAATAAAATAAAAGTTAAAATATCTATAAGAGGATCCCTCGAAATCCGTAATCCATCCAGTAAAAATCGCAACAAACCGCCAACGGCTAGTTTTTACTCCAAAATTAATTACCGACACGTCAGTCATAACGGCTAGTTGAACCGTACCAATATTTTGTACTAACCGTCTCAACTGTTGAAAAAAAAATTATTGAGCCGCCCCAACTTTTTGAAATAAGAATTTTAAAATAACATGGCTCAAACATAGTTTTTAGCAAACTATCAGCTATCAACGGATTTGATATGTCTTTACCAATAGCCGTTTGCTTTGGACTAGCCAACTCTTCACATTTAGATATGGTGAGCTGATAACCATACAATTTTTGGTAAATTGTCAACCACAAACGGATTTGATTAGTCTTTACCAGAAACCGTTTGCTCTGGACTAGTTGGTTCTTATGTGGATAAGACATGGTGAACCAATTACCATTTGTTGTATGCAAGAATCACATACTAATCTCCAGAACACCATTTAGTCCAAAACATCAAGCATTCATAATCCCTTGGTGTTTACTCTCCAATCCTGCAATTGTTAGTCCAAAAACAAAGAAACCAAATACAAGCATATGACTAACAATGCATATAACAAGAAAAATTAGTTTTCTTGTTGAACCCAAGCCAAAACAGACTTAGGCTTTCCACTAGCATCAACATAATTCATTCTTTTCAAAACAGTCTTAGCACCATTGGGTTTAATTGGTCTCCATACCCAACATGCTGAAGCATTCACCCCATTACCCATGTTTCCCTTAGCAGTGTTTTTATTCACACCAGTACCAATTACCCTGCTAGCAGTTGGAACTGCTGGCTTGGCAGTTGTTACCTTAGGTTTCCAAACTTGGTTTGTCACCACTGCTTTCTCATAAAAAGTTCTTTTACCAGTTTTGTATGATGGTTTAAAAACATTTATTTGATTTTGAACTGGTGGCCTTGGGTGAATCTGTCTCATAGGTCTGACAGTTGGAACTGCTGGTCTAGCAGTTGGAACTGCTCTATGTCCAGACCTCAAAAGAACTGATCTGGGTATCATCATGTCATTCCTTGGAGGAGTTTTAGGTCTTGCAATGCTTAACCTATGATTTGTATAACCAGATACCCATTTATCACAATAATCTGCAAGATGATCAAAACTACCACAAGAGTAACAAGCTTTCCTATAACAAATAAAATCCTTTCCTAATTGGTGGGATTTGAGGTCATTCCAATTCCTCTGGTTACCTCTTGGCTTGTTTGTGGTTCTATACATCTCTGCATACCTAACTGTTGGTCTAAAAGGTTTGGCATTAGAACTAGGCCTAACAGTCTCAGGTTTAACCATCTTTGGAACTTTTGGTTCCTCCACTTTATCACTAACAGGCTTAACCACAGCCTGATCATCCTCATCATCAGAAGTCCATTCCTCAATTGTTGGAGCATCTGAGTCCTTAGGTGAGGACCTATCAGAAGACACCTTGTCCTCAGATAGTGATTTATCACTTGCACTAACAAACACATGTTTATCAACTACATCCTTCTTAGGTTGAGGACCATAGTTAAGTTCAGGTAATTGAAATTCAGGGAGTCCTGTGTGTTCTAAGTCTATACCTTTGGGTGATGGAATTCCTCTATAAGGAGGTGGAACTGACTTATATCCTAGGCCTGACTTAGCTTTATTCTGAATCTGACTCTCAATTATCTTTTTAACACCTTGTGATTTGTATTCAAGTGTATCTACACTCATCTGAATGTTTTCCTTAGCTTTCTTAACCTGTTCTAGCTCATGTTTTAAAACAGTGATCTCATTCTCTCTAAACATTAAGTCTCTCTTAACAATAATCATATCATTAGAAAACTTAGACTCATTGTTTTGATAATGAACAATTTTCTCTTCTAACACAGCTAAAGCTCTCTTATGATTTGCTAAGCTAAAAGCAGTTTCTTTTAATTCTTTCCACTGACTCTCATATCTTGTTTTAAGTGTTTCCAATTCTTTTAAAGATTCACAAGATTTAGAACATTTTGAAACTTGTACCTCAGAATCAGAAAATGCCATGAGAGCAACCTCTGTAGATGCTTCTGCTTCCTCCTCTGCAATATAGCTCCAGTCAAATCCTAAGCCATCAGTAGCAACCATGGCTTTCGAGCTTGAATCAGTAACCTCCACAACTCTTGACTTGTTTCCATATGCTCTACTCTTTCCATCTTGTTGACTAGGCAATCTACACTCCCTTGAGTAATGACCTTTCTTGTGGCAGTTGTAGCACTCAATCTTGGACTTGTCATACCCTTCAACATCATTACTATTTATGACAATCTTCTTGCCAGTCTTCTTCAAGAATCTTCTAGCTCTCAAACTGAGAAGAGAGAGCTGCCACTTAATATCCATCTCTTCAATATCATCTTCATCAATCTCTTGAAGATTTGAATGAGTTAACATACTTCCATTGTGCTGAGTAGTCAAGAAAGCACAATAAGTATCATCATTCAAAAGTCCACTAGTACTGCTCGAGGTGCTAGCAGTACCAAGATTTGCACTAGCAGTTCCAACTGCTCCACTAACTTGGACTTCTTCATCAGGACTTGATGAACTGGGAGTTGATACAAAAGCCAAATTCCCTGAGCTTGAGCTTGAACTTGATCCAGCAGACTTCTTAATCTCATGTTCAACTATCTTGAAGTTGCTATATAGATCCATTAAGCTCATGGAATCTATATCAGGCTTGTTTTTCCATACTACCACATGCATAGCCCATTCAGAAGGTAGACTTCTCAGAAACTTTGAGTTGAGATCTTCCTGAGGCATCTCAATCCCTAAAATAGTCAATTGACTTACCAACTTTTGAAGCCTATTGAACATATGATCCAACGACTCATTACTTGCTGCAGTAAAGTTCTCAAACTGATGCTTGAGAAGGGTCTTCTGAGTTTTCTTGGTGGCTTCATTCCCACCATATCTTGCAACAATAGCTTCGAAAAGAGATTTAGCACACTTGAACTTACTAAAATTCAGCAACTGATCATTGGGAATAGTCATCAGAAGCAAACTTCCAGCCTTAATATCATTCTTGTATCTTGCCTTCTCTTCATTAGTAGTCGGCTTTGTCTGCATTGTAGTCTCAGATTTACCTTCAACAATAGTTGTTGTTTCAACAGGGGTAAAAGAGTTTCCATCTTCAATGATCTCCCATAGTGCATAGTCTTGCACTTGGAAAAACTGCTCAATACGAAGTCTCCACATGTCGAACTCATTAGGTTTAAGCATAGGAAGCTTAGCAGCAATGTTGGTTGTGGATGGTGTTGTTTCCATGTCCATCTTTGTTCTTCTCGGATCTTATAAATCTATGTATCAGCAACCTGTCTCTGACACTACTTGACCGGATCTACACACACTCCTTGTGTTAGATGTGATACGAAGAATTATACTAAGTCTAGCACGCGGAATTTACTAGCTAGCACTTAGAAGATCTTATGTGTTTTGTAAGATTAGAATGAACAAAGAACACATAATAAATAACTTCCAATGATTCAATATTATTAGCAAATAATACGAGTGATCTTCCTATCACTAGGGTTTACAACCTTGAATCTTTCTAATACGTATGAACTTATCGTATTCGTGTTGTGTTCATGTATATAAACCTTAACCTAGGCAATCCTTTTATAGACCAAGGATTCCTGTACAAGATAACTATCAATCTATTCTTATACGATATACACAATATATTTTCCATATTTATCTACTTTACATAAATCATAACCAGTCTTACCTTCTTCACTCAACAGTCTTAACTGCTCATGTCTTCAATACTCTTCAGCAGTCTTAACTTCAATCTTCAACAGTCCTAACTGTTACCTCCAACAGTCTTAACTGCTTAAGCTTAATTCCTAACATAAAGTTATAACCTTATTGTGTGTATTTTGAACCAAGATTTTCCGCAATCGTATAATTTGACTGCGACAGAGGGTCGCGACCCACTCCGTCTTTATCCTTAAGATACGAAGGGCTTAGAATACCCTAAGACTTTATAGGAAAAGTTAATGTGAATTGCAATGGATGTTATCTGTATACAAGACATGTGTCTTGCTTCATCCTTCGACATTGAAACTTGTAAAGTACTTGGCTGAGCAAATCTTTGTTGTAAATAATGAAACAAGAGATTTTGAGGGAAATACTTTATATCATTAAGTGGGTAGGGAGGATTACATCATTTTAAGAAATGAACACTAAGACGCCTACCATTAATGTTTTTTCCCAAATGAGAAGAATGTGTTACATGAAATTGAAAAACAAACTGATTGTTTAAAAGGTAGTAAGTTTTATATGTAAAACTTACGAAGATTGGTACCATTCCAAGTTCTATCCATGACCTCCCCTTTAAGCGTTGCGAGCTTGTAAGCACCGTTGTCGTAGGCTTCCAGTATAACGTAGGGTCCTTCCCATGTTGGCCCTAGTTTTCCTTCGTATTCAGCCTTGCTTGCGCTGTTTAAACGAAGGACATATTCACCTGGCTTGAACGTGGAGGGTCGAACTCGGTTGTTATAGTACTTTTCAAACTTCTGTTTATAGATAGCCTCCCTAATTGAAGCTACTTCTCTTCTCTATTCGAGAAGATCAAGATTTTCCCGAAGCCTTTCTTCATTTGTTTTTTCTTCAAAGTTCACAATACATTCCGTTTCGATGCTTATTTCGGAGGGTATAACAGCCTCCGTTCCATAAGTAAGGCTAAAAGGAGTCTCCCCATGGCTTGACTTGGGGTGCGTCCTATGAGCCCACAGAACTTGGGGTAGTTCGTCTACCCACCCATGATGGCTCCGTCCTAACCTCTTCTCAATTTTATTAATAATATCCCTGTTTGTGACTTCTACTTGTCCATTGCCCTGGGGATGATAAACGGAAGTGAATGACTTCTTGATCCTTAGACCTTCGCAAAATGTTGGGAACACTCCTTGGGCAAACTGCTTCCCATTGTCTGATATGATAATGTGAGGGACACCAAAGCGACAGATTATATGTTCCCACACAAATTTTTCCATATGCCTTCCTGTCACTGATGCCAAGGGCTTTGCTTCAACCCATTTGGTAAAGTAGTCTATGGCTACGACCAAGAACTTTACCCCTCCTGGAGCAACTGGTAGGGGTCCGACTATGTCAATTCCCCATTGGCAGAAAGGCCATGCTGACGTAACTGAGGTCATGTCTTGCTTAGGCATTCTTGGAACTTTGGAGTGGATCTGACATGCTTCGCACTTTTGTATTATCTCTATTGCATCCCTATGCATGGATGGCCAATAATACCCAAGCTTCATTACTTTTGAAACAATGGAGCGAGGGCCTGCATGCAACCCGCAAGATCCTTCGTGGACCTCATAGATGATGTTCGAAGCCTGTTTTGGTCCCACACAACGAAGCCATGGGGATAAAAAGGATCTCCTGTATAGGTTGTCCCCAATAATTCTATATTGGGGAGCTTTGACCCGGATCTTTCGAGTGAGCTTAGGGTCTTCTGGCAGAATACCGCTGATCAAATACTCCCTAATTGGAGTCATCCAATTGGTGCCTTCCTCGGGTATGATGTCAGAAACTTCGCCCCGTTTAATTGACCTATCAGCCAACACTTCTACCAAAACTTCCTTCGTTAAATGAGAAAATGCCATTGAAGCCAACTTACTTAAGGTATCTGCTTTCTTGTTTTGATTTCTGTGAACATGTGCTATATCATAGGTTTCGAAGCCTTGAAGGAGTTCTTTAACTTTTTCCAAATATTGTTTGATGGTGGGCTGCCTTGCTTCATAGGAGCCTTTAATTTGGTTGGCGACTAACTGCGAGTCTACAAAAATGGAGATATTACGAACCTCCATGTCCTTTGCAAGTCGAAGACCGGCTAACAAAGATTCATATTCGGCTTCATTGTTGGTAGCTTCGAACTTAAAATGCAATGCGTAAGTGTATTCCTTTCCTTCCGGACTAACTAGCATTAAACCTGCTCCTGAACCATCAGAACTTGAGGCTCCGTCTGTGTACAATTTCCACCCCTCCTTCGTCTTTGGTGGCTTCTCCTTAGGAATTTCTTTATCTTGGCTAGGTCCGGAAGGTGTTTCAGCGAGAAAGTCTGCAAGTACCTGACCTTTGACGGAGTTTCGACCCTTGTACTCTATCTCGTGTTCTCCCAATTCAATAGCCCATTTAGCTACCCTTCCTGATTTCTCAGGCTTCGACAGTATCTGCCTAATAGGCTTGTCAGTCAATACCGTGATGGGATGAGCTTGAAAGTATCTTCGAAGGCGTCTTGCAGCATAAACCAAGGCTAGAATTAGCTTTTCCAACTCCAGATAATTTAATTCAGCTCCTTGCAGAACCCTGCTAACGAAGTATATTGGGACTTGTTTCTTCTCCCTTTCGGCTAAGAGCACCGCGCTGATGCTTTCGAATGATGCCGCAATGTACATGAACAACACTTCGCCTTTGATTGGGACTGTAAGTATTGGTAAGATTTCCATGAATTCCTTTAGCTTTTCGAAGTCTGCTTCCGCCTCACAACTCCATTGGAAAGTATTTTTATCTGTACACCCCTTGAGTGTTTTAAAGAATGGTAGAGACCGATCTGTCCCTTTCGACAGGAACCTGCTAAGTGCCGCAAGCTTCCCATTGAGGCTTTGAACTTCTTTTAGTGACTTCGGAGCTTGAAGGTCAGTGATGGCTTTTACCTTCGAAGAGTTAGCTTTAATACCTTGTTTAGTGATCAAATGCCCCAAGAATTGTCCTTCCTCCATGCCAAAGGAACACTTCTTAGGGTTAAGCTTCATATTGATTGCCCGTAATTGATCGAAGGTCTCTTGGATGTCGAAGATGAGGTCCTCTTCGGTTCTGCTTTTTATTACCATGTCATCAACGTAGGCTTCCAAGTTCCTCCCAATTTGCTTGTGGAAGGCTTTATCTACTAACCGTTGGTAAGTTGCCCCTGCGTTCTTCAGACCGAAGGGCATTTTCTTGTAACAATAGACACCCTTTCCTGTGTAGAAGGCTGTCTTTTCTTCATCTTCCTCCGCCATTTGTATTTGGTGATACCCTTTGTAGGCGTCCAGAAAACATTTCAAACGGAACCCGGAGAGAGATTCGACCTTCCAATCGATTTCTGGTAGAGGGTAGCAGTCCTTCGGGCAAGCTTTATTGATGTCGGTGAAGTCAACGCACATACGCCACCCTCAGTCACTTTTCTTTACCATGACTGGGTTGGCGACCCAAGTTTGGTATTTCACTTCCCTGAGAATTCCTGCTCGCACAAGCTCATCCACCTCTTTGCAAGCAGCTGCATTTCTTTCTGGTGCCAGGCTTCGTCGCTTCTGCTTAATTGGTTCAATGTGCTTGAACTCGTTAAGCTTATGTTCTGTGCCGAAGGGCTTGCCATCGATCATAAGAGTCCTGGGAACTCCGGTCATGTCTGAATATGTCCATGCGAACACATCTTTGTTGGCTTTGAGTAGCTTCTCCAGGTCTGCTTTGAAGTTAGCAGGGAGTTGCTTTTCGATTACCACCGTTTGCTCTGGATAGAGCTCATTTATCACGATACGCTCTTCGGCATCCGTACAACTTAGAATAGCCTTTGGAGGCTCCTCCGGACTTTCCCTAATCTTTTTGCCACTGTCTCCCACTTGTCCTTGACTGTAACTGGAGAACACGGTTCCTATCCCATAAGGTGTATGGAACTTTACCACTGCATGTATAGTGGAGACTACGATACCCATCTTTTGCATGGCGGTCCTTCCTATCAGCAAGTTGTAAGGAGAGTTGGACCTTACGATAGCGAACATGAGGGTTTCTGTCCTTGCGAGCTTGCCTTCTCCAATTGTTATTTCCAACGGAACTTCTCCCAGAGGCCACGAATGCTAACCAGAAAATCCTACCAAAGGTATCTTCGAATCAACCCGTTGCGACCTGATCGAAGGCTTGAGCTTAAGAAAACAATGCTCATAAATAATTTCGCAGGAGCTTCCACAGTCCATATAGGCTCTATTCACTTCTCGGTTGGAAATGAGGACTTTGATGACTACCGGATCATTTGAAGGGACTTGGCCCGCAAGAGGAGGAAAAGTTACCTCCCCTACTTCATTACCCTCCTGCTTCGTTACCTTTCTTTTCAAGCTGGCTTCGCCCCAACGAACCATGAGTATTGGGGCTTCGAGAGGAGTAGCATCTTTAGCCAATTGAGTGTCGGTCATCTTTTCCTTTCCCTTCTTTATACCCTTCACCAAGTGTGCCAATTGCCCGGACTTCACAGCTTCTTCTATCTGTTTCTTTAACTCTCTACAACTGTTTGTATCATGACCATAATCTTCGTGAAAGTGACAATACTTGCTGGTATCCCTGTTTTTGCCCTTACTTGACATACGAGGGGGTGCTTCGAAGGCCTTAGCAGCCCTCTCTGTAGCAAGTATTTCCTTTGGAGACTTGGTTAGTGATGAAATCAAATAAGTACATTTTATTATCATCATTTATCCTATTTATTTAACTTGTTTTATTATATTATCTATGAGAATCGATACATTAATGTTTACTTTAGTAATTCTCAGGTAAACACAAGCATTATGTGAAACTTGGCGATTTTGGACTAATTATGGAGCAAAACAAGCAAGATGTCAAAAGCCTACTGAAATCCAGAAGATCAAGCTCGTTCTACTCCAGATATGCCGCAATATACTTCTAACATACGGCGTATCACTATCAAGATTTCACAAGTTACAATCCAAGTACATGCGCCGCATACAAAGATCAAGATACGCCGCATCTAAAGACGGTGTACGAATATTCCTGAATATATTAATCTTGGACCCCAAGCGAAGTTAAGTCAATGCGCCGCATCTATTCACTCTATGCGCCGCATTGATCCCTCAGACAGAAACTATAAATACCCCAAGGACAGACGAAATTCAAAGTTCTCTCTCTCGAAGTCTTGGACGTGTGTGAAGAAATAACCCTAGAGCCGAATTCAGACGACCAAGCAGTACAAGACACACCTAAACGAAGATACAAGAGCTGTAAGAAGGTCCTGCATGTATTCAATTCATTAAGCAGTTTTGTTTTATTGTATTAGTACACTTTAATTCATCAGGATTGATGGGCTTGTGTCATGTGACTACGGAAGATCATGCACTCCCCTTAATATTGCTTTCCCATTAATTAAAGTTTATATGTTGATGTCTTTGGTGACTTTTATTAGTGCATTGATAACCTCTGTGTCTAGCTGAGTCTTGCTTGGGTCGCCATGCCCCTTCCTCGCCTATTTGTTTTAGCGTCTCTTGAATAAATAGGATAGACATAAGTAATCATTAAGAGTTTACCCGCCGATAAGATTAGAGCCAACGAGAAAGGTTTAATTATATACACAATAAAACAAGTGACAAGCTACTTAATTATCAGGACAGGTCTTCTTATTGTCTCGAGTATCTATCTGTGTACGTGTGTGCTAATCGCTGATTCGTGCTCATTAGTTTAGTTTTCTATTTAATCATAACCAAACCGTGCCAGTCTCTCAGGCTGAACCCCCTTGCGTTAGATTAGGTTGTATAGCTAACTTAGGATATTAAAATACTGATTAGAATAACTAGATAATACGTTCCACTCTTAGTGATCGACACTCTACTTACCATTATATTCATACTGACCGGGTACACTGCTCGTTAAGTGTGTGTGTTATTGATAAGTCGGCTAAATATAAATTTAAAACTTGAGTAGGCATTAATACTGCTAAACCGCAACGACACATAACGCGCATCAAGTTTTTGGCGTCGCTGCCGGGGAGTGAATTGTTATTATCTGTTAATTTGATTTAGTATTTTAATTAGGTTTTTCTTTTTATTTTTTTTTTAGATTCTAACCACTAACCCTGTTATATATTAGATAGATTGCATTCATTGTATAATTTGCATATTTTATATTTTTGTGTGTTTTTGTTTTCTGTAATTTTTGTTTGATTTTATTTTTGTTTTTCTTTTCTGTATTTTTCTGCATTCTGCTATCGTTGTATTGTGCTAATACAAACGATACGGCGCATCTGTTTTCACAGATACGGCGTATTGCGTTTAATTTTTATAAAATACAACGCGTTTAATAAATTCGAGTACGACACATCTTTCCCAAGATACGGCGTATTCTGTTTTTAATAAGAAATTTTTCTAAACCCTAACGCCATACGACGCATCTGTTTTAACAGATACGGCGTATTTTCTATTTAAATTAAAAACAGTTTTCCGAATTATTAAACAAAATCGACGCATCGATCTTTATCGATACGGCGCATCTACTAAATCAAAAATCTTGTATTTTGAAACGTAACGAAAATACGGCGCATTAGCTTTTGTTAATACGACGCATTTAATTTTAATAAATATAATCGATTTTTGATAATTTAAACTGGATACGGCGCATTCTAAAATTATAAGCGGCGTATCTGTTTTCTGAATAAAAGTCTGATTAAATTTTAACGTAATAAGATACGACGTATCCAACTTTCTGGATACGGCGCATCGTTTGCAGATATCAGCAACTTTTATTTTTCGTATTCCGTTTTCGTTGTTAATTTTCTGATATCATACTTTCTTGAACATACCCTACTGATGCTTTTGTGATGATTTCAGGAAGTGCATGACCAGGAGTTCAACTAAGAACTTGATTAAACCTTTCAAAGATCCTGAACGAGCCTTACATTCGCTTAAAAGGCTTTTCAACACAAAAAGCTTTGAAATTTCAAGTTCGTTCGAGCTTGATTACTTTTCTGAAGAGAAGGAGGAAGAAGAAACAGAAACAATGACGGAAAACACTACTATGGAGGAATACATGAACAAAACCCGTGCTGATTACAGTTCAGGAGTTGCTAGACCGAAGTTTGATGAAAAGTCAAAGTTTGAGTTGAAGGGTCAGTTTCTCAAGGAGCTAAGAGAAAATGCTTTCAGTGAAACAGAACATGAAGATGCTAATGAACATGTTGAAAAAGTCCTCGAGATTGCAGATTTGTTTACTACAGAAGGAGTCTCTGACGATCAACTTATGCTAAGAATCTTTCCAATTTCGCTTAAAGGAGCTGCTAATAAATGGCTAAAGGAATGAACCTGCTAGTTCAATCACAACATGGGAAGATTTAAAGAGCAAATTCCTGAAAAGATATTGTCCGCCTGCTAAAACTGCTAAAAAGATGGAGGCTATCAACAATTTCAAGCAAGAGCCTGATGAAACTCTTTATCAAGCTTGGGAACGATTTAAAGACTTATTAATGAAATGCCCTCAACATTATCTAAGTCCAATGCAGGAGATAATATTGTTCTATTAAGGATTGGACGTGCCTACTAGACAAATCTTGGATGCTAAGGGAGCTGTGCCTCAAATGAGTGCAGCCGATGCTAGAAAAGCTATCCAAGAAGCTGCTGATCACTCTCAAAAATGGCACGATGGAACCTCTACTAGATCTAAGAGCAGCACTAATTCTGACGGGTTTGCTGCAATTCAAGCTCAATTGGATAAAATTAGTAGAGAGATGAAGAAGCGTGATGAGAAAGTTTATGCTGCCCAAGTTGGATGTGAAAAATGCGAAGGACCTCACTACACTAAACATTGCCCTAATAAGAATGAAAGTGAGACTTTTGAAGAAGCATACTACACACAATTTGGACAACCATTCCGACCTTCAGGAAGATTTAGGGAAGCTGCTCCGGGATACTATCAAAAGAACAACTATAATCCCACTTATCAAGAAAGGAGGCAGACTTTGGATGACACTTTAAAGCAAATTATGGCCGATGCTGCTAAAAGACATGAAGAGAACACCGCTATGATCAAAGAAATCCGAGCCTCAACGGATACTATAACAAGAAATCAAGGAGCTTCGATCAAAGCATTGGAACAACAAATCGGACAAATGAGCAAGGTCCTTCAAGAAAGGGGATACAGAAGTTTACCAAGCTCAACTGAAACTAACCCAAGAGATCATGTCAAGGCCATATGCACTACTGAAGAAGTCACGCCTAACATACCTTTTCCTAGAAGATTGATGAATGGTAATGATGCTGCAAAGCCCGAATTTTTCTTTAATTCTTCAATCAGTTTAAGGAGGTTACTCAAAGAGAAGGCAAAGATTGAAGAGGAGATCAAGGCTACAATGAAATAAGAGAGCTCTGCAACCGACTTACGTGCCGTGCCTCATAAAGAAAAAGACCCAGGAAGTTTTACTTTACCTTGTTCAATTAATGACAAATCTTTCAATAATGTATTAGCTGACTTAGGAGCTAGCGTTAGTGTTATGCCCCTTAAGACGTTCACTACCCTAGGACTAGGAAAATTAGCACCAACTAAGCTACTTATTGAATTGGCTGATAAAACGGTAAAACGACCTGAAGGGGTTGCTGAAAATGTGCTAGTTAAGATTGAGAAGTTTGTTTTCCCCGTAGACTTTGTTATACTAGATATGCCCGAGGATGTTAAGATTCCTTTAATCCTTGGAAGACCTTTCTTGTCTACCGCCCATGCTAAGATTAATGTGTTTAAAAGAAAAATCTCATTAAAGGTAGGGAACAATAAACTAGTCTATAAGTGCCAAAATCCTGCTAAGAGCATAATTAGAGGCGTCTATGTGCTAGGATTAAGAGAACGTATGGACCTCGATCTTGAAGCTAGGCTAATGGGAGAAACATTGATTCAAAACAACTCAACTAATACTAATCATGAGAACCTCGAGGAATTTATTGACCTTAATGTACCTACCGAACTTAGGCGCGATATTGTTAATGATTCTGATGATGAGTGGTATGATTGCGAAGTAATTAACAAACGTAGGAGAATAGTTGAGAATACAAATTTGAATAATGATATGTTTATTGAACTGCCACCCCACCTTGCATATTTATGCCTATACAATAATAAGAATTTTCCGTCTATCATTTTGTCATCTCTGCCCGAAAGGGACAGAACTTTGTTTATACAGATATTAAAGAAGAATGGCGTGGATATTAAGGACGAGCAAGGAGTGTTCAATATTACTGGAGTGGCGATGAGGGAGCGCGATGCTTCCGACTCTTTCAGTGATCGGTATTAAGGAGTTGAACGTGAGTCAAACTTGAAGACTCTGGAATAAAGACAAGTGCTGACCGGGAGACAACCCGATGAAGAAATTTTTTTTTCTGTTCTGTGTCGAGTCTGTCAGACCTGCAGAAGATGCGGCGCATCTCCATCATAAGATGCGACGCATCACCTGCACTGGTCATATCTTATTTCATTTTCTGCATTTTTACTTTTGACTTTAAAACTTTCTGTCAGTATTTTAATGCGGCGCATCCCTGGTTAAGGATGCGACGCATCTTTTATTCTGATTCGTATTTATTCCAGGCTCGATACGGCGTATCTTTTTCCATAAGATACGGCGTATCGACTGACCTGATGATTTACAGTTTAATTTTTTTGGTTTTATTTTCACTAACTACTAATGTATTATGCAAGTTTGAACCTTCTTAACTCAGGTGTGTTAAAGTCTAAATGGTATTATAGATTCCTGCATTTTTTGTGTGGATACATCATGTATGAAGCTTAAACGTTCTCATCCACAAGAAAGTTGATTTTTGCTCTTATACGAATAATGGAGGATCATACCGAGCAAATCTCAGGGGAGTTTTTCTGTTCTAATTCTTTTATTTTCCAGTTTTTAACCTTTGACACAAACAACGAGGACGTTGTTTAACTTAAGTGGGGGGATGGAGAATTAGAACACTTACTTGTCCTAAACTTTTTCAAAATATGCTTAAAATGCGCTTAATATATCAAAATTTAAAATTTTTAGCATGTTTTTGTTTAAATTCTAAATTACATAACCGCACACATAACTCTATTCTTTCAAAAATATTAAATCTTTAGTGTGCTGGTGACTTGTAAACTTTAGAACTTGGCTTGTATACTATTCGAGACCACCATAATGAGTATTATCTATATAATTGGAGTGACTTGTCTAAATTGGTAAATTTCTAGGATTACACCCAAATAGCCTTTATATGTTATGTGATATTAACTAACTACACTGGTTAGTTAACCCCCGTATAAACCCTTTGTTACTCTCATTTTTAGAGTAAGATACCCCTAAAAAAACCCTTAGAGCCATTCCTTTCGTTTCTTACACATTTGTTATAATGTTTCGATACACCCTTACACCTTAGCCTACCCTGTAGATTAAAATCCGTGGTTAATTGCTTTAGGCAAAGTGTGTTTCCTTACATTACTTGTGTTCACGTGCGTAATTCATTATCTTTGGTTAAGTCGGGAAATTGCACAATGCAATTGGTATGAAAGTAAATATTGTATAACTTTTAGTTTATTTTTCGTGTGTTTGCTACTTTCACTATTACAGTTATTTCTGAAAGTACGAAGAGTATGGAAAAATTATCCGGAAAAATAGTGATAGAAAAGTTGTGAAATTTTACACATATGTTGATGTCAAAAAAAAAAAATCGAAAAAAAAAATAGAAAAGAAAAAGAAAAAGGAAAAGTTGGAAGTTTGTTTTAACCAACGTATGTAAAGTTTTGTATTAAGTGGGAGATATCACCACTATTTGTTGTATATTATATTTATGGATTGAATGGGAGTTGGCCGTTATGGGAACGCCAACTAAGGTTATTCTTTGATTGAGATCTTGTTGAGTATAATTCGTGTCTACCTAAAGCGTGTGTTTCAAGTGTTAAAGCGTGAGTTATTCAATGATATGAGTCTTATTCATGGGATGGTTGGGAAAGTGATTAACCGCACTTAGGATTTTAATTTATCTGTTTTGTTTATTTTCATTTTACACCAATTTGTATCCCAAATATTATCCATACCCTATATCATTCTTCATCCAAACCTTTGATTTATTGAGATTAGGGATTTGAGCAATCTTAAGTATCGTAGTCGTGGATTCGGCTATGTATTTATGATTTTGTCGCCCTTTTTGATATAATATTATTGGTGAAGATTACTTGGTCCTATCTTTAGCCTATTCGAGTTAAGGATTTGAGCAATTGTAAGTATCGTGGTCGTGGATTCAATCATGTATTTGTAATTTTGTCGCCTTTTCTGGAATATGAGATCGATAGAGATTAAAAAGGATGATCAACCCTTAACCAACAAACCCTTTTTACTGCTTTAGACTTGTTACTCCTTGACTTTAGTGGGGGAGATGCGTATACTTGCCAAGCCTATGATAGAATATTCGTCACAACTAAGCAACTAAACGATTTAGAATTGTTTTTCATTAAAAATTATTTTGGTTTCTACTTCGTTAAGTGTTTGGTTGTGTGATTATGACAAAACGAATACGTGCTTAAATATAAAAATAAATCATAATATCTTTTAGGATACATTTTCATTTGATTAATTCTAAGGTTTACTTGGGGACAAGTAAAGTTCAAGTGGGAGGATATTTGATGAACTCAAATAAGTACATTTTATTATCATCATTTATCCTATTTATTTGACTTGTTTTATTATATTATCTATGAGAATCGATACATTAATGTTTACTTTAGTAATTCTCAGGTAAAAACAAGCATTATGTGAAACTTGGCGATTTTGGACTAATTATGGAGCAAAACAAGCAAGATGTCAAAAGCCTACTGAAATCCAGAAGATCAAGCTCGTTCTACTCCAGATACGCCGCAATATACTTCTAACATACGGCGTATCACTATCAAGATTTCACAAGTTACAATCCAAGTACATGCGCCGCATACAAAGATCAAGATACGCCGCATCTAAAGACGGTGTACGAATATTCCTGAATATATTAATCTTGGACCCCACGCGAAGTTAAGTCAATGCGCCGCATCTATTCACTCTATGCGCCGCATTGATCCCTCAGACAGAAACTATAAATACCCCAAGGACAGACGAAATTCAAAGTTCTCTCTCTCGAAGTCTTGGACGTGTGTGAAGAAATAACCCTAGAGCCGAATTCAGACGACCAAGCAGCACAAGACACACCTAAACGAAGATACAAGAGCTGTAAGAAGGTCCTGCATGTATTCAATTCATTAAGCAGATTTGTTTTATTGTATTAGTACACTTTAATTCATCAGGATTGATGGGCTTGTGTCATGTGACTACGGAAGATCATGCACTCCCCTTAATATTGCTTTCCCATTAATTAAAGTTTATATGTTGATGTCTTTGGTGACTTTTATTAGTGCATTGATAACCTCTGTGTCTAGCTGAGTCTTGCTTGGGTCGCCATGCCCCTTCCTCGCCTATTTGTTTTAGCGTCTCTTGAATAAATATGATAGACATAAGTAATCATTAAGAGTTTACTCGCCGATAAGATTAGAGCCAACGAGAAAGGTTTAATTATATACACTTCATATAAAACTAGCAATAAAACAAGTGACAAGCTACTTAATTATCAGGACAGGTCTTCTTATTGTCTCGAGTATCTATCTGTGTACGTGTGTGCTAATCGCTGATTCGTGCTCATTAGTTTAGTTTTCTATTTAATCATAACCTAACCGTGCCAGTCTCTCTGGCTGAACCCCCTTGCGTTAGATTAGGTTGTATAGCTAACTTAGGATATTAAAATACTGATTAGAATAACTAGATAATACGTTCCACTCTTAGTGATCGACACTCTACTTACCATTATATTCATACTGACCGGGTACACTACTCGTTAAGTGTGTGTGTTATGATAAGTCGGCTAAATATAAATTTAAAACTTGAGTAGGCATTAATACTGCTAAACCGCAACGACACATCACGCGCATCAAGTTAGACTGCTTAACAAACCTTGGTTGGGGCCTTTGTTGTACGGAGAAAACCTATCTATGTTCTTGTTCTTGTTCTTTGACCCTTCCCACGAAGAATGCTTCGAAAACTTGTTGTTGCTGTCTCTGTCTATCGGAGCCCCATTAGTGGATACCTCTTTCGCTTCGACCCAAGTATACGTCTTTTCCATTAACCCTTTGTAAGTTGTCGGAAGGTCAGTGGACAAGAATTCCACCAAACTCCGATTTCGAAGACCATGTACGAAACCCGAAATGCGCTGATCTTCATGAAGACCCAAAATCTGCAAAGTCTCATCGGTGTACCTAGTAACGAAGGCCCTTGTGCTTTCTTTTTCCTTTTGTTTGATGTTGTGCACCGTTAAATGAGTCCTTGTGAACTTCTTTTGCTGACTGAAATGTGACTGGAACTTAGCCTTGAGATCATCAAGATTGATGATGCTACCGGGCTTTTGCCCATTCCACCAAATACGAGCAGAATCCCTTAGGGTGTATGTAAACATATGACAGGCCACGGGCATAACCCATTTTTGCATTTTGATAGCCCCTTCGAACAAGTGTAAGAAATTTTCCGGATCCTCCTTCCCATCATAAGTCCCAATGTGCGAAGGCATTTTCAACCCATCAGGCAATGGGTAATCTTCTATCCACCTAACGAAGGGTGTAGCTGAACCCATAGGGTCTGAGTATAGACAATTGTAAGGTGGTTCATACATGGGAACAGTATTATAGGGATTGTTGTTTGGGGGTATTCCTATAGGAGTTTGACTTGGGTAGGACTGATAAGGTGTATTCATGGCAAACGGATAACCGTTTCCCATGGCATACGGAGGGTACGCCATAGGATGCCCGAAGGGTATGCTCCCAAAAGTTTGAGGGAGGCTTGGGTTATTAGGCTGTCCATTTACTGGAGGATATAAATTTTGAGAATAAGACTGAGTTTGGAACGAGGGGTACATACCATTGGGAGGAAGATTTCCTCCCATATTAATTGTAAGCGGATTGCCTTCTATGCCTGATGCGTGAGAAGGCTGTAACGGAACCCCAGCTTCAGTCCTTCCAAGATGAGCTGCTAGCAATGGAGGCAAAGTCACCCCCACTTCTTCCCTTCGTTGGCTCCTACCGTTAGAGCCTTCGGTAACCGCCCCTTCTCTCCTTGTTGGAGCCCTCTCGGGGACTCCTTCGAAAACAACGGACCTTCTGCTTAGCCTTCGACTGACTGGAGACCCAATCCTTAGGGCCGATAGAGTTGCTCCTTGGGTCAGAGGCCTAGGTTCCATATCCATTTCTTCATCATACAATTCACTTGAGTATTCCAACTCCCTTCGCATCTCAGCATTCCTAACTTGCCTCTTACGAGCCCTTAGGAGGGATTCCAACACTTCGTGGTTGTCTTCGACAAAGGCTGGGCTAAGAATGGGCTCCGGATTGGCTGATGTCGAAGCATGATGGTTGGGTGTTGTTTCTGGGTGAGAACGTGTTGTGAACGTGGAGGCGGTTATTGGGGGAAGGTTGTTAGAGTCATTGACTAGTATTAGCGCCAAGGTCGAGAAACCCGGTGGGGGAGTATCTTCTCTCCCTTGATCCATGCCAAAATAATAGTGAAAGTAGTTGGTTGGTTATAAGCTTAGAAATAACGAGACCAATTGTAGCGGGTCCCACGGATGGCGCCACTGATTGTACAAATAATTGCACGACCAGGCCTTCGATGATGATCAAAGGATTTATGGGGTGTTGGGATTGCGCCAAGCTTGTTCTTAACCTGAAATAAGAAATACCAAGACACTACGTTAAGTGATTGCGCAGGGGTTGGACACTGCGAACCACCTCCGGCGTGCGAGTAAGTATGTGTGATATGATAAGTAGGTTGTAATTTGCGAGAGTGAAGTTAACTTACATCGTCTTGGACCGACTAAGCTATTTATAGGAGAGAAATAGGGCTTAGTGGGCGGTTGCACCTTGTTTGGAGATCATGGGGGCGTCCCATGATTTGTGGTAACCGCTAGGGCTTTGTAGCCCACGATCTCTATTTTGGCGGGAAGGCCTAAAGGAAGAGGAGACGTGGGTATGACCAAGTCAAGAGGGTTCTCCGTTGTAGTCCCTTCGAGATAGATACCCCGAAGGGCTTAGGGCTTCGATTGGCGGGTTCCCACATGGTAACCATTTCGTAGACGAATGGTTTTACGCCAATGAAACGTGTTAGGAAATTGACCTGGGCCTCCGAAGGGAGGGCTTTCTACAGGTTCGAAGGGGAGTCCTTCGACCCGTTCGGAGGGTACATCATCAAATACTTATGTACAAAACTCTAGTTTGAAACTCAAATTTACGCAGTTCTCTTTCGGAGTTTGGCGTCCTAGGATTTGAGTTGGGATATTCAATGGAAAACCCTAATTCGCTTTTTATATGGGAAGCTCAATTTGGAGATTTTTTGAATGGAGCTCAGGTGATATTTGATCAGTTCTTGAGTAGTGGGGAGGCTAAATGGTTGCGTCAGATAGGGTTAGTTGTGTTGTTACCTCATGGTTACGATGGTCAAGGTCCTGAACACACAAGTGCAAAGACTCGAGCGTTTCCTTCAGGTGAGGCTCTTCTTCTAGTTTAAGGCATATTAATTTCGTGAAACTAAGATATGATAAGTTGCTAATAACTTGTTATATGGTAGATGAATGATGATAACCCATTTGTTATTCCTGAGATGGAACCAACCCTACGTAATCAAATTCAAACTTGCAATTGGCAAGTTGTCAATGTTAAAACTCCAACGAATTATTTCCATGTGTTGCGTCGACAGGTGAGTTCTTCTGTATAACATAACATTTATTAAAAGGTTCATTATGTTCATCACTTCCTCACATTTCGTTATGGTAATCCAGTTGCATAGCGAGTTCCGTAAGCCACTTATCGTAATGGCTCCAAAGAATTTGCTTCGTCATAAAGATATATTGCAAATCAAACTTGCCTGAGTTTGATGATGTCCAAGGACACCCAGGTTTCGACAAACAAGGACCAGATTCAAGCGACTCATCAAGGACCAGAATGACCACTCGGATCTTTGTTAGAATTTAAATACCATAACAATTATATAAATAAATACTACATCATCAAAGCACATAGCGGAAGCATAAGATCATATTTAACTTAATATCCATTGTGTAATGTTTGATGCTTTCCAATCTTTCAAGATTTTTCAGCTATATCAATTACGCAACAATTTGCCATATGGTTCATACTTAGAATTTAGGAGCAATTCCAGGATGAGGATGTTAATTCTATATCCAACCATATCCATTACACTTAGTTATCTAATAACTTTCAATTAGATATTAATGTTATCAAATCATCTTTCATCAAGCATGATACAACAAATAACATGATGTACATGAAAAATCCTTGTGTCAAACTTAAATTTTATTCATGTTATATCTTTTCAAAGATATGTTTCTATTTAGACTTTCTAATAGTATATCATGTTCTATTAGAATCAGTTATTTTACCGCTTATGTTTATAACAATAAACATATATTCCAAGGTTGTATGTTTATTTTCTAAATCTTCAAGTGAAGTTTCATTCCAAACTAAGGCTTAACATTTAATGTTTATGGAATGTTACTTTCTATATGTTATACAACATATATGAAATAAGAAAATAAATATAACACTCCCACTAGCTTTCAGGAATATTAAGGAAATATCTTATTTTAATTATAAATCAACACTTGGATTTAATAATTAAACATAAGTATATCTCCTAGATGCATGCATTAATCCATTCATGAATGATTGCACTTTGTATACTTCCAAAGATTATTCGAATTCAAATACTCCTCTTAATTACTTATCGTCCTCGTACAAGTAATTTCTCAAGAAAGAGTTTTGATATTCCATTGTTAATTTCATATTTATGAAACTAAGAATGAAAATCATTATCTTTATACATTTAATGTGCCTAGAAAGAATATTCAATCACAGTTAATTGTTTAAGTGTGATTGATAATCATTCATTAAATATGTATACAAAATTGTCCATATGATTTCTACTCAAAAATTTAAATCTCTAGGATTTTCATTCCCTTTGTAGAAATTCATCTTCATTCTATAGCCTAACTATAGATTTCAAGATTAATTAAGTTTCTAAAACTAATTATCTTTATAGACTGCATCTAAACATTCATAATATGAGTAACTTGCCAAATTCAATATTTGCAATTCATCTTAATGACCAACAGGTTTACCATAATCCTGTAACTCATAATCCTCAACATATTATACAAATATTTGAGATATCCTTGCGGATCTATGAATGAGAATTCCATCATCTTGAGATTTAACATTAACATGTTTAATCCTCATCATGACATATACTAGTGTATTTAGAAGATTATGTATCTTGTAACTTTATCTTTCAAGATAAAAACTCCCACTTGCCTTTTGCAATTTATAGACTATCTATAAATACTTAGCAAGTAGAGCAACACAAAATTGTTCTCTTTTGGGACATTACAAATACATATTGACAATTCCTTACATTAAGTTTGTTAATAACCTACTCATAAGTAGTTTAACAAATTCAGAACTTCAATTTTAAGACTTAATGTGATTCATCACATTTCATAATAAATGATGTCTTATTAATCTTATAGGTTGGAGTCTTATTGAGTACATACTACCCATGCTCAATTTTCTAACCTTGATAACTTTTGGAAGGAAGGAAGTTATAGTTATCTTTAATCAAACAATACCAATAGAGTTTGATTCTCCTAATTGAACACACCACAAACTTGAGGTATTTCATTAGAACTAATATTGTGAGACAATCTAACAATATGTAAGATGAACTTATACTCCTTCTGGCTTACCTATTTACCAACTAAGTCAACTTAATGGTGAAATAGATTTTTCAAGCCAATTGCATGCTTTATAACACAAGTACTTTTTAACTAAGTCACTTATCGTCCATATCTCAATCAAGAAGACTTAGACTGTTATAATCCCACTATACGTTATAAATCATTGATAAACTCAATGACTTCTTATATATGTCTTAATAAAAAAGACATAACAAGTTAACGTCTTACTTTATATTATAATAAGTCTTGTAACAATTTAAAAGACTTCATATTTATAACGTTACAATAAAATATAAACATGTATAACTAAAGTAATCATGAACACCACAATTTGGTTTCAATAGTTATTTCAAGTTAATTTATTACTTCATATATTTATGACATTCCAAGAATACATAAATATTCAAATTTGATTACTTCATTTATTTATGTCATTTCAATAATACATAAATATTTATTTTGAAGTAGTATCATTATCCTTATTGACACTTGTTCTAATAGGTATCTAATTAAGAAACAGTAATTCTCCATGTACGGTCTCACGTAATCATGGAATTTTACATTGTTGTTGTAATTTAGTCAAGGTCTCACTTAAGCTAAATTTCAACAACAAGTGTTTCTAGACTTAGAGGTGTATTAGTCATATGTAGAACTTTAGTTTCTTACCTTGCGGTCAAGACAGTTCTTTAAATCATATTCCTATATGTTGTACCTTGCACACAATATAAGATTTCTCCCACTTGTGCATGGAACAACATCATGTATCAGATAAACAACACGTCACTCGTTTGTTAATGTGATCAATATGATTGTGTCATAGATATTACTCCCTCCGTCCCATTTAAAGTGTCCACAATGGTATCTTTGGTTGTCCCATTTAAAGTGTCCAGGGAATATTTTCAACCAATGAGAAGAGAGTTTAGTGGGTAATAGTGATATTTAATTGGTGGAGAGTGTAGTTGGCCCCACTTTCCTAAAACTTTGTGCAAATGAAAAGTGGACACTTTAAATGGGACGGAGGGAGTAGTAGATATAGAACCACCTTGTCTAGTAAGGAAACGTACATGACTATCCTTAAAACCACAAGTGTCTATAATTGAAAATTAATTATCTCAAGACATTCTAGAGATAATTTGGGTTACTACCAAGATGACAAAGCTTGTAGCTCCCACTGAATTACAGATCATTACAATAATTCACTATTTAGTAATTACAACACAATGCTCGCACTGGATTTGACAACATTGTAAGTGTTTCATAACCAGTCAAAGCAATTAGTGTGCTATTAACTTTCCTACACCTTTGAGAAGACCCATTCGTAACAATTACATAGGTACTAAAAAGAGTGTATTATACTATATATAGATGATGGAGTATCCGTCAATGCATTTAACTTGAAAATTGGGCATGCAATTTTTTCTTAATATATCTACCATCCCCACAATGGTATGTAACATCTTTAAGTGGTCAAAGCACAACAACTAGATAAATCATGCTAGTTTGTCTTTTACCAATTTTGCGGTAACTAGTCTAGCTTCTAATTTAATAACTCATAAAATGTGCAATTTTATTAACTATTAAAGTTTTGCTATGAGTTATTTCTTAGAATTTAGACAATTCTAATTTTTCTATCTTACCTTTCTCATTCATGAAAAAGAATAGGATTAAGTCTCACTCTTCTCTCAAAGAAAGGAGACTAGGTTTATACTTTTAGTAAAGTTGACTCTAGCCAAAAACCCCTACGGGTGTAGATCAATTTACCAATAAAGAATGTCCCACGTTTACGGTTTAACGTTGCATTAATACATTAAAAGAATTTACAAAATTCAATTTTAGTATTTTCGATAATACAATTTTTCAAGAAAAGAAAATTACCCAGGAAATATTCATATATCCATTTAATCTTCTTGAAAACTAGGATCAAAATTCCCATAGTTTCACTACATCAGTTGATCTGCTAGTAGTGAAAGTACAAAAGATGGTAATCTGTCGTACAATAATCGGCAAACAATTTTCGACTCCTAGATCATTATGGGAATTACATTTGCCAAATACAATTTTGCAAATTAAGCATGTTTCTTCCCATCTCATGCCTTAAGTTTCAAGGTCTCACTTACAACTTAATTAAGTCGTCTAACTTAGAAACTGCAAATTCTCCATGTCACGGTCTCACGCCATGGAAATTTACCATGTCATTAATATCTAGGCAAGGTCTCACTTACGCTAAATATTAACTCCAAGTGTCTATTATAATTAGATAGCATGGACTTAAATTTTAGGGTATTGTATTTTGATGTGACAATCAAAATATGTACGAAGAAGCATGCACACATCTTAGTAGTGCAAGTTTTCAAAACAATTTTATTTACCAATTTGGCTAAGAGTTAAACCAACAAAGTTTTAATTGAGGTATTAGGTTCACCAATCAAAGAATTACCTACAATTATCGCCCACTATATCCTACTGCTGCATGAGTCAAAAGACCCAAGTTATTCAGATAATTACCACAAAAGTGGCGCGTGGAATTGAGGTCAATTCACCCTTAAGATGATTTTGCACAAAAAAATAGCATTACTTGGTAGCTCCAATTAGACACACAAAGGAGCGGAGAGACAAACGTTCGCCCGGAGGCTAATTAAAAACGCGTCTCTTTCGGATGACAATTTAATGTCAAAGCCTCCTTATACCCCTCTTATAGTTTGTCTAAACTGGGTGAGCCGTTCACACTATTGGTACAAAACTCATCACTCAATTAAAAGTTTATGATTCTAAGTCTTAAAAAATATGTTATAAACCATAATATTGCTAGTCTCGCCTGGGAGCAAATTACCGTGCGAAGCGAACCACTGTCGGCACATAAGACTTTGCAATATATAATTTATCACATCATGTTGCATAGTTATTAGATCAATTTATTTTCCATTCGAAAAATTACCTTCTTTTTGCTTACAATTCGTCATATAATTTAAACAAAAAACAAGTAATTTAATAAAAATAAATAACCACATAATAACACATATAATCTTAACAATTAAATCATATAGCCACACGCAAACCTTTTGATAAATCCTATTAATAATCTATATATGTTTTAATATGCATATATTTAACTAAGACTCCCATTAGTTTTCGAGCTAATGGTACCAATGGACCACACACACCAAACAATTTGGTTGCGTAAGTCTTAGCAAACATATACCACGTCGCACATAAAAGATTCATTAATTTAATTAATTGGTGTTTTTCTCAATTTTAGATCTATCTTATTACATGTAGCAAATAACTTAACAATTAATTACAAACCCTAATCCATGATAAACATGCATGTTTCATCATGGATTAATTTACAAGTCAAGGAACGTAACCCTTAACACACATAAACAACCATGTTCCTAGTTTTAGGGTTACAAAACTAATTTTTAATTAAAGAGGGCAACCCCCCCCCCACCAAAAAAAGTTAGGGTTCGAAATTTTTAATGTTCTAAACCCAAAAAAATTCGACTAACATGTAATCCTAATCAAAGATTCGATTTTTATGTGTTTCAGTAATACAATTACATGTTAAACGGCTCGTGATGCCACTGTTAGAATTTAAATACCATAGCAATTATATAAATAAATACTACATCATCAAAGCACATAGCGGAAGCATAAGATCATATTTAACATATAAGAGATTAACCGAAAATTAAAGACACGTACCTTTGATCCTAGCAAGAACAAGGATCAATACTTCAAATCTTCTTCTTTAATTAATCAAGTGGATTAGCGAGAAACCACTTACCGTTTTGTTTCTCAATCCAAGCGGTATTAACTATAGTGAGTTAATTACCAAGGTTTTGTACACACGTACTATAACTGATTAATGTTTGATGCTAGTAAAAGAACACAAAATTAAACCAAACAATTTGCTTAATAAAAAACAAAGGATCGATCCAACCAAGGTTAGGATCCGATCGGTTTGTATACTAGAAGAAGAATAGAAAGCTTAGGGTTATAGCAAGAGTGCACAAGGTATAAAACCCTAACCCCTAAGCCTTGTATTTATAGAGTTGTAACTTAGAGGACAAGTTAGACTTGGATTGGGTTTGGAAACCCTCCAACCGATCGGCCTATCTATTCCCTAGGGAATTCTGGAACCTTCTTGTCCTGTAATTTCACCTACAGTCCTTCCTTTATTCACTAACGGTCGTTAGTCAATTCCCGTTAATTACTTAACGTCCGTTAGTCGTTATTTCGTGTTCAAATAATTAAATACATAACGTTTATATATATTAATTATTCTTCATTAATCAGTCATACGTAAAGTGTGCAATCCCTCGGTCCCGAGTTCGATTCTAGTCATACACGATTAATATTTGTCCACAAACTCTAACAATCTTGAAGAGGGCATTAGACGTTTAGTTCTTTGCTCTGGAAAGGTCAGTTGATATTTGAATGTCGATTTGTGGCAAATTCTACCCTTTTATTTATGAATAGATTGGGTTGCATTTTTCTTCTTATGGGTCTAAATAAATTCTAGCTAAGACGTAAACGAGTCTAATGGGTTGAGAGTCGTCCAATGTGTTTTTTTAATTTCATACGGCATTCTAAGCTGTTTTATATAAAAGTTTTGTCAAATAATAATTATACTTAATGTATGATTTAAGATCATTTGAGGACAAAACTTTTTCTACATACCAAGGGATCAATCCCCACCTTCCATCTTCATTGATTCAATGGCTGAGATTAAACTCAATATTTACACTACGAGGGCATTTTCGTCAATATATAAACAATATTTTAAAACCACCCCTCTTTTTTACACACACAAAATGTGTGTTTTTTCTCCGGCATTTCACTGCGTATCACCTGACCTTACCTAACCTCCATAACCAAATTGAAACCCTTATTTCGCTATTTAATTCATCAAAATTATTAAACCCTCACGCTACCGTTACAGTGACCACTAATCACCGCCCATTTTCACACACATACACACACACACACACACTTAACTGTGTGCAGCAATGATGTCATCACTAACCCCAAACATATGGGACACCGTAACAGAATTAACAAACTCAGCTCAAAACAACGGCACGGATCCTTTAACCTGGTCAATTGAGCTCTCTTCTACACTAATATCAGCCGGTGAGTCAATTCCGTTGGTCGAGTTAGCCGAACTGCTCGTTTTGCATATATGTTGGTCGAATAATGTGCCGATTTCCTGGAAGTTTCTCGAAAAAGCGGTTTCGAGTAGAGTCGTTCCGCCATTGCTTGTTCTCGCGCTTTTGTCGAGCAGGTTGTGCTTAATTTTGAGTTATTTGGTTGATGTTTATGTTGTTGATGTAATGTTAGGGCTAAATTGTTGATTGTTGAGTGAAATGCTTGTTTACGCGCTTTTGTTGAATAGGTTGCGTTGAATTATAGTGATTTTGTGTTGTTGATGTAATGTTAGGGCTAAATAATTGAATGAATGTTGCGTCTAGTTAGTTAGTATTAGTATGAGCAGGTTGCGTATAATTTGAGTATTTTGTGTTGTAATGTTAGGGCTAAATAGTTGATTGAATGTTGTGCTTGTAAGTTATAAGTAGTTAGTATTGTTATGAACATGTTTCGAGTGTTGTGAGTAGGATCCTTATGTGAATGCGCGTTCTCGCGCTTTTGTCGACCAGTTTGCAAAAAAATTAGTGATTTTAGTTAATGTTTATGTTAGGGCTAATTAGTTAATTGAATTATGTGCTCAGCTAGTTAATATTGTTATAAACATGTTTTGGATGTTTTGATGATCATATAGCGAATGCTTTTTGTCGTGCTTTTTTCGAACAGGTTGCGTTTAATTTTGAGTGATTTTGTGTCGTTGATGTAATGTTAGGGCTAGGTAGTTTTTTGAATGTTGCATTAATTTATTTTTGTTATGAGCATTTTTGTATGTTGAATGGTTGTTCTCGCACTTTTGTTGAGCAGGTTGCAGTCAGTTTTAGTGATATAGTTGATGTTTCACAACCACCATCTGATACCGAGCCAAGTGTAAACACAGAGGAAGCTACTGAAAGGATTGTTCCACAACCACCATCTGATACCGAGCCAAGTGTAAACACAGAGGAAGCTGCAGAAAGGATTGTTCCACAACCACCATCTGATAAAGAGCGACCTCTATATGTGTTTCCTTCTGAACGCGAAATTATTAGGCCATCAAGCACATCTTCACTTCCTCTAGTTGATGATCAAAGGCCAAACGGCATCCGCCCTATGAAGATTCAACGACCTCTTACCCCTCTCATTGATGCAGTTGCTGCTCATGACAAAAGCAAGGTAAAGTTGATAATTCTTTCAGTAATCTGAATGCGTTAAAATGGTTCAGGTAAAAAAAACATGCGGGTGGGGTTGGCCGGTCCTCAAAAAAAAAAAAAAAAAAAAAAAAAAAAAAATATATATATATATATATATATATATATATATATATATATATATATATATATATATATATATATATATATATTATTATTTATTTATTTATTTATTTATTATTTTTTTAAGTTTTATAAATATTTAATATGCTAAATATGATTTCAAAAACTATGCTATCACAAATAATTCTTCTGTTTAATAAAGTGTTTTCGGAGTTGTTTGCCTTAAATTTTTTCAAATTGTCTTCCAACCTGTTTGGCTCGCTATGAGTCTATATGAGTATGTGACTCACAAAATTAAGAATGGAATATGAAACTGATATAAAAGGAATGACACTTTTTTTTTGCAGTTGAGAAAGGTCTCAGAACGAGCAATGCCTCTGATACAAAAGGAAGAGGATAGAGGCACGTTATTGGAACAGATACGGTTAAAGGTACAAATCACCAATCCTTATTTCCTTTTTTTCATCACTTTTAAAATTGTTTCCTTTAGTTGCATTTATAACATAATTCTACAAAGTCAACAAATGATTAGTGGTAACGGGTGACTAGAGGTGACAAAATGGGTTGTCAGATGGGTTGGGTAGTGGGTCAAAACGGATAGCATTGGAAAATTTTCTATTCCCGATCCACAAGAAGGTTTTTATGCATTTTGTATACACATACACTTGAGGCTACTTTCGACCCATTTAATAACGTTTTGCTTTGGTTATACCAGTCCTTCAATCTGAAACCAGCAGTGCAGACTAGGCCTAGCATTCAAGGTCCGGCAACCAATTTGAGGGTAGCTGCCATTTTAGAGAAAGCAAATGCAATTCGCCAAACAGTTGCCGGAAGTGATGATGATTCTGACAACGATGATAGCTGGAGTGATTCATGAAAACATCAACTTAATGCAAAGTATGAAGACTTCACACGCCATTGTAGTTATTACCTTTTTGTTTTGTTATTATGGTCTTGAGTCCCATTCGATAGGAAGTTTCAGTAAAGCTGTATTATATGCATGTTCTATTACAATATTGTGTATAGATATATTTTTTACTCTCTAGTACAATGGTTTTCCTCGTTTGTCCTTCCCATGTATGTTACCTACTTACATTATGAGGTATCACCTGTGATACAAAATAATTTATTAGGTATCACCAGTGATACAAAATAACATATTAGGTATCACTTGTGATAGTTAGACTGTAGTTAGCTACTTGTTTTTGTAGATACAAAATATGAGGTATCACTTGTGATACATACAAAATCATAGGTGATACAAAATAACATATTAGGTATCACCTGTGATACAAAATAAGTAAAGCACAAATAAGCAAAAACGCAAATTAAACTGAAAAATGAGCTCTTACGAGAATTAAACGAGCCTAAGAAAAACTAAAAATCAAAAATTACCTCTAGATGTGTAAATTTGCTTTTTATTTTATTTTTAATGAATTAAAAACACTTTTGGACTAAAAATAATATTAAAAATACTAAATTAATACGAAAAATTATGAAAAATTCTGGGAAACTACTTTAAGCTCTAAGGAACTTGTGATATTCTGAATATCACATAATATCACTTGTGATAATATCACTTGTGATATTCTGAATATCACAGAATATCACATGCAATTTATTATGAAAGAAATTGCATATCTATGTAGGTTTTCTTATTACAAAAACTAGTAAATCACATGTGATATAGCATGTGTCTAGTAATAATTCTTATATCACATGTGATCATCCATTGACTAAACAAAATAGAACACAAACACATCTTAATTAGTACAACGCATCTTAGACGTTTCGCCATTTGATTCCAGGTTTTGGTTAACTAGATGGACCATCTTGCAACTAATCCTTCTATTAACACTTCATCAATGCTTGCAGAAGCTTTTCCAATCTTGTGTTCAGAATCAAAGTAAATAACCTGAAGATCAATTGTAGATTTTTCCACTTCCTTCTACGTTCTCCAAATCACGAGTGTCATTTTGCTTTAAATCATGGTCTTCTTGTGATGCTTTCTGAATGACATTGTTTGGGGATTGTATGCTTAACTCATCAGCCACATTTGCATCAATAGTCAGCTGGTTTATTAAAAGGTTTAGCCACAACAATAGTTCTACGATATAAGCTTCGGTTGTCTTTTTGTCTGCATGGTTAAATGTTTCAGTCAGATTTATATCATTCAGTCCATTTGGTTTTCACCCTCCTCCTGAACTACATAAATCACAAACCATTTCTTTGTTTTTCAACATGAGCGGCTTTTAGTAACTTGCAATGGTATTATAAAACTTATTTGTAACTCACCCGGTACCCAGTCAAAACCATGATGAGCCCTGTTGAGAAAACACGAAACAAAATAACTTATTAGGTATCACCTGTGATACAAAATAAGATATTAAGTATCACCTGTGATACATACCAAATATTAGGTATCACCTATGATACAAAATAAGATATTAGGTATCACCTGTGATACAAAATAAGATATTAGGTATCACATGTGATACAAAATAAGATATTAGGCAAATAGACCTACCATGTGTTTTAAGCTACATTTGTGACACCAGCTATGGCGTCTTGTTCAACTGCCTATCAGGCGATACCTAATAAGTTAACATATTAGGTATCACCTGTGATACAGAATAACTTATTAGGTATCACCTGTGATATAAAATAAGATATTAGGTATCACCTGTGATACAAAATAAGATATTAGGTATCACCTGTGACCGCCACATCTTTCATCTGAAGTCTAGCAACTTTCTTCAACTGATTATGAGAAAGAGGATCAAAAACAACAATCTCATCAAGCCTGTTTAAAAGCTCGGGCTTGAAGTGCCTCCTCACTTCTTGCATCACCATTTCACGAGCGTTTTCCATTGTAGTCTTCCCAGACAAACCCTTTATTTACTTATTTTGTATGACAGGTGATACCTAATATGTTATTTTGTATCACCTATGATTTTGTATGTATCACAGGTAATACCTCATATTTTGTATTTACGAAAATAAGTAGCTAACTACAGTCTAACTATCACAGGTGATACCTAATATGTTATTTTGTATCACAGGTGATACCTAATAAGTTATTTTGTATCACAGGTGATACCTAATATGTTATTTTGTATCACAGGTGATACCTAATAACTTAGCCAAAACAGTTTAATGCTTTATCACAAGTGATAAATGTCAAAGTATTCCATAAAATTACAAAAATAAATAATAAAAAATACACCAATCAGTAAAACTCATAATTTCAATCAGTAAAAAAAATACAAGCAAAAAAAAAAAAAAAAAAAAAAAAAAAAAATCTTCTAGTTTGTGTCGTCCGATATCACAAACTGATCAATAGGAGTACAAACTCTTTTCAATAAGCACTAACATTGAACAACATTAAAACCAACTAGCAGTACTAACCGATGTGTGATTTTTTATGTATCACAGGTGATACCTAATAAGTTATTTTGTATCACAGGTGATACCTAATAAATTATTTTGTATCACAGGTGATACCTCATAATGTAAGTAGGTAACTACAGTCTACGCAAACTCAATAATAAGAAGGTAGCTAAAGTAAAGACTAGTAGAAGCTGAAGGTACACTTTTTTGCTAAAAACTTATAAACTGCTTTTTTGCAAAGGCATTTTTCCCGAATATTGCGCATCATCACTACTACCTACTTGTTTTGAGTCTCATTAAAGGAAGCTTAATGATAATTAATAATAGAGACTTTGAAAAAAACATATGAAACAAAGTACAAAAAAGTTTGCAACCTTGTGGTAAGAGCTATTTGAAATCATTGTTATCATCATTATGTGAATATCATTTGTTTCTTTTAAGATCCACTTGTTGTTTCTCCCGTTTTTTATGGACTTACATGTTATTATAGTGTAATATCACATGTGATTAATAGGCTAAAATACTATTTTTGTAGAAGTTTTCGAGATATTTGGAATCCTACCGGCATTAAAGGGCAAAAAAGATGTGAAGACAAAGAAGGCTGCAAAGCATGCAATCATGATAATGAATTGGATAATGAAGCTTTATTCACAAAGACGAGATGAACGGATATGGCTTAGAGGATGAAATAATACACCGACGACAAACATAGACGGCATATGATATTTGATGTAGTCAAGATAAAAAAAATAAAGAACGAAATGTGTTGTTAAATTGTCATGGGTTTATGCATCTTAGTATGTTATATACTTGGTGTTACTCTAAGTAAGATAAGGAAATGATATTATATATTTCTTTGGTTAACCAAAAGCTGTAATCAAATGGTGAAACGTCGAAGTTGTTCTTACTATTTAAGATGTGTTTATGTTATGTTTTGTTTAATCAATGCATGATCACATATGATATAAAAATTATTACCTGACACATATAATATCACATGTGATTTTCAGAAAAATCACATATGATTTTTTATTAGTTTTTGTAATAAAAAAACTTACGTTGATATGTAATTTCTTTCATAATATATCACGCGTGATCTGAAAGAATAAATTAAGAAATCACATGTAATTTTTAACATATCAATAAAATACATAATAAATCGCATGTGATAGGAAAGAATAAATGAAGAAATCACATGTGATTGGAAAGAATAAATGAAGAAATCACATGTGATTTTTAACATATCAATAAAATACATAATAAATCACACGTGATCGGAAAGAATAAATAAAGAAATACATGTGATTTTTAACATATCTATAAAATTACACCTGTAAGAATTCAAACAACCACATCTCGTAACGTATTTAAAAACTTGTAGAATATTACTAATAGATATACAATTACAGAATCATCCACAAACAAACTTTTATTCAGCATAAGAAATCTGAACTTGGAAAGATAAAAAACAAGTACTATAAAAGGAATGGACTGTAGTCGTTTTTGGTATTCTTTTTTTTTTTTCTTTTGTCGTTGCATGTACTCACGTTTGTGTTCGCCTACTTATCTACAAATAGAACATGTTACACTCTTTCTTGAACTTTGTTCAAGCAGTTTATCTTCACCGCTGACTCGGGTAGTCTAACCAGTCGCTAAAAGATTATCATCCTTATTATTGATGGACTATTTGGTGAAACAACCTCCTCTTCCAACTTTTGTGTAATGTGCCACCTTTGATTCTAGCAGACAAATAAAAAAGATGGAATCAGCAAACACATAAAATTTCACACTGATATATCCAATTCAATAAAATAACCACATTTGAGGTGATAAATCTATTCCATAAAGGCACCTTATCCAAGCAACAATATTGCATTCGCGGCTAAATGGATGATTTCCTGAATCTTTTCACTGGTTAATATCACTTCAGTAGCTGGCCAAGAACCAAAAACCGATTCAGAAATATAATAAATAAAAGCTACACCTGGAAACAATTTTACAATCCAATGGCAGATATGTAATAAGATTCAAAACTGGCCTACTATATCCTTTTTTTATAAGAATGAAAGGAAGACGACAAACAACATTACAGGTGGCTCCTAGTTATATTTTTTCCCCAAAATTTGTATAATATCTAGCACTAGCTGATCATGCTTCAAGAAAGCCTCAACATTGAGGGGTAGGTACACAAAAATAAGGAAAAAAAATCTCATTTATGAGGGACCAACTGGGAGAAAACAAGAAACAAAATTATGGTTATTGAATGGGTAAACATTATAAAAGCAACAACACTATGCGAAAAAGATCCATGTTTCCGCTGCTAAGGTATACTACTACTATATATATCCCCCTTACCATTGCCCTGTAACAATTTTATATACGTACCTATTCAGGCTGCTGTTGATGCTATTACAAGAAATTTGGCTCTCGAATGGGGTACTGATTACGATATCCGAGTCAATGGGATTGCCCCTGGACCAATCAGTGACACTCCCGGAATGAGGAAACTTGGCCCTGACGAGATCGAATCCAAAAGAACTAAAGAAGTTATGCCTCTCTTCAAATACGATATATCTGTGAGTCTAAAGTTTTTTACTAGTTGCAGTGAGCGTATGGTAAGTTACAAGAAGTAACTAGTAAGATGGTCACATTCTGACAGGTTTTTGACTACTAAAGCACTAGCATTGTAGCGAGTAATATATCTGATTATTGACTACTAAAGCACTAGAATTAAGGTTGTTGGTAATGAGACACTCTACACTCTACATAACTGGATTCAAATACCGCGGGGCATGAGACACTCTACACTTATACTAGTTTGTGCATCCTATGGTTATGTTAGTTTGTGCATCCTAGAAGAAGTACCAAAATCAACTCTACATAGCATAGCACAGCTGGAAATGAGGAAGTTAGTGAATGATTCTTACTTTCGGATATTAGCAGGAGTTGGGTCAGGAATTAAGGCATCCATATAAGCTTGGGAGACTTGTGTAGCTTGACGATTGAGAAAAGGAGCACGAACAGCCATGTATATCCTTTGGAGCGAAAAGAGTGCGACAAACGCATAGATTTCAAAGACACCAATTCTAGTAGGATCCCAATTACTCATACCATGAATACTAAAAAAAAAAAAAAATTACTCCGTATTAAAAAAAAAAAAAAAAAAAAAAAAAAAAAAACAATTACTCCGTATTAATTAATAAAGGAATGGAATATGGGTGAGAATGGCAAATGAATGAATGTAGCAACCTTCCATTTAGTAAAATGGTTCCAAGAGATGAAATGAGATAAAGAATGTTGAAAGTGAGAAAGCTTGTTATCCAAATCAAAGCCAATTTCTTTCTTGAGAGAATCCCCTAAATAATTTAACAATCTCTTCACTGAAGACTCGTCTTCTTCTTCTTCTTCTGGTTGATTATTAGCATCTGAAGATGATAAAAGACGGAAATTGGAAGTTCTTCTTGTTTTAATTGAGATAATGATGCTTCTTCTTCGTTGATTGACCGAGCACTCGTTAAACTAAGTCGCCCGGTTACCGTTTCCTTTAAACGGGGTTTTCCTAAACAGTAGCTCGTAAAGAAAAATCCTAAAAGTCCACCAATCGACTGCACTTCCATGGCCTTCTCCTTTAATGATTTCTGGAGCTAAATACTCATGGGTCCCAACAAATGACATTGACCGAGCACTCGTGGGCTCAGCTATGAGCTCAGGAAGCGGTGAGACTTGATTGTATATTTCGGTTTTGGGTTTGGGTTTTGATTTCTTTTCTTTTTTGGGTTTGCTCATGAATCGAGGGACAAAACATGAGGGTTGTATGCAGCCGGGTTGAACCACACAAGATGGTTCGATGCAAGCAGGTTGAACACAGTATCCAGAACTTTCTATTTCCACGTTTATGTTTTGGGATCTAACCAGCTTTGGGTTGAAAACACATCTCAAAGAGAGATCAAAATCTGATAACATTATGTGACCATCTTCACGCACCAAAACATGTTCCGGTTTGAGGTCTCTATATATGATTCCAAGCATATGCAGATATTCCATTGGAAGAAGAACTTCGGCAACATAAAACCTAGATAAAATTGGCTAAAAATTAATAGTTGAAAACAAGAAATTTCAAAGAGAGATAAAAAATCTGATAACATTAAGAATATCACAAGTGATATTCAAGAATATCACAAGAGAAAACAAGAAATTTTCACGTGTACGGCTTATACAGTACAACCCTCCAAGAGAAAATCATACATCTTTAATAATAAAGTGAGTTTCTAATAATATCCGTAACATAAACTCACCATTCCGATGTGTAAAGGATGTGACATTAATAATACGTGAAGGAACTGGACTGTTCTTTAGAAGAGGGAGTAAAACTTGTGTAAGAGAGAATGCTCCAATGTAATTAGTCCCCATCATCTTGTCAAAAGATACAATATTGTGTCAAGGCAAATCCTTTAATATTATAACCATCTTAACAAATAAATTACTTTTAAAAGTGTAGGAAGAGATAAGATTATTTACTGGTCATGGCCTTCAGTAGTGTATCTACTTGTTGTTGCAAGTATCCCAGCATTATTTATCAGAAGCTGAATTGAAGGATGCATATTCGAGTCCAAAAACCACTGTGCAATAGATTCTTTAAACCTCATTATTGATGAGAATGATGATAAGTCAACTTGAAAAGCTTTGAGATTCGCCTCTTTGTTCTGCATTCTGATGTCAGACATAACCTATCAAAAAAATTGAGAAAAAAAGCATAACTGAAACACATGGTACATAATTAACATCTGGAACAGAACATACCTTTGATAACTTATCGGAAGATCTTCCAGCTGCACGCATGTAAGGAAACTTCAGTTATTCATCGCTGATGATTGTCACATAGTAATAGGGAGTGAGACTGATTTGCTTATATTTTTTTTCTTCAAGGAGGTGACAAAGAAATCTAAAATGGATACTTCGATTAATGACATACTGTAAGCTGTAAAACTAGTTCTTTCAAAACTAATATGAATAACTAACATCGTATTTCAGTCCCCAGTTTTAGTAACTACTTCTCTGGGTTGATTAAAAGTCGAATGTATCATTCACATAGTAAACAAGGACCAATGATAGTGGACAGAGAGGGAAGACAAAGAACAAGGTCCAGTTTGGAAACTTGGATCTGAAAGTTGCTAAAAACCCCATTATGATGCAATCAATGGCCACAACAAGAACTTCCGCTGAGAAATGCCATGTCAAACCACGGAAATATATGACCGATACTAGAACAGAAAATCCTAGAGTATTGAAAATCCTAGAGTATTGAACGGAAATATATCACTTGTGTCAATATCACAAGTGATATTCAAGAATATCACAAGTGATATTCAAGAATATCACAATATCACTTACACATCACAATAACACCATATTCGAATAAGAACAATATTTAGGGCTTATGAGCTTATTAGCTTATATATAAAATATAAGCATGTTGAAGTGTTTTGATAAGCTCCATTTTTGTTGCTCATGTGCTTATATAACTTCTTAAGCCTTTTTTCCACCTACTTAACATAAGCTACTCCAAACACTCAACCTTAGCTTATGAGCTTATTTATCAACAAATCATCAACAAATCGATCATACATCTCTACTTACACATTATAATAACACCATATTCGAATCTAAACGCTAAACGCTCCGCGCCAATCATAACCTTAAACCTAATTAAATTCGCAAATCGTCAACTAAAACCAACAACACTTCACAGATTCAACACATTGTTCACATACATCTCTACTTATACACCAGATTCGAATCTAAACGCTAACTTCGAAACACTAAACGCTCCGCGCCAAACACACCTAAATCTAACAACTAAAACTGACAACATCCACAATACAATTGATTAATTAACATCATATTGAAGAAATTGATCACTAATAGCACCAAATTCGAATCTAAAGTTATACTAACATAATGAATAATAAACAAAAGATCTGTTAATAAAACAAGGTATTGAATACCGTCATAACGTTCAGCTTGTTCAGCAAGCTTAGCGACGTAGATGAAGGTGTCACGATCAACAGCCATCGATGGATTACTTTTACTTTTTCTTACTGTGTGTTTGTGTGTGTGTGTGTAATTAAAAGCGAGTGGAAAGAAAGAGGAGTGAATGAGACGATAAGCCGCGAAAAATGGAGATGATGGCGTGGCGAGTTTGCTGATTGATGATGAACGGAAATACTCGTCGGAATAGGGATTGGATCAGCCGAAGTTATGGTGGTTTTTTTTATCAGTAGTGTGTGTTTTTTGTGTGTGTTGGTGAGTGATTGAATAATGAGAGAAATTAAGAGGACCCCTATTTTTTTTAATTGTAAATGTACCAAATTGCCCTTCTGCATTTAGTTATTTTTTTAATTAGTAAATATCTTTTTAATCTTAGCCATTGATCAAATTTAGATGGAGGGTGAGGATGTGTCCCTTGGTATGTGAGTCATTTTTAGTATCCAAAATAACTCTTCTCTTAATGTATTAATTATCTATAATAAAAATTAAAAAACTAGGCAGAACTGTGTGGGCCAAGCTGGCAAATTTTGGCCAGTTACCCAACCTGCCCGTGTTTCCGACTTTGCAATCTCTAATCAAAAGAAAAAGCTATTGGAAAGATTCTGTTATTATTATGGCTTGCACTTTCATCATTCCAGTTATTGTAACGAACCGGTCATTTTGCAGGTTTATTATGAACTTAATGAACAAAGGAATTCGGTTGAGGGTAAAGATATTGCAATTTGTCGTGTTGAGCAGCTTTGCCCATTCCCGTATGATCTCATCCAGCGTGAACTAAAGCGTTATCCAAGTAAGTTCAGACATAGTAACAGACATGTGCAAAGTATTTCAAAGTTCTCATCCAACTGACCGATGCATTCTTGTTATGTAACCTTTTAGATGCAGAAGTTGTTTGGTGCCAGGAGGAGCCAATGAACATGGGCCCCTACAGTTACATTGCCCACGCCTTGCTACCGCGATGAAGGCACTCGATAGAGGCACTATAGATGATATCAAATACGTGGGTCGTGCTCCTGCTGCTGCAACTGCAACTGGTTTCTACACTGTTCACACAAGAGAACAGTCGGAACTTGTGCAGAAAGCCTTGCAGCAAGAACCCGTCACCAATCCTGCACTATGTTAAAGCCCTAATCTTGGTATGTATACAAATTTAAGCTTAATTATAAGTAGAACTTTAGACCCATATCCTTATGATGGGTTGATTTTGGGTTATTTTTATCTGAAACGGATAAAGTGAGAAAACGGTTAAATGGGAACAATTTGAAATTTTTTAGCACATGCAACCTCTTGAATTTCTTTGTGCTCAGAGAGGTTAAGTTTGTACGTATCAATTTTGCGCTTTTAATAAAATATAATGCACTAATGCAGTGACAATTAATTAAAACAACAAATATTGTTAGTTAAAACTTAAGTGTTTTCGGGTTGCCTAACCCGCCCATCTTGACACTTTTAGTTTTACCCATTTTGGCAAATACTATTTGAATTAACTTTTCACTTTACTTGCAGGGTTTCTATCTTAGCCGATTGTTGGTGCAGCATCTTTTTGTTTTCATATTTCATAAGTTATTCACGTATAGGAAACATTGCGCGTGTAATAATAACGTACAAAATGTTCAGATGAAAATTATATACCTGTCGCCATGGGTTCATGGCATGTAAGTTCTTTTGCTTGTATCCCTTCTTGGCTGTTAATTTTGTGCAAACTTGTTTTGGTAATGATGACCATATCAGAATGTGATTGGACTTCATTTGATTCGAAGTAATATTTATTCTGGCCTCTACCCAAGTATGTTGGGTTAGACTTGAAAAGTTGATTTTGTCGATCTCATTCTTGTTTCTTTTGTATCTCCTAAGTGACACTCAACTAGGCATTTGAAATAGATAATGTCGTCTGTTGTATTCCTTACCAGTGATTACTAGATTTTGTGTATGAATGTATGAAACCATCTTCATACGAGGAAATACTTGTGTTTAAAGTTGCTATTCTTGAAGAGTTATACATTAACTGTTCATGTGGTTTGCTTAAAAGTATATAATTGGCTGCTTGTTGATAGTATTCATGATGTATTAGGTACTCTGCAAATACATTTGATAACAATATATTAGGTACTCTACAAATACGTATAAAGTATAAACTAAAAACTCTTTAGCTCGAGCTAATGTTATCTTAAACAAATTTTGCACACCCTGACTTGTTACATCATCCTACTCTATATTTCATTTTTAGGATGTCTCAAAATAATATCCACTTTTAGTTCTAAATAATAAAAAGAAAATTTAGTGAGTGAATATTTTATTTGATCGGTTGAAAAAAGTTTTAATGATCTCATTTTATTAAAATATTTGATTTTTGTCTTCTAACAATAATTTTGAAACGGATAGATTAGTATTTTACTACCATCTAGGGGTATTCACAATTCGGGTAAATACCTACAGGAACCGAAAAAAACTAAACCGAACCGAATTAAATATTCGATTTTCGGTTTGGAAATTTAAACCGAAAATCGAATTCATATAAATATATATATTTTTAATCTTATAACGGAGGAAGACTTTTTAGGGTATTATTATTTTATTTTTTTGAAAGGTGAATTTCGCTTGAAACTTCGTGTCGCGATTCGACGGCGGGAGGTCTAGCATATGTTGTCTTAACCGGGCCCGCGCTAGAAAGCTCCCTCGAAGTAGAAATGCCTATTTCAAATACCCGATGGGGGAAAACCCCCTACTAATCCGCCCGAAGGCACGACGATTAATAGGGGTAAACTCTGCCCCCTCATACTTGAACCTGGGTATACCCAAGCCAAGCCCTCATAGAGGGACTTCCTAATATCTCAAAGTTGGCTTAAGTGAGATTTGAACTTGAGACCTAAAGGTCACCAAGGGAAATCTCAACCACTAGACCAACTCATCATTGATTTTTAAGGTATTATTAATTACACTAAAACACTAAAACCTTAAAATTCAACATCACAAGTAATAAAGCTAAATGTACAACCAACTTAAACACAATATCTTTATTAAATGTCATTACTTGTATATAATAAATGTCAAATTCCAAATTCTCATGACACCACAATTAATGATACTTTAAAAACACACTTTCAATGAAAATAAGATTAAAAGAACATATCGCATAACCAATCAAGCTACTAAAAAAAAAAAAAAAAAAAACACACAAACAAACAAACAAAAACAAAATAATATAAACTAAGCAAAGTTTCACCAATTTTTTGTCATTGGTTATAGTTCCTACACGAACAAACTAATCAGTCAAGATATTGCCAAAAAAACGTACAAATGAAATAAATTATTAGCCGAAAAAATTTAAATTATAGGATACCCGCACCCGCATCGCGCGGAGACCCTGCTAGTATACTTATATACATAAAATAAAATAAAATAAAATAAAAACACAAAAATTTTGTGCTAGTATAAAAAACATACTTTGTAAGCTTGAAATATTTATTTTGCTAAAAATCTACTTACTCCGTCCCCAAATTATAGTCCTCTTTTGATTTTTTGGTCTTTCTTTCTCAACTTTGACTTTAAATATTTTTGTTTGTGTTATACAATACTTGATGAAAATTATACCAATAAAAAATACATTTAAAACTCAATCCATTCATATATTTTGCATCAAGTATTATGTAATATAAACAAAAATACTTAAGGTCAAAGTTGAAAAACAAAGACCGAAAAAGTCAAACGGGGAATATAGATTTGGCACGGAGGGAGTATATAATTTGGGTCAAACAAAAAAATATAAAAATAAAAAAATAATAAAAAAAAATAAAAAAAAAAAAAAAAAAAAAAAAAAAAAAAAATGAACGGATTACCATCCACAAAACACCAATATTGACATGAGTCACGATCAACTACAAAGTGAGGAAAATTAAAAAGGCTAGAGAGCCAATCACAATATGACAAGTGTCCCACCAAATTTATCCCACTCCCTCCTTTTATTTTTGGTTAGAGGGTATATTAGTGATTTTCGTTTTTTAATTTATCCCCGAACTTTAAACGCACATATCTTTCAAATGACAAACTTTAAAAAAAAATCGATTTCACCATAATTTTTAAAATTTAATTCTCTTTAATTTGGTATGCATTTTGATATATGAATCGCAACCATTTTTTTTCAGCTTTTTAAGTGGGTGTTGATTTTCTTGAAATTTTTGACATTTTCGGCTCTAATTTTGTCTAGTTTAAAAGCCGAATTATGCAAAACTTAAAACACGAAAGTTGTAGTTTTTTTGCCATTATTTACCTAGAATTTTGAATCGCTCAAATCTGATATAATATGAGTAAGATATCGCACGTTAAATATGACGTTAGTGCACAAAAAATGTTTGATAAAATGCATAAAATATATTTTTCTTATAAAAGTACATTTAAATGCACTAATTGGTGTACCACAATACATCTTTTGTTATTTTTGTTATTTTAGCTTTTTTTAACTGATGAACAAAGACTAAATGATGAAAAGACTAACTGATGAACAAACAACCAACTGGTAAACTGATGAACATTGTGATTTTTTTAGACAACTGATGAATATTATGATTTTTTTAGGAAACCTGATAACCTGATGAACATTATAATTTTTTTTAGAAAACTGATGAACTGGTGAACATTATGATTTTTTTTGTTAGAAAACTGATGAACAACGTAATCTAACTTATGAACATTGTGATATACTCCCTCCGTCTCATATTAAGTGTCCACTTTTCAAATGCACAAAGTTTTAGGAAATTCCACTAACTACACTCTCCACCAATCAAATATCACTATTACCCACTAAAGTCTCTTCTCATTGGTTGAAATATTCCCTGGACACTTAATTTGGGACATCCCAAGATTCCATTATGGACACTTAATGTGGGACGGAGGGAGTAACTGATGAAAAAAATAAAGAGAACTTATGAACATTGTAATAAACTGATGAACAACTCTTTTTATTGATGAATAACACTTTTTATTGATGAACAACACTTTTCATTGATGAACAAATGAACAACTATTTTATTGATGAACAACACTTTTATATTGATGAACAATATTTTTTATTAATAAAAATAAAATAAATCTTTTGCGAGGGTAAGAATCTTGTTAATGCCACGAGTCTTAATAAAAAAAGTAAATCTCTCATGAACAAAACGTCGTTATTAATGAAAAAAAAGTAAAACGGGCGAAGCTCATAAACAAAAGTAATATGGAAGAGAAAGTTAATAAACAAAATCATATTTTGATGAACAAGATTAACTGATGAACAACAGTTAATTAATTAGTTAATATGTCTTGTTCATCAGTTAATATTGCTCATCAGTCTTGAACAAGATTAACTGATGAACAACATTAACTGATGAATAATACTAACTGATGAACAAAACTATTTGATGAACAAACATACTGTTGTTCCCTTAACACGCTTAGAGTTAACTATAAAGTTAATCTATTTGTGTTTATGACTAATACAATGTATTGATTAATTCTAACAGTTAATAAAACGTAAATATAAAAACACAAAGTATTTTCAACGTTTAAATTCTTATCAGAAATGAATCAAATAATCTATTACCAAGTGTTTTGCGGAACAAACACTTGGGATTGAAAAGACAAGGTATGGTGTCTCCTATCTAAACTTAAGCAATGCTTTAAGTGGTAACAATTCGACCCACTGAGCTATCTCAGGCAGTGTTGCAAAACTCGGTTTGGACTTGTACTCGGTGACCTACCCTGGAGCGAGTACTCGGCCTAATCGGGGGAGTACTCGGGGCTCAAATCGGCCTATGCGGTGAGTACTCGGAGTACTTGGCCAACTCGGCTATACTCGGCGACCTACCTTGGAGCGAGTACTCGGGGAGTAATCGGTCAATTCGGCCTTGTTTTGCAACACTGATCTCAGGGATACGTTACTCTTTGTAGGAGAAAAGGGGTATTGTGAAAGTCTAAGCTTTAATTGCACAAAATACCTAACCCTCTTTTCTCCATTTGTTTGCTATTTATAGGCAAACATGTTAAGAGTACTGAAAGACTAAAAATACATAAACAATGGGAAGGCATGTCTGACAACTACAACAGTAGTTGTCATTTCCAAGAACCAATAGGATTGAGCCAAAAAGTCTTCGAGTGTCAGACCTGACACTTCTTCGACTTTTAGCCACTTGAGGGATGGTTTGTTCTGACCCCGATAAGACTTGTTCTTATCTTCTTCAAACCTTCCCGCTCAATCCAGCCTTTCTTTCAGGCTTCATGGTTCTTCAGTCATTCGCCTTCAGTCTTTAGTCTTCAGTTATTGTTGTTAAGGCGACTGGGGTTCAGTGAGCTCTTATCTAATGCTCACTGATCTCATTACCTTCTTCTTTGGCTCAAGTAACACTTCAGGGAGAACCGCCTTCCTGAATTGGTGAGTCTTTCTTCTTAGACTCGTCCTGAGCATCTTGAAGGTAACTCACTGAGTGACTGTTCACTCAGTGACTTAGTATGTTTTCGGTTTAATTAACACTTAGCTTAATTTGTATTCAAATCCTGTTTTAACGACTCTTGGGTACTGAAGGACCCAACAATCTCCCCCTATTTGGATATAAATTATGCTTAAGTGTTTTTGATCAGTAATGAGTGAGCTAATGACTTCTGCTCATACTGAATGTATTAGAAAGTAAATAAGGACACTGAAATAACAAAACAAAGGAACATAATTTTATTAATTTCATTACAAGGGTCCTAACTACTAAATGTACATGATAGAGGTGTTGCAGATTCTCAGTCCAGTTTGTATCCAAGGGCTTCAAGCTTGGGTCTCTTGGATTCCAGCTCATGTTGATCAGGATGAAGTTGAATCTTGGTTCTCAAGTCTTGGCAGAACCTCACATTTTCAGGACTCTGGATTGGTGAGGCCATCATGAGAAAACCAAGCATGGCTTTAATTCCTGCCAGATCAATATCACTTCATCTTTGGAAGGCTGTATCTCCAAACTCATCAGTGAAGAATATCCCTCTCTTAGGTTGTTCTATGACCTTGTTGTTCACGAATGTAACTCCTTCAGGGAGGGCTCTATTGCATTCAAGGCCAGGGACTCTGATCTCAGGCTCAGATCCAATTATCTTCCTCTTTCTTCTAGAGGTCTGAGAGGGGGCAGGCTGACTGGCTGGAGCAGGGAGAAGTGAGGGAATACCAAGTTCCTCAGGTGTTGCATTCAGCTTTTCATATCTAACTTTCAGGGACTTCATTAGTTCCCTGACAGCAACATTTGACTTCTTGAATATGATTGGACCAGTTAATCCAATTTAGTGATCCCAAAGTCAGCGAACCTAAAGGGCTCATGAATTTCAAAGTTCCTCTTATCAGGACCTCTGAAAACAGTGATGACAGCAGGCTTGGTGTTCTGATGAATCTTTACATCAGTAATGGGTTCAGGTCTCAGTCTGCATGTCATGACCCATTGGTACTTCTCAATTCTCTTTTGTCTTATCTCCTCAGTCCTTTTCAGCCTTTATTCTCTTTTCTTCCTGAGAGCCGACATTTCAGCATCCTGAGCTTTCACAAAGCTCTCACCACCCTTTCTTCCAGCAAGTTCTTTTGGCTCAAGACCAATCTTCTCAGCCTCTTCTCTGACAACCTGAATGATGGCAGACTTGTTTTGCCTTTCATCTTCAGCAGCTTTCTTCAACCCTTCTTCCTTTTCTAAATGAGCCGTAATTTGGGCCTCAGTGAGGTGATACATTACTCCATTTATTTCATAAGGGACCCTGACTGGCTCATCAGGGTCTGACCTTCTTTTAGAGGAAGCAGGCACCAAGATTGTAGGCTCAGGCTCAGTGGTTGTGAGAATGCCTTTGCCTTTGTCTTGGTGAGATGAAGATGGGGTTGTCTCAGGAATCTCCCCCTCAGTGTGAGAAGGAGGTTGCTCAGGTTGTTCTTCAGTGACCTTCTCCCCCTCAACTGTTGCTTGAGTCATGGTGAGAACAAGAGTTGTAGCGCTCACTGAAGTTGAGGGAGCAGCCTGACCTTTGAAGGCTTGATAAATCTCAGTCATCATCGATTTGATGTATGAGGTGTCCTGCTGAAGAGTTGAGACCTTAGCCTCAAGAGAAGCCTGAGAAGCCTCTATTGCTGTCATCCTTGGCCCAAGATTCCAAGCCAAGGAAGAAGAAGATGCAGCCCAAGATGCCAAGTGTGACTCCATAAGACCCAGGGAAGACTTGATGGAGTCCAATATAGAGCTGAGTCCCTGAAGATTGGAGGATTTCAACATGTTTATCAGCTCAGTCAACTGAGTAGACTGTTGATGGTAGTCCTCAGAAGCCTAAAGAATTTTCTTGTTAAGCTCAGGGTCATCTTTCACTGACTCTTGAATAGTTGCAACGCTCTTGTATATGTTGGTGAGAGCTTGGTTGAACAGTTTAAGATTCTCATCAAGATTTATCAGGGAGAAGGAGATAGATGACTTGTGCTCATTAACATCATCATGATAGGATTCCACTGATTCCTTCAGGTTGACATAATGAACAACAGCTTCACAGTGTTGGTCAAAAATTTCTTCAGTTAGCCCAGTAAAGAGAGCATTGTTGGCATTTTGTAGGAACTTGACCAATTGTCTTTCAGTGAGAGGAAGAATGTTGTCATACTTCCTGAGTTCTGGAGGGCAGGATGATTGAGAGTCTGAAGAATGATCAGCCTGAGACTCTGATTCTTCACCATGTGGAGAGGACTGATGCGATTGTTCAGTGGGTTGAGCATCAGTCTCCATATCATCACCTGCCTCATAAACTTCTTCCTCACTCTCTATACTGAGCTCTTCATCAGACATAAGAACAGCCTGAAGATCCGCCATCGACTGAATCTGCAACGGGTTTTGGCCATGTCCTGACCCTTCCATAATAACTGAGTGGGTTTGCTCAGCCTGGTGTTTGGGGTCAGTTCCCAAGAGACTAGATTGGGTGGTGGGTTCCGTATCAGCGGGTGGTTTAAATCCCTCTGAGTCTTTGTCCCCCTTTGTGCCTTCAAGCACTGACGGGTATTTTCCAGCACTATCATGAGGCACAGTTTGTGATTATTGATAGACCCCCTTCCCATCAGGGTTGTACTGCCCTTTTAGGGATTCAGGATCCTTGACTCCCTCAGGCACTGATTGTGATTTATCAGTTCCTTCATCGGGATGTGATTGGGTGTGGGTCCCCTTCCCAGTTGAGTAGTGCTGCCCAACCGAGGATTCAGGACCCTTTTCTCCCTCAGGTGCTGATTGTGATTTGTCAGTGCCTTCATCGGGATGTGAGAGGTTGAAGGTTCCTGACCCTACCAACTTGTGTATGTCAGTAGAGCTATGAGGAGACTGTGGTTTGCTCGAGGAAACTGAGGATGATTTATCAGTGACCTCCGTTGGCGTTTGTTTTAGGGTCAATAGGGTCTCAATGATGGGTGTCTCTGAGGTCTTGGCCATTGTTTCCCCTTCTGAGGGTTCTGAGGCAGAAGATCCAAGGGCGAGTGATTTGGGTTTAACCACCTTCTTGGTCCCTGCCTTCTTTTTCTTCTTTTCCTGCTTTTCAAGAGAAGGAATGGGTGAGACAGCTTTGTCACCCCAAATGACTACCAGCATGTAGTTGGTCAGGGCAACTGATTGTACCTCAGTAACGCCACTAGTATAATTGGCCTTGTGTAGGACGTCAAGTTTAGAACCTTGAGCGTCAGGCCTTATATAATCAGTGCGAAGTAGGTCCTGAAGCACGCAGAAAATGAATCTAAGATAGGACATGTGCCTTTGCCTAGACTTTCCTGAGAGCTTGGACACGAGGTCTCGGAAGATTATTCCTCCGATGTCTATTTTTCTACCCTTTAGGAGACTGAACACCATTAATTGTTGTGATGAGTTCAACTGTTCCGTGGAGGATTTGTTGCCTCCCAGGACCTGAATGACAAAAGTCATCAGGATCCTCTAGCCTGGGGGAAACCAAGTTTTAATTATTGGTGTCGTAGCCAATAATGAACCTGGGGCCACCTCAGGTTGTCTGGGGTCATGTGGCCCTAGAAAAAGCAACTCTGCTTTAACTTCTTGGTCAGTGGGGTTGGGCTTAAAATTCACAGCGAAATCAAGGCCAGTGGCTTTGATAAAGGTTTTGTAATCAAGGGAGAGGGTCCTTCTCCCATTCATCACTGTGAATATTATGATTGAGTCCCTGGTGTCATCAGGGCTTGTTGCCACTGCCGTACACCAAAATTCCCTCAAGTAGTCATGATATATGACTGAGGGGGTCTTTGTAAATGCCGTAGCAAGAAAGCAGTTTTGTAGATACTTAACTACATTCTTGTACGCCCAAAACTTTTGGGGATAGGCAAAATTGCCTACCACATTGTTCTTGGTCAAGTCTACGCCCTCCATTGTGAATTCCACATTTGGGGCGTATGTAATAGCCATAGAAGAAGCCATTTTTGTTGGGAAATTCTGGGTAATCAACAAATGGTTTGGGTTTCTAATAGCTAAGAACACAAAAAAAAAAAATTAGTTTTGAAAGAAAAGGGCAAAATTTTGCTTAAGATTTCTAAAAAAACGTGTGTATGTTTCTTGTTTGTGGGGTATTTATAGGGAAGTGAAGTGGAGGGTATTTTAGGCATTTAAGCGGTTATTATTTCAAAAGATATTATTTTTAAAAACGTTTTGAATAAAATTTTTAAGATCTGCATTTAATGCCTAACCACCCCACTATCCCTGTTTGGCGCAACTGTCTAAGCAAACAGTTGAGCCGTCTGCAAAAAGTATAACTTGCAGAGCTGAGTCATCACATATTTGTTATGTGATTGGAGAGGCATTAAATGCCAAATGGGAATGTGGTGGCCCATGAGGTGCATGCCAGAAAGGCAAAAGAACAAATATTCTTATATTAAATAAGAATTCAGTTAACAACCCACATCTCAAAACTATCAAGAAATCAAAACCCAAATCGAACAATGAAATCCGACACAAAACCTACTGCCATTATCCAACGTCTTGCGGATGAAAAGAGACGGAGGAAATCAAAATAACGAAATCAGTTTTGACTATGAAAGTATGGTAGTTATGTGTCGATTGTGCATATAAAATGAAGAATTGTTGTGGTTGTTTTCTTTTTCGAGACTGGTATGGATTTCATATTGCTAAGGGGCAATGGAAATGTAAAATCAATTTGATGAATTCATGTCTTTAGGGTTAGTGTTGTTAAAAGGAGATGCGGCTGAGAACAGGGGTGTGACAAAGATCAAAGGTGGATGGTTATTACGGGCTAAGCTTGAACAGTGATAAAGATCAGAGGACGGATAAAACTTTTGGGCTGAGCCTGAATAAGTCCCTGACACCGAATGTGAGTCTGAAACTCGACTCTCTGAACACCAAAGCAACTCTGAGTTATTAAACGAGCCCGTGAACCCCATATGAACCTCCACCTACTGAACCTTAGTCACCTTAGTCACTGAATTTTTTGAAACTGATGGTATCGTGTGTATGCGATGATAAAGTTATCAGTGAACCTGAAACTAAGGTATGTTGTTGAAACATGAAGTGTGAAGCTGGAAAATAGGTTGTAACTCAGTGGGTATGGATAGCTTGTACCAGAACCTGAGAAATCACTGATGCGGAACAGTGAATGGAAAGAATCAGATGATATGGTGAATGTATCAGGGGGTGTTTGTATGGTTTTCGGGCTAAGCCTGAAATAGACACTGACTCGAGGTAGTCTCAGGCAAGAAAAATGTGTCAGGGCGTATTGAATCGTCAGGGAGTGATGAAGAAAGGTGGAGCACTGTTGTGATGTTAAATAGGTTTGTTGAGTAAATGGTTTGAACCAGATAGCCTGAAAAGTTAAGGACTGAGAAACAAAAACTCAGTAAGCTGATGTTGATAAATCAGGAGGACTGATGATCAGTGGTATGGGCTTGGATGTATAACTTTGGTGAAGTTAAAAATACAAGTCAGTGAGTAAATGGTATTATCAGGTCACTGAACCTCAAACCTGAACCCATAAACTCCATCACTAAATCCCTGAACCAGTGAACTAAACCCAAGTCACTGAACTAAAACACAGGTCCCTGAACCCCCAGGAACCTGAACCCCCAGGAACCTGGACCCTCTCAGTGAGACAAACAATGAACCTGTCAAAGTGAACCCTCAGGACCCCATGAACCCTGAACCCTATCACTGAACCGGTCATTGAACCCCTGAACCCTACTCACTGAACCCTTGAACCTCAGGAACTAGACCCAAGTCTCCTGAACCCCTGAACCTTCAGGAACTAAACCCAAGTCCCTGAACCCTTAAACCTTCATGAACTAAACCTAAGTCCCTGAACCCTTGAACCTCAGGAACTAAACCCAAGTCCCTGAACAAGCAGGTTTGAACCTGGGCTATTTGTATATTCAAATACGGGGAGATTGTTGGGTCAAGAATTTGACCCAAGTACCCTGACAAGATTTTAACATAAAATAGCCTAACTCACTAATAAAATAGTGGGTTACTCACTGATAAAGAAATCAGTGAGTATTGTAAAAAGCTCGTTGTTGAAGAAACACTTTGCTTACTGATACGATGTCAGTGAGTAAAGTATACGAGCTACAAACAACACTAGTATCACTGAGAATTGACAAATATCTCAGTGACCCTGAAGATACTATCTCTACAAGCAGACTGATAAATATGGGCGCGAACTTCTACAAGAAAAGATGGAAGTCAGACAAAGACAAAAGAGGAAGAAGAAGAGGGACCACTTGGTGGATGACAACTCACACCAAGTGGATGACAACTCACAACAAGTGGATGTCTACTCATACCTACCCCACATGTCTTTGTTTAGTTACCTGTATATATTGTATTTGTTGTAATAGAGATTGTATGTTTTCCTAAACAAACAAAAGAATACACAAAGTGTATTAGTTGATAGGATCATCCTCTCATTGAATCATCAAGCATAGCTAGGATCAATGAGAGTTTATTTGTCACCCAAAGGGGATATTTACTGAAAGCATCCCCTTTAAGAAGTTGAAGATGTTATCATGTAGTCTAGTGGGTTTTGAGTAATCTTTGTAACAATTGTTCATTATCAATGAATCTGTTCTTGTTTTACTCAATTTCATGAACCAACATATACATTTTTTTTTAAATTAATGTTTAAAAACATCACTTTTTGAATATTATATTAATAAAATGATTAATAATGCGTTGTGGTACAAAAATTAGAGCATTTAACACTAAAAATCTAAGCTAGACATTTTATCAAACACCTTGTATGCAACAAATATTACTAAAACGCCATCTTTAACATGCGATATCTCACTCATATCATATCGGATTTGAGTGATTCAAACTTCTGGGTTAAGGGTGAACAAAAGTCTACAACTTTCATGTTTTAAGTATTTCATGATTCGGTAATTTTGAAGGTAAAAAATAGGGTCGAAAATGGCAAAAACATCAAGAAAATCAAGACCAAATGAATATGTAAAAAAAAAAGTTTCGAAATAATTGACAAGATTTATACCAAATTAAAGAGAATTAAATTTTAAAAATTGTAGTGAAATCGGTTTTTTATAAAAGTTATTGTTTGTGAGTTATATGCGTTTTAGTTCGAGGGTAAAAAAGAAAAAATGAGTTAAAAGGACAAAAACATCATTTGACAAAAAATAATACAAAAAATAGAATAATTTTGACTAGATTCTATCCGATGGTGGAGAAAACTTTTTAAACTTTTTAATTTTTGTTTCTTTTCAAATAAATCGCAAACCCATATTGACATAGTAGTAATGATAAAAGATCATTTGAGGATGAAACATTGCTTACATACAAAGGGACCAATCCCTACCTTCCATTCATTTTGATCTAAAGGCTGAGATTAAATTCATTATTTACACTACAGGGGTATAATTGCCAACTATATAAACACAAAATTAAAAAACTCTTCTTATATTCTCTCACAAAAAACACACACAAAACCGTGTTTCTCTCGTCCCTAATTTAACATCAACTTCCACCTTCCAATCCACTTATCAAATCCCTAAATCCAAATTCGGTGGAGAAGATAAACAACATGAGGACATGTCACTCCACCGTAACACCTCTGCAATACCACCGCTACTCTACCGCAACACCACCGTAACACCTCCGCAACTCCATTGCAGCAACCGCTACACACCGAGACACCACCGCGACTCCTCCGGTATTCATGTTTTTAATAGATTTTCAGTTAAATTCATAATTTCAGTGTCTTTATGTAAATTATTCTTTAGAAAAATATCCAGTTAAATGCACACCATGTGTTTGATGAAATGAACAATTGATTTTTACATGGAACGACCCTAGTTTTTAATCTTTCTGTTTGTATATACAGGTTCGGGTCGTGGAGATGAGATGGTTGTAGAGATAAGATCGTAAGCTGGTGTCGTCGTGAGGATGGTGAGTTTCGATTTGAATAACTAGGATCACATAATCAACTATAAATAAGGGGCTGTAAGAGCATTATTTCTGCATTTGCGTTTGGTGGAAATGTCCTGTGGTGGAAATGTGTTTTTGTTCACCATAAGTTTTTGTTACTGTTATGTTGTGAAAAAAAAGTTGTTGTGTATATCTTGTTGTACAGAGGCCAAAAGAGTGCTAAGGGGCTGTCTTGTTCAAATTATTGCTTGATCTTTCACTTTAATTTTCATTAGAAAGCTTTTGGACTACGTACTAGACACGAATTCATAGGATTCCATTCATTATTCTAATTTTAAATATGCACGCTCTCTGGAAGTATCTCTACCAATAATATTGTAAATATGTAGGTCATGTTATGGTGTTTATGATGAAAATAAATCATGACTATAGTACCCGAGTGTGCTCAAAAGCGTGAACACATGGATACAAGAAACAACATTAAGCTCAAAACACAATATTTCTGATTGATTCTTAGTCTGTGTGTATAAGATATCTGATTTGCTGAGTTGTGCATAAACAAAATTTCTCCCGTTTATAACATGTAGATGCAGTTGATCTACACACTAGGCACTTTTGTTTGAGACTTTCTCTTGATTATTCACCATTCATTATACGCAATAGGCATGGGACTAGAGGATGGAATCCTGATGTTGGGTTACCCTTTTTTTAGAACAATATCTCAAGGAATATTTTTATGGCACATGATGAACAACTTAAGGTTAAGGCCTCCCAACAGTAGGCATGGTGGGCCCACAAGGTGAACCTACATGAAATTTTGTGTGAAGAAGCCCCATCCATTAGCATAATTCATAATGTCTGTGATATTTACATTGCATTTTATCATATTGAAATGTGACATTTTTCTCTTAGACAGGGATGCGATGTATCAATCAAGGAGCTCGACAGCCTCCTAGTTCTTCTTACTGATAAGAAAAGAAGAATGGAGCAAGAAGAAGCCGAGTCAAATCTACAAATCATGCATGAATTTTTGCATTGCTTAAGAAGGCAAAAGCTTGAAGAGCTAAATGAGGTCCCTAAATTCTTGAATATCATACAATTATCTAAAGATCTGAGAAGCAAGGTTTAATTAGTTCAGAGCAATATAATGCAATGCAACAATAAATGATATACCAGTTCTGATGTATGGTTATTTACTATGAGTGGCATCATGGTTTGTGAAGTTTCTGTTTTCCTTGTGTGTATATATTTATTTCGAAATTATAAACGATGTATAAGCTATTTTCATGTTGCTTATTGTATAGACTTTTAAGCTTATTTTTTTTTCTAAATACTTGTTGTTACCTACTAACATTATGAGGTATCACCAGTGATACAAAATAACTTATTAGGTATCACCTGTGATACAAAATAACTTATTGGGTATCACCTGTGATACAAAATAACATATTAGGTATCACCTGTGATAGTTAGACTGTAGTTAACTACTTGTTTTTGTAGATACAAAATATGAGGTATCACCTGTGATACATACAAAATCATAGGTGATACAAAATAACATATTAGGCATCACCTGTGATACAAAATAAGTAAGTAAAGCACAAATAAGCAAAATAACATATTAGCTTCATTTTTCATCATTTAGTGTAATCTTTAATGTAATCTCTTCCATTTTAGTTGTAATTTCATATTAAGCTTTGTATTCTGATTTCAGTTAATGATATGTAAATTTTTCTCTTTTATTTACTTGGTCAACAATTAGTCAAACTGCTTATTTACCGCTTATTGCTTGATCCTTCTGCTTATTGGTTGCTTGTCATTGCTAGTTTTTTGTAGTTTCCATATAGTCTAGTATTAATCAGCCTATATTTTACTTAAAAAGTCATAAAAAAACCAAAAAAAAAAAAAAAGCTTTATATAGGACTGGCTTATTTAGTGCTTATTCCTTTAAAAATAGTGTCAATTAGTGCTTAATATACTAGGTTGATAAGCTGTCTTTCAAATTTATGGCTTAAAATGGTTGATTCAGTGTTAAAAAGCCAAAACAGTCCCTTAAAGGGGTGTTTGGCATAAGCTTATTTCAGAGTCAAATTCCTAGCCATTGTTCATTTGCACCTTTGGTCAGCTGTTTTCATACTTAATTTAGCCTCTATAAGTTGTTTGCAGTAGGATTTAAGCTTAATTGAAGCATTTTGGAGTTTTAAGTAGGTTAGTGAAATTATAGAGTAGATACTGCTCATTTAAGCTTCTTATAAGCTTAAGCCCATTCTCCCCTTATCTTTGATGTTTCTAGGTTCTATATAGTGGTTTTAGTTGATATCCAATAGATAGTACAATTTCATGAGCTTTTGAAGCTGTTGTAGCCATTTTAGTCCATTAATTGATCACAGACCAAAAAGTGCAGCCTGCACATCATTTTTCTTCTCATTCAGTTCATTTCTTTGAATTTTAATATGTTCATTTTAAGCTTGTTTGTTCTAAAATTTGGTACATCTAATGTTTGGCTGCTTATCTACTTACTCCATATTTTCTTGATTTTTTTAAGATAGCTTATTAGCAGCTTTTCATGGCTGCAAAATCCCCCCTATGAGGATTAACTTGGCCTGCACACAGCAGACCCTTCCCCCCTTTAATTGATAATATGTGCTTAATGGCTTATTAGTTATTGGTTATTCTGTTTTCCATAGTTATACCTTGATTAGTCTCACCCTTATTCAGCTTATTTAGTTTTCCCCAATAGCTTAATAGCCCTTTCTCTTATAGCCTTAGCTTATTTCTTGATAAAGCCAACTATTCTGATTATCAGCTTTTTAATATGTTCATTGTTAGTTTTAAGAAATAGTTGTCTTTATTAAATAAGCTTATTCCAATGTGCTTAATAAGTTTTTTAAAAAAAAAAGTTTAAAAAAAAATATAGTTTGCAAAAAGAGCATGACCAGGGATTCGAACCCTGGTCTGCACACTCACAAGCCACCACACACCCAACTGCCCTAGGGACTTATCTCAGTTATGCTCTTCACAGTTTTTTAGTTAACCATCTTTTCTTCATTTAGCTTATTGAAACTGATTGGCTTATTATAGCTTATTCAGAAGTGATTTTTGTCCCATTTTATTTTTCTTACTTTCCTTATTATATTTAGTAGTTTTCACAAATATTTCAGATTTTTCTAATTTCAGTTACTATTTTTTAGCATTTAAATTAGTTTAAATAGTTTTTAAATCATAACAATTAAAATAAAAGTCAAAAAAATATAATACTTTTTTTTTTTTTTAATTTTATTTTATTGATTAGAACTTAGGAAAATTAATTTGGCATTTCTAGGGTTAGTTTTCCATTAAGTTCACTTTTATTCTCGGGATTAGCCCGGGAATTTGCGTTTTTAGGTTTCCTTTTACGATTTCAATTACGTTAGCCTTAGATTAGCTTTTCCCTTGCCCTTTTAAATTGTTTTTAGTTAATATTTCATAATTTTAGTTTAAAAACCATATCTCACTTTTATTCACCATTCAATACACGTTTCACGAACCCGATATCACAAATTCCATTCATCCTTCATAGGGGAAAAACAACCCGGGTTACACATATTTCCTTTGTGTTTCCTTTGGAACTAAATTATCAAAATCTGTTTATAATGATGCATACTCACGTTGTTTTGACTTTTAAAATTTTGTATAGGTGTATGGGGCGAGACCAATTAGGAGGTGGTTAGAAAGGAACGTTGTGACTGAGTTGTCAAAAACGCTGATTAGGGAAGAGATTGATGAAAATGCGACAGCGTATATAGATGCAGACATGAACGGGGAAGAATTGACTTACAGGGTGGAAAGGAATGGTGGACTTGTGAACGCTGCGACGGGTGGGAAGTCTGATATTCTGATTGAAGTTCCTCCTAGTGCAAATGGTGTTCTCAACGATGCTGCAAAAGCTGTGAAGAGGATGAAGATCGAGGAGGTTGAAGATGATGATGAAATGGATGAATAAAAGAAAAGTGGAATAAACGAGTTGTATAGAAGAGTCTTGTTACTTCTGTCAAGTGTTATGTTGTTTTTTTAAATGTAAGCTGAAACACGATCAGCTTGTTTTTTTAGTATAGGTCTGTGTCTATGTTGTTAAAGTTGCCCAGTGTATTAACTTTTGAATCAATGAAGTGAATTTGCTTATATAATATGGGCAATTCTAAGTTCCGGATTCGTAATTTTTATTCACTCATATTTGGTTATCTTGAATGCAGGGGCTAAAAGTTGAACAAGACGCCATAGCTGGTGTCACAAATGTAGCTCAAAACACATGGTAGGTCTATTTGCCTAATATCTTATTTTGTATCACAGGTGATACCTAATATTTGGTATGTATCACAGGTGATACCTAATATCTTATTTTGTATCACAGGTGATACCTAATAAGTTATTCTGTATCACAGGTGATACCTAATATGTTAATTGTTGTATCACAGGTGATACTTAATATCTTATTTTGTATCAGAGGTGATACCTAATATTTGGTATGTATCACAGGTGATACCTAATATCTTAATTTGTATCACAGGTGATACCTAATAAGTTATTATTTATCAAAAAGTGGATGTTTATAGCTTTGGGGTCGTGCTATGGGAACTTATAACGGGTGTGCTACCATACCAGAACCTAACAGACGCGCAGCTTGCATTCGCTGTTGTGAATAAAGGCCTGCGACCAACTGTCCCCGATGACTGCCTTCCTGTTCTTAGTCAAATAATGTCATGCTGCTGGGACGCGGACCCGAATGTTAGACCATCCTTCTCTCAAGTTGTTAAAATGCTCGAAATGGCTGAAACTGAGATCATGAAAACGGTCAGGAAGGCTCGGTTTAGAGGCTGCTGTGTGAGTGGTCCAATGACCATTGGTTGAGACCAAATAAAAAAATAAATTTTATAAAGGGGTGATTCATTTATTTAATATGTATCTATCATGAATAATTTATGTTAAGTGTTATGTTGTTTTTTTAAATGTATGCTGAAACACGATCAGCTTGTTTGTTTAGTATAGGTCTGTGTTTGTTGTTAAAGTTGCCCGGTGTACTAACTTTTGAATCAATGAAGTGAATTTGCTTATATAATATGGGGAATTCTAAGTTCCAAATTCGTAATTTTTATTCACTCATATTTGGTTATCTTGAATGTAGGGGCTAATAGGCAGTTGAACAAGACACCATAGCTGGTGTCACAAATGTAGCTCAAAACACATGGTAGGTCTATTTGCCTAATATCTTATTTTGTATCACAGGTGATACCTAATATCTTATTTTGTATCACAGGTGATACCTAATATCTTGTTTGTATCACAGGTGATACCTAATATCTTATTTTGAATCACAGGTGATACCTAATATTTGGTATGTATCACAGGTGATACCTAATATCTTATTTTGTATCACATGTGATACCTGATAATGTAAGTAGGTAACAACAAGTATTTAGCCAAAAAAAAAAAAAAAAAAAAAATCTTCTTATGTGTCGTCCAATATCACAAACTGATCAATAGCAGTACAAACTCTTTTCAACAAGGAGCAATACTAATCATGTAAGTGGCAGCACTAACAGAGATAACCAGCGGTACTAAGCTCCATTGAACATCATTAAAACCAAAGGTTAAAGGCTTGTATTTTTTTATTGATTGAAATTATGAGTTTTACTGATTGGTGTATTTTTATTTTTTTAATTTTATAGAATACTTTGACATTTATCACTTGTGATACATTAAACTGTTTTGGCTAAGTTATTAGGTATCACATGTGATACAAAATAACATATCTTATTTTGTATCACAGGTGATACCTAATATCTTATTTTGTATCACAGGTGATACCTACATGACTTTAGTTTGATTGTTTGGTTTGCGAACCTTTCAGCACCTTGAAGGCCTGAAGTGAATGGTTCAAATAGGTGAAATATATCAAACGCAATATGGTGATAAAAGTGACTGAACATCTATAAACATTTATCAGTTTGTGCAACGTGAAAATTTTGCTTGAAAGTTGCAACTTAAGAAGCTTTAGCTAAGAATTAGGATCTTAGTTAAGTGATACTCTTTTTGAACATTTTTTCAAAGTTTTATATAGTTTTTGCAGATATTACAAGCTGTGTACATAACATGCCTTTACAGATATACTTGTATCACATTCCCATTTATTTCTTGCAAACTAGTGAACAACTGAGCATACATACGCACTGTTTAATATGTATTAACCTCGTCACATCATCTCTTAAACTCTAGTCATTTTCCCCACGAACCAGCGATGAGGAGTTCGCCTCCAGTATCACATGATGACCGCCATCTCTCCGACCAGTCAAAGAATTATCACAGTAGTTTCTGATAGCAGCTAGCTCATACGGCCATGTATCAGTAGCCACCCATTGCTCCACCTCAAACTCCTGCTGTGCACACGGCTTATCAGCTCCAGTACTAGTCACCTCAACATAGTTACAGTACCACCCGTGGTGTGATCCACTCCCATCCGACATTATGTTCATCTCACAGGGTGGCCCTGTCAAACACGGTCCTCGTCCACTAAATATATCCAAATTGCTTCTTTCAAAGTAATCATAGTTTGATCCCATCAAGCCACCCCATGTCTCGATGTTATTGATACGAATGCCATGGCCTGCTGCATCGTATAGTGTCAAAGTGATTATAGAGTCTGTCCCACCTTTCCAGACTGAACCGGTTCGTATGTAGACAGTGTACACACAGTCTGAGTTATCCTGTAATGCTCGACATAAAATGTTAGGCACGTAAATCAGTAAATGCTAGTTGGTAAATTATAAAAAGGGCCGGTTGTTCTTACGCGGTTGCAGATGGTATTGGTGGTCATGGAGATTAGGATGAATGTGATCATGAAGAGCAAATGGCTGACTTTAGATTCTCCCATGTTTGTTCTTGATGATGTATATGTGCTAACTTTTATGGGTTTTGTATGCATATGTATATTTTATAGACAGTAATTTGGGTAATGGGGTTAGGTATAAGACAATACTTGTTCTAGATGGGTGACCTCAATGTATAATCTAAGATTTTGAATAGATTAATATTTGTGAATATCCCAGTGAGCTACTTTCGTGTGGATATATGCGAACTTAGTTTTGCAAATTATGTTGTTTATGACGGAGAGTAATTTGACTTAAGTTACTAGTCGATCACATGATAATAGTTGATCTGTTACTGTTACTTGGACATATAAACATGTCTATAAGTTAGTTTTTGTATGTTTATGAACTCGATCATGCTACCTTGTGTGTGTCAAAAAAGTTAGATTATGAGAGAAACGAAGTTTGAACAATCTAAACCTAAACCATTTCGTTTTAGTCCAAATAAAAATGTTCAAGGTCCTTCACTAACCTTAGTGAGTAACCTCAATCTCGCTAGCTCTAAAATGAAAGTAGCTTAAGGGAAGAAACAACCCTTCCAGCGTGCATACTTCTAACCTGCTACCATTCGCGCGTGCATATCTTCTCTCACATTGACAGTATCTTGAAGTGTTTACTCATAAATATTTGGTGATACAGAATTGGGGATATGATAGAGACAATTTTCATCAAGTACTATTAAGAAATGGAGACATTAATTAAGGTAAAAGTTAAAATTAAACTAAAGTCTTAGGGCTGCTAAAAGAAAACTTTCATCAAGTACGATTAAGAAATGGAGACATTAATTAAGGTAAAAGTGACAAATCAAACTAAAGTCTTAGGGCTGCTAAGAGAAAATGATGAGGTAAGGCCACCAAATCCTATCTCAAGTTGTATGCTATCAGAGGGGCACTTAACAGCATGCAAACAATAAGCCAGTTAAGTGAGTGAGTAATGACAGCTATTTGACTATATTATTAGTCACTACTACAAGATCGTAAATGCATCCCTTGTATGTGATTGTTTTACTTATTACACAGGAAAAACGCATCAACTTACTATAACGTACAAGTAATACCTTCCACTGTCTTATTTATTGCAGAAACAGGAGAGAAATCAAACAAGTGATTGTCCGACCCACCTTATGCTACAACTTATGGCCGTTATTGCCATATACTAAATATAGCATAAATGAACATTCTATAGAGGCATTAGTCACAACTCACAACAATCAAGTTCCTATTACACGATATGTAAAACATAAGCCACCCTATAAAACTTCTTCTAGCATTAACTGCATTCGCAAATGAAACTGAAATACATTTTACTATGACGCTTAGGAAAAAAAACATCACATTACTTAAATATTTGATATACTTAGCAAAATGATTATCCGAAGTGTATTTTAAAATCAAATGTAGGCATAGCCTTTTGCTTAGCTTAGTGCTTATCTGATGGCTTAGTTGCAGTCTACGGGTTCGACAAACCGAAGGCTATGCCTGCGGCTTAGCCGAAGTCGTTGTTTGCGGCTTAGCCGAAGGCTATGCTTGCGGCTAAGCCGAAGGTTTGGCTGCAGGCTTTACCTTCTTCTAAGCCTTCTAACCTCACTTTTCTTTACAATAACATCAACAATATCCCTATAATCGGTGAAAACCTAATTTCGAATCACATTTTTCTTCAAAAAAAATGATAATAACTTCAATAATTATTCATTAAACATTATAAAATCACATAAACTTCAACATAAACTATATAAACCTGATGAATCATTACTTAAGCATAAAATAACAGTAAATAATAGTAAAATATGTGTTTAAATCAACGAAGATGTATTATTATACCTTTAACCGCTTTTTTCGCCGGTTTTTTAGGCAGTTTTTTAATCGGAAGTTCGTCGGAACCGTCGTTTGTGCCGTATTGTTTGAGTATATCATCAGCTGCGTCCTTTTCTTTCATTTTTGCTGTGATTTTACGGTTGATTTAGTAGATTTAGGGTTTGTTTTGCGGTTGATATGATAGATTTTGATTGGTTTTCTATGTAACTGAGTAATGTGTGTTTTTAGTGTGTGTTTGGTGAGAGAGTGATAATGATAGAAATGAGGGGGGAGGCTGGGAGGGTGTGTTCGGTGTTGGGTTGTTAATTTACGAGATTGCCTTTCCGTGTTTAATTTTTTTTTTAGTTAGCAAATGTCTTTTTAATCTCAATCGTTGATCAGATTTAGATGTAGGGTGGAGATGTGTCCATGTGAGGATTTTTTGGTTTGCAAAATAACTCTACTAGTAATATGGGTTAAAGTATATACCAGCCTCGCAAATGAATTCTGTTAATAAAACCACCAAAACACACACACGCACTATAAAACCCATCATAAACCCAAAACCAAAATTTAAAATTAGGGCTCGTGCATTCACAGGTACAATTCTTACTTCTTTCATTTACAGTTAATAATAATTACTAGTATATGGTTACATTCGGTGACGTCATCATCACAACCACCGTCTTCTTCGGTGTTGACACTAAAACTAGTTGTTTTCTCGTGATCATCATTTTGATGAAAATTAGTTGTTTAAATTTTTATAAAAATAAGTAAATTGTCAAAATCGTCCCTGTGGTTTCAGGAAATCGCAGGCGCGGTCCCTAAAACTTCCAAAGCATGTCCAAAATTGTCCCCGGCGAAACACGTTGTCTGACTCATACAGTCAGACTAACAAAGCCGGGGACGGTTTACGAACCAAAGGTTTCCACATTATCCGCTTTCAAAGTTCTAGGGATTGCGCCTGCGATTTCGTTAAACTACGTGTACGATTTTGACAATTTACCCATTTGTATTTTCTTTGTTTAATCCCTGTAGATTCAATATTTTGCCGATTCTGCCACTAGATCTGAAAATTTACAAATTAGCCTTTCAACTTTATACTACGCCATTAAAACTTTCTATAGTTTATGTTTTGATCACATTTTGCGAGTTTTATAGCATTTTGATGGTAAGTGTAGTTTTAGTAGTCGTTTAATGAATGTGCAGTGTTAAGTGTGGTGAGATGAGATATATTGGTAGCTTTCTGTTTATTGCGGGATAAGAAGGGTTAGATCATGTGCTTTCTAACTGGTTGCGTGAGATGTTGAAAATGTTCGTATGCATGCTTGCCGATTGATGTTTATACCATTTGTTCAAAAAAATTGATGTTTCTACTATAATAAAAAGTTAATTTATGAAAATTCAAATGCATATAATTATTTGATTGAATATGAAGTTTTACTATGAGTAGATCATAAGAGTGTGAAATGATGTATTCTTGTAGAATTGTCAAGGCTACTTAAATGACATACATTTAGCAGTCTTTTGATGAAGGTATCGTGGTGAGACGAAATATATAGGCAGGTATCTTGTTTAGCGAGGTACCAAGGTTCATAGGGATAAGATCATGTACTTTTTAATGAATTGCATTCGATATTGAAAATTTTAGTATTCATGCTTTGCAATTGATGCTTATAGTATGTTAATTAGTTAATTTGTGTAAATGCGGAAGACATTATTATTCCAATCATATGACATTTACATATTGTTGATTCCGAAGTTTACAATATGACAATTTCGTCAGTAATTAATTGCATAACTTGTCATTTATAAGAATTTGTTTTCATACAGAGGTGATGTTCTGTTTGCTAAAAGCTATCATAGTTTATGTTTTGATGCCATTCTGCCAAATTTATTGCATTTTGATGATACCTAATATTTATGGGATAGAGATGGGGAGGTGTATTAGACGGTATTAGATTAGTTGGCCCATGCCAAGCCTCGTTGTGGGCTTGAGTCCGTTAGGGTTTTATCATATGTACTCTATAAATTTTTGACGATTAATTTTAACCTACGGGGAATTCTATAATCTAATAAGGTGTACGTTTAGTGGCTGTTTGATGAATGTATTGTGGTGAGTTTAGCGATATAAGATTTTTTTTAGGGCTAAGATTAATAGATGAGTTTCATTTGTTTTTTGAAGGAGTGGGAGTGGTTACTATGCTTGCTTGACAATTGATGATTAGGCTATGATAAGTAGTTATTTGAATGGTTTAATGTAGAAAATCGAAAGTGTTGAATTATTTAATTAATATGAAAATACAGTTTTGTGCAAACTTAGTCCCTTTATGGCATCGCATATGTATTAAGCCCTTGTTATTTATGTTGAATTAACTGTTTGAGATTTACGAGATCTTATTTATCATTAGCTTCGAATACACATTGTGTAGAATCTGAATAATTTGTTGTTCATGAAGATTTAAGTATTTCTGGATGTGATAATGGCTCATTTATAGAAGACTAAAATACTATTCAAACTATATTAAGTTGCTTTCAAGGTGTGTATTCTGTTTGGCGTTCACTAGGACCAATATACTTGCTTTCCGACTGAAGTGATATGGTATATCTTTATAACAAACTGTCATCATAAATGTATGAATTCTAAAAATGGGTAACATAATTGAAAACCGATAACTGTGTAAAGATTAAATCGAAAAGGAGGGATGTGTAGAAAAGAACGAAAAACAGAGCAATGCGTAGTGGGAGAAATTTAAAAACAATGAATTATGCGAAATGGTCAAATTGATAACATATATAGTCTTGAAAAAGGAAATCTCATATGAGGCAAAAGTCGATTGTAGTCTTTTGTTTTATGATGCTTATAAGTTATAGCCCATGAAACCATTGTCATAATGTGTGCATGTGTCGATATCATAACTTTGTTATCTTGTTTACTGTTATTGATCATGATTGATTCAATGTTGCATGTAAAAGTATCTGTTTTATGTTTCAGAGATTCCAATTTAATTGCTAAGTTCTCAAAATTTTCTTGTAACAGTCAGGTAGAACGAACATGCCACATTCCACGAACAAAGCTTCCAAGGCCAAGAGGACTGGGAAGTGTCATGTGTGTGGGGACACAGGACACTATGCTCGCGACTGCAAAGAAAGAAAGTCTGACTCTGTGAAAGAGGTGCTTCAGGACACGACCAGGAAGTGTCACGTGTGTGGGGAGACAGGACATTTTGCTCGGGAATGCAAAGACAAAAAATCTCAAACTGTGAAAGTGGTGCTCAAGGAAACAATAGGCTCAGGGACTCGATCAAACAAGAAGGCTGAAGGCTGGTACTTGTTTTCTAGATCCACAGCGCACGTTTGCTACTCTAAGGACATGTTTGTGGACTACAACCCAATGAAAGATCACGAGGTGATTTTGGACAACAATGATCATGTTGATGTAGCTGGGATTGGTACAGTGGTGCTTCGCTTCACCACAGGCAAGGTTTTGACTCTTTCGAATGTTCTTCATATACCCCAAATCAGTAAATGCCTTGTATCTGTCTCCAAACTCGATGATCTTGGATACAGCATGTCTTTTGGGGGTGGGGGATGTATCATTAAGAATAGCCACGAGGTCATAGGTAAAGGTTACATAGAGGATGGAGTGTATCGGTTGAGCTTACTGGAAGAAGGTACAGTTAAGAAAGTGGTGCACGATGAAACAATAGGCTTGGTGATTGCCAATGAACACCCAGAGTTGACCAAAGCGAGGGCTCGAGGGTGGTACTTGCTTACTAGGTGCACGGTTCATGTTTGTAACTCGAGGGACATGTTTGTTGACTACCAACCTGTGACAGGTCATGAGGTGGTTTTGGAAGACAATAGTCATGTTGAAGTAGTCGGGTTTGGAACAGTGAAACTTCAGTTGACTAGTGGGAAGGTTTTGACTCTTGAAAATGTTTTTCATATGCCTGCAATCATCAAGTGTTGCATATCTGTTAGAAAACTTACTATGATGGGATTTATTGTGGGCTTTTGGGGTGAGGGCTGTGACATTAAGAAGGGTCATGAGATCGTGGGAAATGGATTCGTCGAGGACGAATTGTATCGGTTGAGTGTCGTGGATGAAGGTCGAGGTGCTTACTACAACCCAATGATTGATTACGAGGTTAATTTGGACAATAATGATCATGCGGATGTGCCAGGGATTACTACAAATGCCCCTCACTTCACCACTGGCGAAGCATTTAGTCTTCCAGAAGTTCATTATGTACCCACATTCAGTTGCAACGTCTTATCCGTTAGCAAACTTGATGATATGGGAATCACCACATATTTTGGGGGTGGGGAATGTTTCGTCAAGCAGGGTCACGTGGTCATTGCGAAAGGGTACAAGGAGGACGGATTATATCGGACAAGCTTCATGGAAGAACCCCGAATTGCCAAAGTAGTGCATGATGAAACAATAGGCTTGTTGATTTTCAATGAACACCCAGAGTTGACCAAAGCGAGGGCTCGAGGTTGGTACTTGCTTACTAGGTGCACAGTTCATGTTTGTAACTCGAGGGACATGTTTATGGACTACCAACCAGTGACTGGTCATGAGGTGGTATTGGAAAACAATAGTCATGTTGATGTCATCGGGTTTGGAACAGTGAAGCTTCGGTTGACAACTGGGAAAGTTTTGACTCTTAAAAATGTTCTCCATATGCCTGCAATCATCAAGTGTTGCATATCCGTTCACAAGCTTATAGAGATGGGATTTAGCTTGGGCTTTGATGCTGAGGGATGCTATGTTAAGAAGGATCAGCAGATCGTGGGGAATGGGTACACTGAGGATGGATTGTATCGATTGAGTGTCATCGATGAACGTTCAGGTGAGAATCAGGCGTGAGCGTGGTTGTTTAGATTACCACTTTGGTTAATGGTAGTTTTTGTCCACAAACTCTTCTAAGTGCATACTTTTGACCTCATGCTTGCTATAGAATCTGAAGTTGTGGTTAAATCGTAATGTCTTACTGAAATTGATACTTTTGCTGAAGATTTATGTTCGGTATGGCTCTATGCTTGATAATCGATTAGCTTATTATTCTAGTCAAATTTACACCACATTGCGGTAGCTTTTATGTTATGTATATTAGTATACGTATACAGGTTTTGGTACAAACAGCCTATAAAGATACACTGCGCTGGAAGCTGAGTTTCAGTTCAGAATATGCATCTGCTCCCAAGGTTGACACAACGCGTCTTCAAACACTTGCACTTATAGATGAAGTGTAGTGTTATGAGCGATGAACCCATCTCGTTTGTCACAGGACATGACTGCGTCTAATTTTTTTGTTAAAAAGTTTAGTTTAACATAGATAATCAACAATGTACATGTGAATACAGTAATGTTCAATAAATGGTTAATGAATCAATCACCATGGCTTTGCTAAAAAATAATAATTCCAAGAAAATAAGGTCTAAGAGGAATGATGTTTCCAACAATGCTATTAGTTGTGTATACTTTGTTTGTTGGAAGGGAGTTTATCCCAGTTTATTTATCATGGTTCAACTAATCTGGAAATTAAAGTTTTGATAGTTTCGACTGGAAATGGATATTTATTCAACATTTGAAATGTAAATGTTACATTCTTTTCCGCATGCTTAATTAAGAGAGTCGATGTTAAATTCTTTTTCACGGCTTAATTAAGACTACTCCTAGTGGGAGTGTGACAAGCCAAATTCTTCACCATGTAACGTGTGAGCACTATTAGGTGCGTTTGGGTGGTGCGTGAGGTGAGCCAAAAATGCTCACGAAAGGTGAGCCGGCACCACTTGGTTTGTGAGTGTATGTGACGTATTTAGTGAAGCATGTATGTATAAAAGTGAGTATTTTAATGAAAATTGAATGAGAGGTAACCATCAAGGGTGAAAATTGATGGGAGATAAAAAGATAATGTAGTGATGTTGAAGTGGAAATTGAAATGATACGACCATTAAAAGTAGTGTAAGAGTGTCTAACTTGTGATAGTAGATTACCAGACATTGGTTTGTGCAAGCCTATTTGTGATTTTCGAGGTTGTATAGTCATCTATGCAAGCCTATTTGTGATTTTAAATGTTTGTTCTTTACTTGACATAGCGTGTGATGATGGTGGCTAACTGGCTATTATACGTTGGGTAAATTAAGGAACCTTTGGAAACAACATCTCCCAAGTTTATCAAACTTTTGGCAATAGCTTCTGTGTGCCTATTGGTGATGAGACTTGGATTTGACCAATTTCAAGAGTAACTAGTAAAATATTTTTTGGGAAAATTCCTTAAATGACTCAAAGGTACAGGGTCTTTACCATAGATGCCCAAAAAAAATTTTTTTCTCTAAATACCCCAGGGATCAGGTCGCTCAACAAAACTTGGGCGGATCTCATATAATAGTGACATGTGTCCCTATGTATGTCCCCAATAAAGTACTAAGATGTACTTCTTGCAGTATGTACTTCTTGGGCGACTGGGACCTACATAACTTGGGCGACTTTGGATTTTTTGTCTTTTTGTAAAAAAGTATTCTCTTATTTTATTATATAATAGTACAAAAGTCTTGGGCGAATGGGTCCCACTATTCCTTATACTTGGGCGACTTGTTAGGTAGAGGGTACAATTTTATACACTTAAATACACTAAATACTCCTTTGATTTAAAATACAAAATACACTTAAATACACTTAAAATTCAAAACAATTGAATTAAAATTGAAACAGACAAACTCATACTTCTTCTTCCCACTCACACACAATTGTTCTTCTTCCTGAAACCCTAATCATACTTCTTCTTCTTCCCAACTCATATTTTTGTTCTTCTTCCTGAAACCCTAATCACGTTTCACAACACACAAACCAAAACTTCTTATTCTTCCCCATCCCACAACCCCTCCAATTCATTAAACCCTAATCACCTTTCGTCAGTGTGTTGCCACTGACGGTATTTCGCCATTCCCGCACCATATTTTGACCCATTTTAAACTTAAGGGTAGGGCTATTTCGCCATCCCTGCTACATATTACAATGTCTGCCGCAAAGGTAACAGTTAGATCCAGATTAGAATACATTACAAGAATCAGAGGTATGTTGAATATTAATAGAGCAACCTTATTTAGGACAACTGTATTTGGGGCATGGTTAGACATCCCCCCCCTTTTCTGCAGATACCCATTTGTTACATCATTTTTATCAAAATGAGGTTAATGTGGGTGAAAGTGATGATTGCCCTTCCCTTAGGTTTAAAATAGGTGACAATGTGGTTGATTTTGGGCGTGAAGAATTTTGTCTGATAACCGGTTTTGTTTTTGGGCCTGTTGCTAAAGAAGAGACTGTCATAGGTCGTAATGTTCGAGGGCTAAGAAATAGTCCATTCTATGATCGTATTTTTCCTCATTTCCAAAACCTTAGGACTAAGAAAGTAAAGGGTGATGAGCTGTTGGCACTGATGAAGCCTGGTCCAGAGTGGGATGCTTTATTGGATGTTGATGCTGTTAGGGTTTGTTTGTTGATCATTGCAACATGTGTGTTCATTGGTCGTGAACCAAGGTTCAACATTCCGGACCACATGTTGAGAATGATTGAGGATTTGTCTGTTTGGAATTCGTATCCATGGGGGGAGTATTTCTGGGTACATTTGTACAAAAGAACGGTAAATGTGGTAAAGAAGCATAATGACGGTATAGCAACGAAGCCGGTCAAAAAATCCCCTAAGAAAGATGACACATACAATTTGTATGGATTTGTATATGCCCTCAAGGTAATAATTTATTCTACAGTTACTTGACTAATGTAAGATTTATGCTTAATTTGTATATCCATAGATTTATTCTACCGTTACTTGACTAATGTAAGATTTATGCTTAATTTGTGGTCATTTGCTTATTTTTGGGCCTAACTATGTTCCTTTTTCCAGATATGGATTTTGGAAAGCTTCCCTAACAGCATGCAGTGGTGGAGCAAAGACCATACAAAGTCCCCACGTGGTGTAGCCTGGTCGAAAATGAAAAACTTTGAAAAAAAACACTACTCCATGCTATTTGACCCGGTGAGTAAACCCTTTATACGCATTGTTTGTTTTGATTGCGTTCATGCTGTTATTTTGGACGGTTTGTTTTTCTTATAGGGTTTTAAACCAATAAGCAAGATGGTTCCAAGAAGTGATGAGGTGGTCCTTCCATGGTACATTCGTAGCATGGATTATATCCGAGGACTACTGATGAAGCAAAAAGTGTACCGCTTTTAGGGGGTCATTTAAGCCCTAAATCGTATTTATTTGATCAAATATTGCCCTAAATCGTTCCTTTTGTCATTTTAGGTACTTTGGAGAAGAAATCTGGAAAAGGAATCATTTTGGACGTTTTTGGAGCATAAAAGTGAAGAAAACGACAAAGTCTCAAAATCGGCTGGAAAAGTACCTGTGACGGCGTCAAGCACCATTGTGACGCCGTCAACCCCTGACGCGCCAGAGAGGATTTTGGATGATTAAAAGGGGATGGCGTCAAGAAGGCCATCAAGAAACCCTAACCGCGGCCAGGTGACGGCGTCAGCTCTATAACGTGACGCCGTCAGATCTGATTTTCTATATATATTCTCATAATTTTTAGTCATTAGTGTGCAACTTTGTGAGGAGAAACCCTAAGACGATTTTTCTGCTACTTTTAAGGGTTTTATACCCTTGGATCTCCCATGTTCAATTGAAGATAAGTAATCAATTAATCATTCAATATGCCTATGTGTTGTTTGATTATATCTTGTTCTTGTCTTTTATTTAACATGCTAGGCTAGATTTATCTTGTGTTTGCTTAGATCTAATGAAACCTAACTATTGATTATTGGTTGTTGGTGTGTTATTAATTGTATTGGATGATTGTTTATCGATGTTAGGCTTAAGAAAACTGGCTAACCTCCTATACGGTAACTTGTTTGAACGTCTTAAGAAATATGAACCAATGCGTACTAAGGTTATTATGGTTGTATTTAATGCATGAGCGAATTCTAGTGATCCCATGTTAGGAGCTTCTTAGCCGGCTCGACATAGGAGTGAAGTAGGAGCTTATAGAGTTGGGGAAGTACGTACGCCACCCCATGATTGGTATTAAGGAATACACCCGTCATCCACGCAATTAATACACACTAATCAACCGGTAAAAGATAGTTAGGGAGTACGGAAATCTAAGTAAACACATTTCTCTCCATATAAGTTCCACAACCTTTTTATTTTCAGTTATTTTATTTTATTTGCAATTGTAGTTATTTGGGTTAGTTGACTAGCAACTAATTCCGCCCACTCCTTCAAACCCGAGATTTTACTTGCTTTTATAAAAATATAAAAAAATACAAAAAGAATCTTCCCTCACCCTTAGACCTATTAGAGTAGTTTTTCAATCCTAACGACACTATTCCCCTAGAGAACGATCAATCCCCCGGTACTTGCCACTACACTATACTACATCGGTCAGGTACACTGCCTGGTGGGGATTGCAAGCCTCTTGAGATCCCTCGAGAGGTAAAACCTGTTGTAAGGTCGCAAAACCACGCATCAAGTTTTTGGCGCCGCTGCCGGGGAATAGTTATTGTTTAGGTTGAATTTTTATTTTATTAGGTCTACTCACTAGATTCCTTTCTAGTGAGATTTTTATTTTATTTTTCTAGGTTTTCTTTAGTCTATCTTTTTTCTTCGTTTCTTTGTTCGTAACCATTACCATCCGACATCATGGAAGGTGGTAATATCCTCGATCCCAACAACCCACCACCACAACAACACCCACCTCCTAGAGCCCGTACCTTAGGAGACTACTCCCGTCCTAGCCACCATGGCTATCGAAACACCATTGAGCTCACTCAAGGAGCCAATGTCACTCCCTTGCGATCCGACACCATCCGGTTGGTGCAAAGCGGATGCGCATTCCATGGACTTCGTTGGGAAGATCCTAATCAACATCTCAAGGACTTTCTCAAAATCGTTGATTCCATAGACCTTGATGTTGCCACTCGAGAGACGACCCGACTGCGTCTCTTTCAATTCTCTCTGCGGGACCAAGCTAGTCAATGGCTAGAGCGCCTACCCGCAGGATCCATCACCTCTTGGGATGATCTCACCACTCGTTTCCTCGCTCAGTTTTTCCCACCAGGAAGAACTACCAAGCTAAGGAATGATATCTTGATGTTCCAACAACGTCAAGGCGAAACCCTCTACGAGGCATGGACTCGATTCAAGGACTTACTCCAAAAAGTCCCTCACCATGGCATAGAACTTTGGCTCCAAGTCCAAATCTTCTATGACCACATCAATCTCTCCACGAGGCAAACCATTGACCAATCGGCCGGTGGTAAGCTACGTGATCTAAGTGCGGAACAATCATGGGCTCTCCTGGAAGATCTTGCTCTTTATGACAACGAAAGTTGGAATGATCCCCGTGATTTGAATAAAACGGTCAAGGCAATATCTTTGCCTTCGAACAATTCAAGCACTTCCGACCGTAGGATCATAGAACTTGAAGACCAAGTCAAGTTTCTTATGAAATCCTACGAGGCTCCTAAACCTTCAAGCCAAGTGAACAAAATCACTTCTTCGTGTGAATTATGTAGTGGTCCCCACGACACTCGTGATTGCGTGGAACTCCCCGAACAAGCTTTTGCGGACTACGCATCCTCGCGTACCGACGGAGCGGGAGACAAGTGGTACACTTTCAAACCCGAGCCAAACCCCTACGATGATTCATACAACCCCTCATGGAAAAATCACCCAAACCTTAGGTGGAAACAAAACCAAAACGCACAACAAACCAATTCTTCCAACCCACCTAATCGTTTTCAATCAAGCGGTTCATCCTCGAACCGTACTTTCAACAACAATCCTTCCAACTATGGTAGTACCAATAACTTTGAAGGGTTGATGTCCAACTTCGTGACATCTCAAGAAGCTCGTTTAGCAAAGTTTGAAGCCGATTTCAAACAAAAACAAAGCGAGATGACCAATAAGATTGACACTTTGTTGAAAGCCCTCAGTGACCGAGAAATGGGAGCACTCCCTAGCAACACAGTCAAGAACCCGAAACTAAACGTCAACGCCATTTCATCGGTTTCGTCTCCTAGTTCTTGTCCACAATATTATTTGGTCAATTCCATGAGCTCGTGTTTCAAACAAACCCAAGTCGTTCAAAATGACCAAGAAGTTATGATATCCAACACTAAATTGGTCAACAACATAGTTGAAACACCTCCCACTCAAAACCTTGACGAAGAATTCAAGGAGCTCCACCTTGAACGTCCGGTTATTGATGTATTAGCACGAGCCCCCTATTATAATGCACTCTTAGAAAAATATGAGAAGAAGCTCGAGTTAGGTGACAAAGGGACCGCCTTCGTTCAAAAAAAACTACCTAAGAAGTTAGATGATCCGGGCTTATTTGTTCTACCTTGCAAGATCGGTAATTCGGAGGCTTATGACACATTAGCCGATCTTGGATCAAGCCTTAACCTACTTCCGTTACCTCTCCACACCTCTCTAAAACTAGGGAAACTTGAAGAAACCGAGGTAATAATAGGCTTAGCGGATGGAAGTGTTGCTTACCCGGTTGGAGTAGTCAAGGACGTGTTAGTACACATAGGAAAACTAACCATTTTAGCCGATTTCCACGTCCTTGATATGGTTAGCGACCCTACATGCCCCTTGTTGATAGGTAGAGGATTTTTGGCGACCGCTAGTGCTATGATTGATTGTAAGGAATCTAAGATAGCGGTAGGAGAAGGTGATACTTGGTCAGTCTATGATGTGAAGAAACATGCCTATGATACTAGTGAGAAACCAACACCCCATTGGTTAGAATTAAATAGGAGACCATCTAGATATGGACCCTGGATCGATGGAGACTTCATAGGACCCCAACGCCCATTTTACCTAGAAGAGGACTTTGTGAGCCGAACACATACGGTAGAACAACTCTTGGCTAGGGACACCGAATTGGATCCATTTGAAGACCCTCTAGTTTTTAGGAAGATGATTGATTTCCTAGGAGTTTTGCCAATTAACCTAGGGATGAATAGGTGGACATGTGAAGACAATGATCATAAGTGGGATTGGGACAAACCACCCAAAGATGGAGATGGGTCATGGCATATTAAGATGACATTGTATGACCCGGATGGAAAGAGGTTTGAAAAGATATATCGTACTATGCGGACCAATAGAAAACTTCAATCCAAGCTTAACCCTAAAGATGTCCTCGATGACGATCTCACTTACATAGGTTAAAAGGACTTTGAGTCTAGCTACAAGACTCGTTAATAAAGAAAAGCGCTTCTTGGGAGGCAACCCAAGCTTTATTTGCTTTGTGTGTTTATTTATTTGTTTGTTTGATTTTATTTGCTTCCGTATGTATGTTTAATTTTTATTATTATTGATTCATGTTCGAAACTAAATTGTGAAAATGCTTTATCTTGTTTTTAACTTCGTCTTAACTACATATAAAGGTATTTTGCAAAAGATAAGTGTAAGGGAAATCCAAATCGGTTTATTAGAACAAATGAACATGAATCATAACAATATTAAATTAACATACATATTAGTAATTGTTTGAGTCAAATGCTTGTATCGAGTCATAATGATATTTTGCAGGATTTCCAGGAAATAAGGATTGAGTTTTTCCAGAAATTTTTCGGAAACTTAATATGAAAAATCTGTTAGATCACTTCTGACGGCGTCAGGAACAGTTTTCTGGAATTTTTTTTTTGAAAGTTTTTTTTTTCTTCCGGAATCATAAAATGCTTTATTAAATCTCTAACTTATAAACTCCAGGAATCTGCAAAATAATCATTCCACAAGCATTATATCCTTATACAGATTTATCCCGCCGATGTTATGCAGGTTTTCGTGTTTGTTTTCTCAGGTTTAACAGGTTATTTTGGACAAGGAGATGTATGTGGAATCTAGCTTTTGACGCTGCTTTAATCTTGAAGTTTCAACATTACCTTGGAAGAAGATCTAACCATGTTACCTCTTTATCCACCGAGCGAATCAGGGGAGTATTTGATTTCATTCTTTTACCTTATTTACTTTTACATCTTGTTATTTGAACATTGGAGACAATGTTCATCTTAAGTGTAAGGGGGGGGGGGGGGTAAAGTACGATACCTTAGAGAATGCTATTACGCTTGATTTTTCGTTTATTTAATGGTAGATGTGTAATAAAACTGAGAGAAATACCTGTTAAGGAAATTTTAGTGCCAAATTTAAAATTTTTTACAACATATAGGAGTGAAACTTTGGTCTTAATGAGCGTCTCACGGATAGGAGTTATATGACTAGCATAAAACCGTACCACTAAAAAAAATTTCCACCCCCAAATATGTGAGGTTCGCCCCTAGAATTGGTAGGAAAAGCATTTATGCTATGATGTGTGTACCGGTAGCACTTAGATTCTAGAACTTGCATTAGGACCATTCCGAGGCCACAAGTGAGACTACATTCGTGTAGTTAGATTTACTACATGATAAGAGGCACTAGGATTAACCCATTGTTTTACACCTGTGTTTTTGTTATAATTACATTGGCTACATTGGTCAAGTAATTCTCCCACACCCTTTGCGTTGTACTCATTTTTAGTACACGATACCCCTAGTACACCCCTCAGAGCCTATCTTTTCGTTTCTAACTTTAAGCATTTTACTTAAAGTAAGAATTTGTTTACACCCCACTTAAATGTACACCCAAATCGCCTTAGCCTACCTTGTATGCACTCATTTTTAGTGCATTATTGTGACAACATTTTTTAAACCCCAAGTTAATTATCTAATTGATTATATGGTTGCTAAGTCGAGTCATATCCTTGTACATATTGTTTTGGGACGATTGGGACTCATGGGTAAAGTACTAGTGTAATGGAGTAATGGGGAAGAACAACATTATTACCCCCATATGTGCTAAATATTTTAAAAGTACTCCAAGTGTTTCGATTATCTTAATTCGAGTCATTAGAATAGTTAATTGTAAAGTTATGTAAAAGTTCAAGTGTAAGGGGGATACAACCCCCCTACGATGTATTATTTTAGATGGTAGGGCAAGAGTGTATGTAAAAAAAAAAAAAAAAAAAAAGTAGAAAAAACATACGGACTACCATCCCGTTTCATTTTATGTTTATTTTATCTTTTTGTTTTTTTTTTCATTAGCTTAAGTCGAGTCTAGTCTTGGCTTAGCAACGCCATATTGTACATGTAATTAATCAAGATCTTTAACTCGCCACCAGTAAAATATCATTTATCCAACAAAACCGTGTTTATCATATCCCTACACCTAACGTTATAACCCGTTTAAAAGCCCTCTTTGATAGTTTATCTTAGGTGCTTACGCCTAGTGGAGGAGGTTTTTGATCCTTTCCCAAGCCTATGGTAATCTATTTGCTATGACAGGTAGTGAGAGATATTATTCATTTTCATTTATGAGATATACTTTTATGACACCTGAGAGATGTGAGTATCTAAACACTACTTGTGAGGTGCTAGTCTGTAATCTCCATGCTTATTATGATTAAAGTGGAACGACTATTTGTTGTAATTACTTTTATATTAGCGTTAAATGACCCCTAACTTGTATTTTGATTAGAATAAAAGCGCATTTGCTTGAGGACAAGCAAATCTCAAGTGTAAGGGTATTTGATGAAGCGAAAAGTGTACCGCTTTTAGGGGGTCATTTAAGCCCTAAATCGTATTTATTTGATCAAATATTGTCCTAAATCGTTCCTTTTGTCATTTTAGGTACTTTGGAGAAGAAATCTGGAAAAGGAATCATTTTGGACGTTTTTGGAGCATAAAAGTGAAGAAAACGACGAAGTCTCAAAATTGGCTGGAAAAGTACCTGTGACGGCGTCAAGCTCCATTGTGACGCCGTCAACCCCTGACGCGCCAGAGAGGATTTTGGATGATTAAAAGGGGACGGCGTCAAGAAGGCCATCAAGAAACCCTAACCGCGGCGAGGTGACGGCGTCAGCTCTATAACGTAACGCTGTCAGATCTGATTTTCTATACATATTCTCATAATTTTTAGTCATTAGTGTGCAACTTTGTGAGGAGAAACCCTAAGACGATTTTTCTGCTACTTTTAAGGGTTTTATACCCTTGGATCTCCCATGTTCAATTGAAGATAAGTAATCAATTAATCATTCAATATGTCTATGTGTTGTTTGATTATATCTTGTTCTTGTCTTTTATTTAACATGCTAGGCTAGATTTATCTTGTGTTTGCTTAGATCTAATGAAACCTAACTATTGATTATTGGTTGTTGGTGTGTTATTAATTGTATTGGATGATTGTTTATCGATGTTAGGCTTAAGAAAACTGGCTAACCTCCTATACGGTAACTTGTTTGAACGTCTTAAGAAAAATGAACCAATGCGTACTAAGGTTATTATGGTTGTATTTAATGCATGAGCGAATTCTAGTGATCCCATGTTAGGAGCTTCTTAGCCGGCTCGACATAGGAGTGAAGTAGGAGCTTATAGAGTTGGGGAAGTACGTACGCCACCCCACGATTGGTATTAAGGAATACACCCATCATCCACGCAATTAATACACACTAATCAACCGGTAAAAGATAGTTAGGGAGTAAGGAAATCTAAGTAAACACATTTCTCTCCATATAAGTTCCACAACCTTTTTATTTTCAATTATTTTATTTTATTTGCAATTGTAGTTATTTGGGTTAGTTGACTAGCAACTAATTCCGCCCACTCCTTCAAACCCGAGATTTTACTTGCTTTTATAAAAATATAAAAAAATACAAAAAGAATCTTCCCTCACCCTTAGACCTATTAGAGTAGTTTTTCAATCCTAACAACACTATTCCCCTAGAGAACGATCAATCCCCCGGTACTTGCCACTACACTATACTACATAGGTCAGGTACACTGCCTGGTGGGGATTGCAAGCCTCTTAAGATCCCTCGAGAGGTAAAACCTGTTGTAAGGTCGCAAAACCACGCATCAACTACAGTTGCAAGTGACAGTTGCAACAAATGTTGAGCCAATCGATATTGTAGAAGATGGTGGGGATGTTGGCGTTGATGCTAGTGAAGGAGCTGGAGTAGAAGATGGTGGTGATGTTCATTTTGGGGATGTTGACGTTGATGTTAGTGAAGGAGCTGTAGTTCGCAATGATGGTGGTGAAGGACCTGCAGTTGGTGCTGATGGTGGACAAGTAGTTGTAGTTGCTGGAGAAGGAGCTACAGTTGGTTATGATAGTGTTGATGATGTTGATGCTGGTGATGATGGTGGACAAGGAGTTGGACTTGCTGGAGGAGCTACAGCTGGTGATGATATTGTTGATGATGTTGATGTTGGTGTTGACGCTGCAGAAGGACCTCGTGTTGGTGGAGAAGGAGCTGGAGTTGGTGGCGAAGGTGGAGAATCAAAAGGACTTGGTGGTGATAAAAATGTCTCCGACGAGGCTGAATTGTTGATAAAAATGTCTTCTACAGCTCAGATTGAAGCTGAGCTTAATTCTATTAAGTCAACAGTCGGAGGCATCGAAGAACGTGTTGGAGCCGACACACCTGCCTCAAATCTGTTAAGTGAGTTAGAGGTTGTTAAGAAAAGGATCGGGGTGCTTGAGGATGTGTTAGGGGTACGGAAGCAACAAAAGGTATGCCGTCACATCTGTTTCGATTGCATTCTGTTTTGAATTCATTTTCTTTCTATAAGCATAAACCAATTTGTATTAATGTTTCAATTGCAGAATATTTGCCCAGATTTGCATGCCGACACACCTGTGAAGGCCAGTAGTGTTGATCATGACGATGATAAGTTGTATTATACTGACTCACAAGGGTTTCAAGGCCCCATGACACAACTTATCAAAGCCGCCTTGCAGACGCCATCTGATCCTTGTACGGAGTTTATGCAACTGGACGATAACAGTAGGTTTGATTGTTCGTCCTTACCAAATTTGAATTCTGCATTCTCCGAATTTGTTGATGAAGGGATTGATCTTCCACCTCATGAGGTATGTATAAATAATACTGCTGAGTCTTATTTTTCATTTTTAGTTTTACTGATACATTTAAGTATACTACCATTTTTCTTTTTTTTTAGGATTTGATCGATATGGATGTCGATAATAAGGAGACTGAGGAGGTGGCGGGAATCGGGATACAACAACCGGCTGGGGACAGCCCTCAAAGAGAACAACAACCGTCTGGGGAAGGGAATGAAACACTTTATGAACCGGCTGTGGATGGGGGTAATGGAGGTGACAATGGTGTTGAAGTTATTTGCATCGATGTGGAGGTCCCCACGGAAGATGTTCAGGTAATTTTTTTGTTAATTCAATATTATGGAAGGCTACAATACATCACCTACAAACCACAATAAGTTGACAAAAACAGAAACATACACGGTTGATGCACATATGCCACAAGTTTATGTACATGAAGTTAAGGTAACTTTCAGAAACATACATTCAGTTGTATTCAACCATCATTTATATTTGAAAATAATTAAGCATGAGTGACACAATATTCCTGACCCACAAAACTTATTTTTTTTACTAACGACCTTTTTTTTTTTTTTTTTACTTTTGTACAGGGACAATATATCTCCCCTCCTGACGTCAACGTTGTAAGAGAAAATGTAAGGACCATTTTCACGAGAATGAAAAGAAAGAGGAAACCAAGCAAATTCAACAGCTCTCCTTATACGGCTCCTCCAGAGAGTACTCCAAGAGTCTTGAGAAAGCGTTCATCGAGAATCACTCATGAAAAGACATCCCCTCTCAAAGGTCCAGATTTTGACAATAGTTTGCAATTTCCACAATTGGAACCATTTGTAGAGGTATGTAATACTTTAAGTATGTATTACCGTTACTTAGTTGCCTTGATGTCTTGCAACTTAGTTACATTAGTGTATATGAGTTGGAACAACCATTAAGCAATTTTTTTTTTTTTTTTTTTAAGAACCTGTCAAGAGCCTCTAAGGCCAAGAAACATTACGAGGCTGTTCCCCAATCTATCCAAAAATTTGTTAAAGGCGGCGATGAAACAAAGTTCATTTTTCCATGGGGCAATGAAGACACAATTGCTGACCGCCGTTTTTGGATGTGTTTATTGGGCATAGGCACTGAAAGAGGCAGATGGCTTAGGGATGAGGTTCGTATAACTGAGTGGATACTTTTTTACGTTAAATATTAGTTTGTCTGTGACTATTGTAGACTGCAACATAAAAAAAATTAATTCACATCTATAATTAAAACAGCACCTAGACGTATGGGTGGACTTGCTGTGGACACACCGACCACCAGATGCAGACTGGGCTATGGCCGGTTCATTTTTCAGCCCTTCTGTGATGGAGAATCGCATTAGAAGCTTCTGGTCAAATGGTGTCAAGTATCCAGTGGCTTGGTCCGATGTCGAGAAGGTATTTATATCTTATCTTTACATTATGCATATTATTTTTTACACCTTGTGTGATGGCCAATAAACTGTTGTAGGTGCTATTTCCAATTAATGAGCCGGACAAGCATTGGGCGACAGCAGAGCTGCACATACGTACTGGTGTTGTAACAATATATGATTCGCTTCCCAGATATTCAAAAAAACAAAAGTGGTGGAGTAAGACCATGCCAGAAGAATTTGGTAAAAATTTGCCTACGTATCTTAAAGACGAAGGGGTGTTGAAGGCCAAAGGCATAGAGGAGGATGGTTATCAGATCACTTGGAAATATGCAGAGGATGTCCCCACCCAATGTAATGGATATGGTGACTGTGGAATATGGGTGTGTATAAACCTTTACCGGTTAGGTAAAGGTTTGTCATTAAAGGAGGACAATCCTGCAATAGCACCTCTAGCCTATCGTGAACGAATTGCTGAGTATCTTTAGAAGTACAAGGTGCAATGTTGATGGTTGTTTAGATTGGTGTACAAGGACCTGCAGTTGCAGTGCAATGTTGATGGTTGTTTTGATGGTTGTTACAAGGTGCAATGTTGATGGTTGTTTTGATGGTTGTTCTCTGGAAGTACTGTCGAATACTTGATGTTGTAGTTACAGTGCAAAAAATTTGTGGACAAATACTTGTGATGGAATCTTTCTTATGTAATAGCTGTGATGCATTGGTGTTCAAATATACCAAACAACTAATTATCATTTGCTTTTAAATTGTCTGGCTTCACTGCATTTCCTTAAGGTTAAACATGTAGGTCTATTACCTGGTAAATAACAAACATTACATAAACCACAAAAATTACAAAGTTCCTGACCATCTTCAAATCAATCTAAGATACAAAGCACAATGAAAAGGAGAACAACTACCAAACCTAAAAATAACATGAGTGTATCATGAACTTTAGATTTTTTCTTTAACTCCTTCATCTCTTGTTCTAACATTGCAATAATTTGTAAAGAATAATCCGCATTGGCCACAACACTTCCTTGTTGACTGGCAAGTGCCTTTTTTTCTTCATGCTCTCTCCAAAACAATTCTTTGTAGTATTTTGACGGGAGCTCGGGGTCTAGAAAACCATAAACTCCACATCTATCCATAGGACATGCTTTGTACCTTCTTCCTGGGTTCTTTTGTGACCAAGACACTTTGATAGGTAGTGGATATGCCGGACGACATTTGCAATGCGTCATGTTAGCAACATCGTGGTATTCGAACTGGTTCCTACGATATGACATACTTGAGGAGGAAGATGAATTCATGTTCTGAATTATATTTTGTTATAAGACAAGGGAAGTTATGTGTTAGAATTAAGTGGATAATGCAGGATTTTGTAGTTGTGAGGCTCCATTTATATTGGACTCAAACCTAATGACGCAAGTACATTGAGATGGTTAATGAACCTAAATGAACTGGTACAACTGGTGGTTCCTCAACTTAAATATTCTTGGGCGACCTGTACAATAGTTGCTTGAAATAATTTCACATTAGAAGTAAAATATCCAGCTAGAGCTGATGAACATTTAGGTTGAAAGTTAAAACCACCTAGACTTTGATGAACATACATGTTACATTTGCACATTTAAAAGCATAATAATTAAAAATAACACATTAGATTTTATCCTTCATTCTCGACAGCAGCACATCCCAGTTGGTTTCGTTCTTGTAAATCCCAAAGTCTTCAGGTTCCGCTATCCCATACTCTGTCTTCAACAACAACTCCTCATGGAAACGGTCTTGCCTTATCCTCTCCTCCATTTCCCTTTCAGCCCTATCTTCTTCTAGTTGTTGTTCCATTAATGCTGCTTCTTCTAATCTTGCTTCAGTTTCCTTATCTTCAGCAACACACTCATGACCATCCACACTTGATGCCTCCTCATAAAACGCTTCCTCATAAAACGCTTCAGCATAAATTTTTTCTAAACATGTACCAGTTTCCTTCACCGATTCACCAATTATTTGCTTCACAATTTCATTTCCCACATCTTTCAAAGCTATTGAATTCATCTCTACAAAACAATATAAAAGAAAGAAAAAAATAAGTATGTATATAGTGTCAACTGAGTTTATTAATTTTTAACCAAATACATAAGATTTGAAAGTTTTCACCTTTAGACATTTCTGAAAATGATAGAATAATCACATTAAGGTATATTGCGCTGTATATATAATGAACAAATACAAGGGAATGATATTTTGTTGGGCGACTATGGAGTTTTCTTTATTTATTATATAATGAACAAGTACAATGGGGGTTGATACACATTAAAGTCTTAGGCAACTATACTTATTAATGACAACTAGACACACATTTAAATCTATGGGCAACTAGACATAAATTTGTATATTAACCTCACAAGCTCAAATTCCCGACTGATATAACCATGAACGTGTATGATATTGACCTCACAACCCTATGTCACTCCTTTGTTGTAACAGAAATTATTCTTGGCCCTTACCAGAAAGAGATTCTTGAAGACTTAAAGAGGTCACACGATTTGGAGAGCTGTTCAAAAAAGATTGCAGCTAGAGTCGCTCGTAGAGGGGAGCTTATAGCTGAACTTCGAAAATTTTCACGTTCGATAAATGCAAGGGACAATACGAAGAAGCTTAGGAGACTCCAGAATATCGATTTGCGTAGGGCCAGGGCGTTGATGAGGATGGCCAAGCAAATGCGCAAGAAGCTTCTTAAGAAGATAGAGTTTGCTGTGAGGGAGAGGTATACGTGAGGGGGTTGGTTGATGTACGTTATGGTGGGTTCCTTTTGTAAAATCAGCTGGTTATGGTTAGTTGAATGAAATGGATCTTATTATTCACATTTTCTGTTTATAATGTGTTCCTTTTGTAAAACCAACATGATAATGGAATTATGCATAAACATAGTTGTGGCTTGGACATGACATACAATAATTAGAGACAGCTTTAGGATAACCTAAACACCGATAAGCTGAAAATAAGCTATCCAGGACTTGAAATAACCTAATGCATACTGACATCACTCTAAATAAGCTAATGCATACTGACATCACAAAGACCAATAAGCACTGAGATCATCCAATAAGCAATACAAGGTCTGCTGATATGCTATGCTGCAGGGGAAAAAAGGGTGATTGCAAGCTTTTAAAAACCTACTAAAAGCTGATTAGCAGCCCAATAATTATAGTACCATGACACCTATGTAACAGACCATAATCATTAATTAAGTTCCTTGCCTTCTTCTTCAATACTCTCCTTAGTTGGTGTTGTTGTCCCACTTCCATGTATACCACCAACTGCACCACCCCCTGCAGTTTTGTTTCCACTTCTAATATGTAGACCTATAACACCACCACTTACTTTCTCTGCCTCTGCACCACCAGCTCCACCAACTACAACAACACTTCCACCTGTGTAAGCATGCCTCCAACACCTAACAGACCCACAACAGACAATGCATCTTTCGTCCAACACCTCTACGTGTGTACCACCCCCTGCAGTTTTGTTTCCACTTCTAATATGTAGACCTATAACACCACCACTTACTTTCTCCGCCTCTGCACCACCAGCTCCACCAACTACGTGTGTATCATCAGCAGTCATTTTCTTTCTCTTTAGTTTTTGAGTTGAAGGTTGTGCCATTTCTATGTTGGAAGGCAAGTTGGATGGAGACTTTACTTAACTATCCTTAATTTTACTGGGCGACTTGTATGACTATTACAAAAACCTACCAGATACTTGACTTATGTTAATGGAAACTACAATGGGGGTTGATACACAATATAAATGTGCAAGTACAATGGGGGTTGATTCACATTTAAGTCTTAGGCAACTAGATACTTGACTTATTAATGGCAACTACACACACATTTAAATCTGTGGGCGACTTTGTAAGTGAGGTTGAGATACACATAAATGTGTAAAAGGCAAATTGATTAGACTGTATATCGACCTAAATACCAGTTCAATATCAATGTTATTCAACTGAGCTTAATATGTATAAGCTAGTTTGCCTACACTTTATAGTTGTACATAAAATTTAAGTCTCATTGCTAGGCCAGCTTACCAAGTGGACTAGCTGAGTTTATACATTTTAACAAAATAACAAATACAAGGGAATGATTTACTTATTGTATTGGGCGACTATGGAGTTTGCTTTATTTATTATATTGGGCGACTTTGTGACTATTACATATGATATACATAAATGAACAAGTACAACAATATAAATGTTCAAGTACAAAGGGAGGTTGAGATACACATAAATGTGTAAATTGGCAGGTTAATACACCTAATTTGCAATAGGGTAGTGTACAAGCTATTTTTCTAACATTCAAAATTTAAACAACAGATTCAATATGAGTAATGAGGACTTATCTAAGTTTAAAGTTATCTTAGTGCATCCAGGTTCAAAGCATGCTGTTAAACTACCTAAAGACATCAGTTATAGCAACTTAGTGGCGTACGTGAAGAATAAGTTGGGCGCCGTTAAAGAGAAGGGTGATAGTGTCGTAAGGTTGTTTTACAAAGACAGTGTTGGAACATTGGACATTGTTGATGATGATGACGTCCAGTACTTCATATAAGAAGCTTGTTGTAGGAACGATCATGTTCAGAAACTATTTGTATCAATAACAGAAATACCTTCTGAGGTAAAATCATCTTCCGCTTCTAATCATATATCAATCGATCTTAATGTACCTTTGTTACCAGAACAATTTCATTATCCAACAACACCAAAGGTTGAACAATCTTATTTTCACAAACAAGATGACTTGCAAAAAAACTCATTTACAAACATGCCCATGCCACCCAGCGCCCCTCAGCCGGTCATTAAAAAAACCCATCCCAATAATACCTCAGTTAAAAACGATAATACTTTTTACTTGTATAGGGAATTTTTTAATAAGGCTGAATGCATGTTTGCTATAGGAAAGAAATCATTAATTGAAGGATTTGAATACGTAGTTATAAAATCCGAAACAACGAGGTACAACGTAAAATGTAGTAAACAAGGTTGCCCATGGAATATATACACTCGAAAAGTTAAAGTGGGTAATAACTTCTATGTATCAACCGTAAATGACGTGCACACATGTTCAAGAACTGAACTACATCCTAATCATCGTAATGCTACAATGAAATTACTGAGTCACTTAGTTTGCGAAAAACTGAAAGAAACTAACCGAGTATATAAAGTGAGGGACATACAAAAAGATATAGGGCTTGAATGGCAAATAGATGTTTCTTACAAGCGAGTTTGGGGGGGAAGAAATTTGGCATTGGAGTAATTGAACGGTAGCTATGAAGATTCGTTTGAGAAGTTGCCTTTATATTGCCACAACTTAAAGATGGCAAACGATGGGACGGTAACGCACATTGAAACAGACGACCAATGAAGATTTAAGTTTGTATTTATAGCATTTGGTGTTGCGGTAAGGATCGTTATAATTATGTATACATACTTGAAAGTATTTTTTTATTTTTTATTTTTTTTTTGTTTAAGCTGTTATGTTATTACAACTAATATATGGTTAATGATGTAGATTCGGAGTTTTATAACCTTCATGTAGCCGTTGTTGATAATCGATGCCGCGCATCTAAAAGGAAAATATCTTGGAACCAACTTTCTTGCTATTGGTATGGACGGTAACAACCAGATAATACCAATCGCTACCGGTGTCTCAAAGGGTGAGACTGGTGAATCATGGACATTGTTTATGAGAAAATTGAAAGAGTGCATCGGTGTGGTTCCTGGCTTGGCGATTATCTCAGATAGGCATGCAGCGATTATACAAGCGTGTAATACAGTTTTTCCAGAATGCTTTCATGGTAACTGTTGCCGTCACTTGATGATGAATTGCAATATTAAGGGCGAGAAGGTCAACTATATTTACTGGAAGGCGTGCAAAAGTTATACGACGGAAAACTTTCATAAAGCAATGGCTGAGCTAAGGGCAAAAAGACCTGAAGCGGTTAAAAAACTCGAAGACGCAGGCTTTGAAAAGTGGTCACGGGCATATTGCCCAGCAAATAGATACAACTACTTGACGTTAAATAGTGCAGAATCAATTAATGCTTTAACGAGAAAAGTTCGGAAGGTTCCAATAACAATGCTCATGGAGTATTACAGAAGGCTTTTACAAGGCTGGTATTTTGAACGTCGAGAAAAATATCACGGTAATTAGTGTCTCAATTATTGTTGAAATAAGAAGCAGGAAAATGTTTTATATTTAAAAATAATAACAACTTTTTTATGTTTTCATGAATTGTTTAGAGGCACCGGAATTTGAACTTACTGATTGGGCAGCTGCGAAGGTGAAGGACAGAATGTTAAAGAGTGGTAACTGGGAAGTTAGAGGCGTTTCCATGTGTGCTGTGTATCAAGTACTGGACCATCATAATGCTCATATAGTTGATTTTTTAAAAAGGGAATGCACGTGCAGGTATCTAATATAACCATGTTGTTTAATAAGCTTTAGGTTGTTTGTTGTTGAATGTAATCTATTTATACGTTCCACATGCAGGCAATGGCAACTTTCGGGCCTACCTTGTGGTCATGTGTGCGCCGTATGTAGGGCAGAATGTTTGACTAACTGTGACAAATGGGCAGAACCATGGTTTACAAAAACCAACCTGAAAGGCACATATAATGAAATGGTTTATCCATTGCCAGAAGAAGGTAAATGGAATAATCCAGGTAATTTGCAAAAGGTTTTACCACCGGTGATGAAGCGACAATCAGGAAGACCAAAAAACAAAGATCGCATTCCATCAAAAAATGAAGAGCCAAAAGGTAAAAAATGTGGTAGGTGTGGATCCAAAGGTCACACACGTGCATCATGTAGGGAACCATTGCCAACAACAGAGGTAATTTTGAAACTTGCTACAATTGTATAGCTCATGTTTGTGTACTAGTTGTTGCTGATATAATAAATATGTTCTCAGAAAAGTCGTAAGGGACGATGAGTATTTCCGTAATGGCAGAATTTACGCGGATTGGGAAGACTTACAGTGGATGGGTGAATCATCTAACAACCTTTATGAGGGTGACACACTCTGGGGCGGCGAACCTTCTAATTCTGGCATCAACCTAAATTCAAACTCGGAATATCACTTGGATGATTTATGATCCTATGTGTGGACGGTAGGCTTAGTGTCTCAATTATGTGTGAACTGTTTTATATGTATAATCGACTATTTAAGTTGGGTTACTTTAGATTTATGTCTTTATGATGTTCAAAAGATCTTTAGGATATATGCATGCAATATTGGTAACAATTTAAAAGCACGTAATATGGCAACTTAAAAAGAATGGTAAGTTAAATAACGTGTACCTGGTGTGCATGCACTTTCTACTTGTGTGCTGCAAATAAGTTGTTTAGCAAGTCCGTGAGTCGTTTAACGCTACTTGTGTGTTGCAAATAAATTATCTAAGTGAGCAGTAACCTAAATTGAAATATATAAACTAAACAAGGTTAACCAAATTATGAAACTGTCTTACTAGTTAGTGTAGTCGAATACCCAAGAACAAGCCATGAGCAAAAACAAATCCATGACATTTTAATGTACAAGGATACATGCATGACAACCATAGTTTAATGTACTAGTCCCATAACAGGGATCACATTACATAACATATCCTAAGCCTAAGTTCTATTACAACAAAATTTAATTGTTAGAATTACAACCACCATAGCCGACAACTACCAACTACACACTCTATGTTGGAAAAAGAACCTAGCCATATGTTCACGGTAAGCAATAGCTGCCTGAACAGGACTTTCGACGTCCAATGACTTCCCATGTGCCAATCGGTATAAGAATATGCAGACCCAAATACCGCAATCACCAAACATGCCCCCTGCTCTGGAACGTTCTCTGCATGTGTGAAGGTGATGGCATACATTTTGGGATATATACCTTTCTTCTCAAAAATATTGGCATTATGTAAGACAACGGGAAGTCCAGCCGGCATATTGATTGAAAAATATTAGCAAAAACAACCACAACAACAATATATAGTACAAATGAAACAAAACATATAGAGAAACGAGACAATCATGTCACTCTCGTCTTTCTTTGTTTTTCTCTTTTCATATAGAAACTAGACAATCATGTTTTTTAAACAAGAAAATAGAAAGCAAAGCAAAATTGGTCAAGTCAAGTTAACTTTGGAGTGTTTGATAAACACATCTTGTTTCTGTGCAGTTTACACAACAAAAGGTAAATACGTAACAGTAATTAACAAACATTAACACCAGAAACCACAACATAATAATTAAAAAGTTACAAATGAACTCCGCATTTTCTGATACAGGGATTCACTTGGGCATAATACAGGACTCAAACATGACCTAAGCCACCACAACAGATACAAAGTAAAGCCCTAAACAACCTAACATTACATCTTCCATATCACAAGCCAAGTTAATAACAACTTAACATTACATTGTCAATTACAAAGTCAAACCCAGAACACTGGGTATCACAGCTAGATAACATTAAAAACCATAAACGACCCTTCTAAACCATAAAGCTTGAGCCAAACATGCACATAGACTGATTACAAAAACCGATAAAACACAACAATAAAACCCATTCCCCTCGGCACCAAACAATCTAATAAGCCATTGTATCCTCATGAGTTTGCAGAATCAAAGACTCGCAGTTTGGACTGATGCAAAATGAAGAACCAATTCCCTCTGCAGCAATATTATAGAAATTGCCGGAAGCAACATTGTAGCGTACAAGATTGGTAGGCCATTCTTCCGGGTTCTCAACTTCCAGTATTGGGTCATTGTTATTAGCAAACCCAATTAACTTCAGTGCACAAGGGGTAGGAAAAGCAATCAGACATTCAAACGATTCAATGATTTTCCCAACCACCTGTAAGCTCCATACACAGAAAACAAAGTTGTCCTCACCATTTAAGTTTCCGAAAACAACAACGTTGTCTCTTAGGTTAGAAACAAAGAATGGTAGAGGAAGTTTCAATAACAACTCGTCTGGTATGTTAAGAACCTGGAAACAATGGGTCACCAAGTCGAAAGAAACCATCATATTGCTCTTGAATGAGCTAACATCACTAGCAAACAACTTTTCATAAGCACACCAGAAGATACGGCCATCAACAACAGCCTGAGATACCTTTTTCAGTCGGATTGACTGACGAGGCAAGAACTGAGTTTCTAATACATTCCATTCTCTTGATGAGAAGGAGAAAAGTAAGACACACCATGGTTTTTGGGGCTCAAACGGGTATGAAATCTTTAAAATTGTTGGGTCCAGGTTGTCAGGTCGAACCCCAAAGGCCAACATACGCTTTTCATATTCATGACCAATTGTCACATAAGGGACAAATGTTCCCACAGATCTTCTGATGGATGGGTTCCAAACAAAAGCCATGTAGTGATGGAGAATTGGTCCATACGAAAAACCCCAAATGCCGTGTGACCAGCCAATAGGTATCAAGTCAGAAAAAGATAGGTTTGTGGGTACATGTGTTAAAGAGAAATTATGAGAAAGGTAAGACATGTAACCTCTAAACCCTTGGTGATAGCGTAAAACATATGGGAAACCATCAGCTGGGCGAACACCGAAACGACCAGTGAAATGAAAGGTGTCAATGCCAGCCTTCTAGGTCTTTGAGACACTTCGGCATTGAAGTACTTGCTTGACAGAAAGCCTACAGACAATGTCCAATTGAACTTCAAGTGGAATACAGTCAGACATGGTGCAAACTAGTGTGGGTGTAAACTAGTGTGGAGAAGAGGAGTATAAAGGTATAGCTGGAGGTTTAATTCTAGTGTGGATGTAAACTAGTGTGGAAAAGAAGATTATAAATAAGACTTAAAACATTTAATAATCTACTTGCCCATGTACCTGAACATTAAGGAACACTAAATGGGCAATTGTACTTGCATAGAGTTTAACTAGTTGACTTATGATACATTTAAGAGGATACTTGTCAAAGTACTTGAAGTTTTAATGTACAAGAACCTGTCCTTTAAAGACTTATATTTGAAATTGAACAAGTATCAAACTGGATTTGAGACTGTTATATGCAACACATGCATTTCAGGTTTTACTAAAATTATTTAGTAAAAAAAATATAAAGTATTACCTCTAAACATGCCCGCATATTCAAATACCAAGGACGCCACTCCGGTTCATGCTTTTCACAACTGTCATACAACGTTACCACCCCTGTCTTGATATCGAACTGGGCCAGAAACCAATGTTTTTGCTTTTCGTTGATAGGCATAAAAACATGTAACGAAAAAATAAAAAGAAATTTATATACATGTTCTGAGGCAAATAGGTCCATATATGTATACACAAGGAATGAATACACGTATTACCTGGTCAACATCAGCCCAGTTAATATTGTACTTGCTTCCATTAGCATACCAAATGGGGATGGAATTCTGCAATAGCAGCTGAACACAGTATGGACTAACCATAGCCCAATCAGCGTCATCGAGTCTGAAATGCAACATGTATTCCACCCACAGCTCTATGTGCTGTCAAAACCAACGCAAAAGAGTATTCGTGAGACAAATACCATAAGAAATGAAAAAAAAATAGATTTACAAAACCAACGCAAAAGAGTCTGACCTCATCCATGAGCCACCCTTGTTTTGTAGGATCTAAACAAACTAAGCTCTCCCAGAACCTCCGATCAACACGTACAGGTTCTTTGGACCAAGGAAATGTATAACGAAGTGGCCCCGGCTTTCCAAGGAATTCGTCGTAATCATTAGTCAGATGCACTTTGCCGATATATTTGTTGCACCGAGTAAGATTCTACACACAGGTTCTTACTATATTAGAAAAAATAAAAATTTAACGTTAAACGTAAGAAAATAGAAATTGTTTTTATACCTCCACCCAAGGCTGAACACGTTTTAAATAGTCACTCATATCTCGATCCCGACATCCATAAGGGGGAGTTCGATTTTTTTCAGCTTTCACAAATTGTTCGGACCAGTAATACAACGAATCAGACCCACCTTTTTGACTCCTCTTGTTGGGTTCCATGCCTGCGTTTGCTCTTTTCCAATGTTCTGAATTATAAAAAGCAGATAACGCTTTATTCTTCTCGAGTGCAATCTTCAACTTCTCTTCCCTTTCCAACCGCCGTTTCGTCTCCTCTATCAACGCATTATGAAACTCTTTTTCCATAAGCTTTAGTTCTTCAATCTTCCACCTTTCTTCTTCTTGCTTCCTCAGGCTTAATTCCTCTTCCAAAAGATACTCCTGTCACAAGAATTTATGTGAATTGATGTGTTCATACAAGGTATAATATATTTTGGTTTGTATTCTTTGTAAAAACACATTACCTGAAAAATATCGTCATCAGAGTCGACATCTATCTCAGCTGAACGATTTCGGGAAATAATAGAGTCAACAATTTCAAAGAATTCAGAATCCAGTTTTTCTCGTAATTCATGGCTTAGATGCGAAAAAGATTTACTGAAGTCCAATTTCTCCTGTATATGAAAAAACGGAGGCATTGTTAAATTCAATAAAGTCAAAAATTCGCTTTATAATTTGACAAGTAAGCCATCGGAACCAATGTGTTTACCCGAAAACCGCAAGTTCTTTCGCAAGCAAGAACCTACACAGTATTTTTAAAACCCATTAAATTTATATTACAATCATATAAATACATGTTATAGCTAAATGCATTATATTACTGTATATAAAAAATCACCTGAATAATAGACTCAAGTTTGAAAACACGAGCATTCAACTCCTGAATCACACAATCCTTAAGGTTGATCTCAGTAATAAGATCACTTGTCTGAATCCTAGGAACAAGCGGTAAATACTTTTTTTCTGTCCTCCCACGTTTCCGGCAAGCATCCAACTTCTGTAGATAGAGATCGTATTCATGTGGTACCCTTGGTTTACGAGTAATTGGTATGTACCCCCTGAAATACTCTCGAAATTGGATATACCAATCAGACTGCTGCTTGGCTAATGTTGCTTTCAATTCAAAATTTATCTTCGAGTCCTACAAAAAACATTAACCAAAAGAAGATCAAAAAACAAGTTCAATACAACACAAAATAACATAAATAGTAGGGAATACGATATTCTATAAGGTTTTACCTTGCCAAATAGCAATCCATAATCCGATCGTGTAAACACTTCTTTCTTTGACCAGGCTACACCCCGTGGTATGACATTTGGGACTTTATTCCACCAATTATTGCTTCTTTCAAACGACTCAAGAATCCATATCTACAAAAGTTAAAGATTGAGTTAGGCAAGGAAAAATTAAACAAAATTAAAAACTCATATGGAAAAAAAAATAAAATAATAACCTTGAAAGCCCAAACAAATCCTGCAAGTGTATACGTTGGAACGTACTTCCGAGATGCTTCTAGTCCTTTAAGGTGTTCCCACTTGTGTCTATCTACGACATTAAGTATCTGGTTGTACAATTGCCTCCAAATGTGCTCCCCCCATGGAAACGAATTCCATGCTTCAAGGTCTTCAACCAAACGCACGTATCTATCATCCACTTGTTCAGCCAACAACCGACCCATAAAAATTACCTCTAGCGCTAACAGTAGACACACACGGACAAATCTTCGTCAGATAATTTACCGAATAACTCTTCATCCTCAAGAACACCAAGAAGATCTAAGTTTGAAAGTCTTACCCCCATTTTATTTGGAAATACCCTTGACTTAAATTTTATATCCCCTTTACTATACAAGTCAGACCTTATATATTTTCCAAAACGAAAACCTGTTATTAGAGAAAACTCGGGACGACCAAAATGTAGACTACGACCATCCACAGTATATATGAGGGGCATGTCAAAGTGTGCATCATCTACATAACTCTGTTTTTGTAGTATATAATCTAACATATGTTGTTCATGGTCAAAAAATATAATATCCAACCATCCTCCAAAACAGGTAGTCCTAAATAAAATCCTTCGCTTTTCATTCATCTTATCTCTAATTAATGAAAAGTATTTCAATTTACTCCTAACGATGACTTTGGCTTCATATTCCTTTAAGAAAAAAATAATAATAAAGCCAGCTTAGGAAAAAAAATAAAAATAAAGCCATGAATAACAAATGGTTACACTTGCGGCAACAAAATATGCAAATGTTGAGCATAGAATAGAGTTTGAGTAATAGGACTCGTCTTGACGGCGATAATGAAGGAGTGTGGATTGTCATCAATCATACACACTATCATTATCGCAATCAAAAAGTCTCAATTATAAGGGCAGATCAATCTAACGTTGTAGATGGGTTCCACTGCTTTTTTTTTTGGAAACCGTCTTATTACCGGTTGTGTCTTTGATCTTGATAACAAGCTTCGGCCCACAAGTACAATTGTGTTCACCCTAAAAAAATTTTTAGGGTGAACACACCTGCAACTGAGGGCCAAAGCTGGTTATCAAGATCAAACACGCAACCAGTTTAAGACGGCTTCCAAATTAAGCAATGGAACCAATCTACAACGTTAGATAGATCTTCCCCTATAATTGAGGTTGCGCAATCAGAATTTCTTAAATCTAGCTCTATGTTTGATATTGCTCACTTGTATGTGGCGAATATACATATTAATTATGTATATTCTACAACGCTAAAGAGAGCATGGTGACACTTACGCACAATTAAAGGTTTAGTGTACTACGATTATAGACGAAGATGGTCAACATATTCTGGCCAATCATGCTCCATTGGGACGAGCTAATCATGCGGATAAATGTGTCGCCAACGAAAGCCAACCACAATGGAACATGATAGACCTGAAGAAATCTATCAACTTTGTGAAATTCGGATGGTAAATAGAATTAAGGTTTATTCAAATTTCAACTACAATGGAAGTTCACAAAATTTTGAAATAAGATAATGCATACTGACATCACTATAAATAAGCCAAATAAAAACAAATAATCAATCCACAAAGACCAATAAGCACTGAGATCAGCCAATAAGCAATATAAGGTCTGCTGATATGCTATGCTGCAGGGGAAAAATTAAACCAATCTTTTACAAGTCACTTAAGATACTACATTAAACATTCAAATTCCAAGAGAGTAGCACGCCTCAGTTATTATAGCTTATCTATCGAACGATTTATATAAGTTCAAATGCTTAATTTGACTGAGTTCCCCAAAACTATTGGTATGTTTGATATACAAACAGTTTTAGGGAACTCAGTCAATTTAAGCAATGGAACCCAGATATACTGTTACCCTTTCTAAGCTCCTTTACAACTGTTAGTGGAAATTTAAAGTTCACAAAATTTTTCCAAAGTATTCACAAGATTACGTGTACCGCCGATGCACTAAGTCTTCGCGAGAGAACAAGCTGTCAAAATAGTTGTCCGTGTAGTTTGAACCTGATCGGGAGTACAGACTACATCCGCCGTGTCTTAATCACAAGTAGGATGAATAATCTGAGGCTCGATATCTGAGCCCAACTCTACAGGGTTAAGTAAACGACTAACTATGGTTCAAGGTCGCCCGGAATCACCAGTCCATCCGTTTACCCTAGTTGTTTCCCATAGAATAGCCGATTACCACCGGTCTGATACAACACTTAGATCAATCGCAATGACAAAAGCAAAGGTTTCCAACGCTCGCACTTGAAAATAGTTTGGTAAAATTGTGTGAACTTTGATTTTGCCAAAAACACATTGGTCACAATAAATACAGACAGATTTAAGATAACCTAAATCTAGGCCTTGAAATAAGCTAATGCATACTGACAGGACTATAAATAAGCCAAATGAAAACAAATAGGCAATCCACAAAGACCATTAAGAACTGAGTTTAACAGTTAGTGCAACCATAAGCTAATGCATACTCACAACACTCCCAAAAAATACATCATCTTTCACAACTTTATATACAATATATAAAGTATTCAGGTAATAAACCCTAATTAAAGCTAACAATTAAAAAATTACATAAAACCTAACACTAACAATAAAATAATCGGATAAAATTTTTTAAAAAAAAGTACAACAAACCCTAACCCTAAATCGAAAAGATAATTACTTACCCTAGCCCAAACCATTTTTACTTTCGTTAGTTAGATCGAATACTATACCGTAACCCTAAATTAGAATAAACATAAACCAAGACAATCAGTTGCTTCAGATCTGTGGGTGTAATTGATAGAGAGGAGTATAATCGATCTGTAGAAGTAATCGATAAAGAGGAGTATAATTGACAGAGAGGAGTATAATCGATCTGTAGAAGTAATTCATAGAGGAGTATAATCGATCGTGAGGAGTATAATCGATCTGTAGAAGAGTAAAGGTAGTGAGAGTAAAGTTAGAGAAGTGTGTTTAATACACTTCCTTTGAAAATAAACGATCCAAGAGTAAATTGTTAATAATACAGTTGGTATAAAAATTTTAAAAGTATAATCTTGTATAAAAAGTAGAAAACTATTAAAAATATAATTATGTACTATTATATAAAAAAAATAATATAAAATTGTACTCTCTACCTAACAAGTCGCCCAAGTATAAGGAATAGTGGGACCCATTCGCCCAAGACTTTTGTACTATTATATAATAAAATAAGAGAATACTTTTTTACAAAAAGACAAAAAATCCAAAGTCGCCCAAGTTATGTAGGTCCCAGTCGCCCAAGAAGTACATACTGCAAGAAGTACATCTTAGTACTTTAGTGGGGACATACATAGGGACACATGTCACCATTATATGAGATCCGCCCAAGTTTTGTTGAGCGACCTGATCCCCTGGGGTATTTAGAGAAATTATTTTTTTGGGGCATCTAGGGTAAAGACCCTTGTACCTTTGGGGTATTTAAGGAATTTTCCCATATTTTTTTGATCATGCAACCTTTTTATTATTTATTTATTTTTGAATTTTGAATAAGAATGCTAGTAATCCCATGGTCGAGGAAAACTGGCATGACGTGCCTTCACGTCAGAATAACAGAAAAAGAAGAGGGAATGAGGTGGACATCGGGGCTAAGGAGGTGACGAAATTCTTTATTTCAAACCTTTCAAATGGGTGCACACCCTGGGATGTCTCAAGCTTTCTGGGGGATTTCGGAGAGGTTACGAGCTCTTACATTGCAAGGAAGAGGGATAGAGAGGGAAATAGATTTGGCTTCATATCGTTTAGAAAGGTGCGGAACGCTGTGGAGCTTGAAAAAAGGTTGAATGGGATTAAGATGGGTGGTTCCAAGCTTAAGGTTAACATTGCCAAGTTCGCGGCTGAGAATATTGGCATATGGGAGTCGGAGGCCCACCCGAGAAGGACGCAAGAGAAGGAGGAGACCCTCCAACAAAATCACCATAATCACTATGACGGTGCACATTCTTCCCAGCCCACTGGAGTGAGATCATTTAGAGAGGTTCTCGACGGGAAAAAATATGGAGGATCGGTTCCGATGGCTGATTCGGCAGTGAAGAGAATAGTCGTTCCTGAAATTACTTCGGCTTTCACGGAGTTTTTCGGCTTGGCTTTGGTTGGAAGGGTGGCTGACTTGAGAACCTTAATTACCTTGGACAAGCTATTGAAAGAAGAAGGGCTTTTTGGTATGGAGATCAAATATACCGGCGGTCTCTCGGTGTTGCTCAAGTTCAATGATAACGAAGAGGCAGCCAGTTTTCTCCGGATGGCCTCTTGGAGGAGATGGTTCTCAACGCTCGACATGTGGGAGGGTCAATCTCTCCCATATGAAAGGGTGGCTTGGCTTAAGATTCTTGGCGTCCCTCTTAACCTGGCTTCGAAATGTGTGTTCGACAATGTCGCTAGTCAATTTGGAAGGGTAGTCCTTGCCTCCCAGCTGAGCTCAGGCGATGGAGACTTGTCGGTCGAATGTGTCGGGGTTCTGGTGGGTGAGGGGGAGAGGATCAAGGACTCAGTGGCTCTGAGTTGGAAGGATAAAACATTTAAAGTCTGGGTTTCGGAGGAGCAAAGGGACTGAGAACCAGACTGCATTGGGATCGTGGGCGGTGGGTTTCTAGAAGCAGAGGCTTCTTCTCCTGTTCCGCCGGTGAAATCGCCGGAACCTGTCGGCGGTGAAGGGATAGTCGGAGAGGTGGAATTGGAAGGGTCGGAGGAAGTCTTGGAAGAGGGCGAAATTCGGGAGGGGGTATCGATGAAGGATGGCGAGGAGTCAGAATATCTTAGGGAACCTCAACCGTCCAACGCATGCAATGCTGCTGAGGATAACCTTGGGACCACAAAAGGTGGCGCGCTTAATGATCAGATTTATTATTTCAATTCAGTGGGCCAAAAAATAAAAAGAAGTAGTGGAGTGGGGCCTCAGAGGAGAAAAAAAAAGCCCAATAAAGGCAGCCTAAGTGGGGAAAATGTTAGGCCCAAAAAAAGATCTAGGGTGGATCTAGAGGACCCATTTGGCCTGAACAGATTATTGGGTATTATTCATCCAAATCCCAGCGATAAGATAAGTCAGAGTGAGGAGGTGTCTCACGAAAATAAATCAATTGATCTAAATGTCTCGGTGCAAGACTCTATTAATGATGATGGTTCAGCTAACCTCGAGGAGAGGGTTGATGGGGATTCGGCCTCTACTGATGGAATTGCCGGCAATTCGAGGGTTGCGGACGAGTTTACAGCCACAATTGAAGTGGGTGTTGTTGTTGGAGTTCAACTCGAAAGTCACTCCTCTCTGGTGCGGGATGCGATAGGTCGGGAAGGTATCAATGTTGTTATATAATGAATGTGATGTCATTTAATGTTAGGGGCATTGGGGGCTTAGTCAAAGGTCCTTGGGTTGGTAATTTAAGGAAAAAGGAGGAGGTAAATTTTGTGGCTCTTCAGGAATCTAAGCATGCCATTGTGCGTAGGCTCGACGTGAAGGAGTTTTGGGGTAATGATAGATTTGATATGGATTATGTCGGTTCTGTAGGCAGTTCTGGGTATTGTTTATGGGATCCGATGGTCTTTGAAGCTGTTGATTGTGTCAAAGACAGGAATTTTTTGCTGGTTACTGGTAAAATCAAGGGTAGTGGGGAGATTATAAATGTGCTTAATGTTTATGCCCCAATTAGTATCTCTGCGAAAAGGTCGTTGTGGAGCAAGATTGGAGACGTGATCAGTCGTCTCCCAGGCATGTGGTTAGTTGTTGGGGATTTTAACGCTGTCAGAGCCCGGGAAGAGAGGAAGAATTCTGCGTTCAAACCAGCGTGTGCCAGGAACTTTAACGAATTCATTTACAACTCAGGTTTGTTGGAATATAGTATGAAGGGGAGGCAATTCACGTGCACTAGAGATAATGGTAAAAAGCTTAGTAAACTTGACAGGATGCTGGTTTGTTTAGATTTCTTCAACAAGTGGCCAGATGCGTGTTTAAGGGTGTTCTCCGGCCCTCATTCGGACCACAGCCCTTTAATCTTGTCGTTGAAATCTTCCAATTTTGGTCCGCGCCCATTCAGAGTTTTTAACTCTTGGTTGGATAAACCAGGATTTGATGAAATAGTTAAAAAAGCGGTGGAGTCTATTAACGGAGAGGGGCCCCCAGATTTAGTGTTGTCTAAGAAGTTCGCAAACATTAGGAGTTGTTTGAAAATTTGGCGAGATGAGATGTACAAGAAAGAGGAAGAGGAGGAGATCGCAGCGACTTTGGATCTTGAAGAATTAGAGAACTTAATGGAAATAAGGGACCTGTCGGAAGAGGAAGAATGGTCTTTGGGGGAATGCAAAGCAGTGCTAAAAGCCATTGGTGTGAGGAAAAATGAAGATTTGAAGCAGAAAGCGCGTATTAGATGGGCTGTTGATGGAGACGAGAATTCCAAGTTTTTCCACGGTTTGATAAACAGTAGAAAGGCGTCTAACAACATCCAAGGGCTCAAGATAGATGGGAATTGGGTTTCTAAGCCAAGCCTTGTCAAGAAAGAAGTTTTTAATTTTTTTAAGTGCAGGTTTGCTGAAGAGTGCAAGCAGCGCCCGACTCTGTTGTGCGACAACTTCAAGCGCTTATCGGAGGTGGATAAAAGAGCGCTTGTGCAACCTTTCACTCTCGACGAGGTCAAGAGGGCGGTCTTTGAATGTGGTGGCGATCGGGCCCCGGGTCCGGACGGCCTCAATTTCAGATTCGTTAAACATTTTTGGGGCTTGTTCGAGGGCGATTTCAAGAACATTTTGGATCATTTTTTTGAGGCGGGTAAGATTAGTCGTGGGAGTGGGTCTTCATTTATTGCGCTTGTTCCCAAAGTCAAAGATCCCGTGGAGTTGAATAATTATAGACCTATCAGCCTGGTGGGGGTGATTAGCAAGATAATTTCCAAAGTGCTTGCGAATAGGCTCAAGATGGTGGTAGGTTAAGTTATTTCGGATACTCAATCGGCTTTTGTCAATAAAAAATTTATCTTGGATGGGCCTCTCATTGTCAACGAGGTCATTTCCTGGTACAAGAAAGTTAAGAAGGAAGCTTTTGTTTTTAAGATCGACTTTGAAAAAGCTTTTGACAACGTGAACTGGGGATTTTTTATTGATGTTATGGCGCAGATGGGATTTCCAGACAGGTGGTGCTCATGGATTATGGGGGTGTTGAGCTCAACCAGGTCTTCCGTTTTGGTTAACGGATCGCCTACTTTTGAGTTTCAATGGCATAAGGGGATGAGGCAAGGGAATCCGATTTCGCCTTTCCTTTTCATTCTCGCGATGGAAGGCCTCTCTTGTATGCTTGAGAAAGGCAGGAACGCGGGTTTGCTCGACGGTCTCCGTCTTCCCAACGGGGGCCCGGTGATTTCGCATCTCTTATATGCGGACGATGCGATAATTCTAAGGGACTGGTCTGAAAGTAACCTCTTAAACGTGGTTAGAATCTTACGATTTTTCCATCTGTGCTCAGGACTTAAAATCAATATGGAGAAATCTAACCTTTTCGGCATTGGAGTTAGTATTGGGGAGGTGGAAGCCATGTCGAGAGTGGTTGGGTGTAAAGCGGGATCTCTTCCATTTTGCTACTTGGGGCTTGTGGTGGGGGCTAACATGAACCGGGTTAATAATTGGAAAGTGTTGTATGACATTTTTGAGAAACGCCTTTTGAGCTGGAAGGCGTCGTGCTTATCTATTGGGGGAAGAATTATTTTGATTAAGTCCGTCTTGGAAAGTCTTCCGAATTATTACTTTTCGCTTTACAAAGCTCCTAGGAAGGTGATTAATGATTTAGAGGCGTACATTAAAAGATTCTTATGGGGGGGTTTTAGTAACAACCGCAAAATGCATTGGGTCGCGTGGGAGAAGGTCTCGACTCCCATCAACAAAGGGGGTCTTGGTCTTAACAAGCTTTTCAACATAAATGTGGCGCTCCTCTCCAAGTGGGGGTGGAGGTTCAAGTCAGAAAAAAGCAGCCTGTGGAGGAAGGTTATTGAGGCGATTCATGTTAACAGGAGGTCTTGGGATTTCATTCCGGTGAAGAAATCGTATAGTGGGGTTTGGTCCAATATTGTGAAGGTGATGTCCAAAACTGTTGTAAACGGGGTTCCTATCCGTAGAATGTTCAAAGGGAATGTAGGAGACGGGTCCGAAATTGCCTTTTGGACTGACCCATGGTTGTCTGATGTCCCTTTAAAGGAGTGTGCGCCATCTTTATTGAGGCTTGAAAGAGACAAAAATTGCAAAGTCAGAGACAGGATTCAGCAGGTTGGAGACTCGGTTGTGTTTTCATGGGACTGGATTAGGAATTTCTCGGATTCAGATGAATTGGCTCAGTTCGATCAGATTTGTAGTTCTCTGGGGGCAGTATCTCTGTCCAGGAATCAAGATAGATGGAGGTGGATCGGCGAGAATTCTGGAGAATTTTCTGTGGGCGCTGTCAAAAGGTTCTTGATGTCGGGGCTGGACGCGAGTAGCAACTTTGTGTTTGAGTGGTGTAGGTGGCTTCCGTTAAAGTGTAAGGTTTTCGCGTGGAGGGCGGCTTTGGACAGCCTCCCGACTTTGGTATCTCTAAAGAAAAGGCATGTTCTGGTTGAGGAGGTGGTCTGCCCGTTGTGTGGCCATGGTGACGAGTCGGTCGACCATCTCTTCACAGCTTGTATTGTCGCGGCTGTTCTATGGCAAGGTATATCTCAGTGGTGCAGGGTGCAGCATATCTTCGCGTTCTCCTTTCGGGATTTGCTCGAGCTGCATAACTTCGTGGGCCTTAATGGAAGTGCGAAAGTGGTGTTCCAAGGGATAGTCATTATAGGCTGTTGGTGTTTGTGGAGAGCGAGGAACGAGTTGAAGTTCTCCAACAAGCCGGTTAAAGGGAATCAAATCCTCAGTGAGGTGAAATCTTTGGGGTATCTATGGTACAAAAATAGGGGGAGGTTGAAGTCCGTTTCTTGGGAGGACTGATGTAAATTTTCTTGTATGTAATTTTTCTGTTCTGTTGTTCTTTGGGCGCCCCGGTTTTGGGGTTGTCTGTGTCTTTTTAATGAAGTTAGCCTTTCAAAAAAAAAAAAAAAAACATTTTTAAATGTTCGTCCCATATTTTATGCTCTCATTTCAAAATTATGAACCCATTTGGTACACATTACACATATGTGTTCACAATAACTGAATGCTTTCATGGATAGAACAAATGATATTTGAAACAAAGAAGACCGAAAAGGAAATGGAAATCAAATCGTACGACTCATGTTGACGTTATGCTTTGTCACACGTACAGAAATGACAATAAGTAACAAATCTTTTTATTTTTTGGGTAAATGATTTGCACACTTAATTTTCTGATTGGAACACTCCAAACTATACATTAAACAGTTATACTGTATACATTATGTTTTAACTGATTGTATATTAGAGCATGCAAACCAAAACCTCATATGTGCAAATCATCTCCTTATTTTTGGACCCACCTTCAAATTTTTCATTGTGTGTTTATCCTATATACCATGTACAAGTTTGTTACATCAAAAATTCGAAGAAAAAAAATGTATCACCAACTCATGGTGATCGACATCTGTATACGTACTCAATGGTTAACGCGAAACAAAAGGTAACGTCAGACACCATGTAATGTTACACGCCACCTCAGTCAAGGTTAATCCCACCTCTTCGGGCATAAAGGCTAGCTCTCCAAACCTACTTCATATCAATGTTTTTTCCAACATAATAAATTAATGTAATTACACTAGAGGCCCAATACCCAAGTGTTATTACGAGAATGGACAAAAAAAAAATACCCATTTACCAAATGAGTCCATTAGCGCACCAAAAGAAGAATGCGTCGCACACATGTGATGGTTAAGCAGGTATAAGCGATAATCATCTTCATCTTTCATATCTAACACTATAGCATTTTCAAGATTCTTTGGAGTGAATCCGAGACTTTTTTAAAATTTAGACTAAAAATGAAATTACGGACAAACCACAAAGAACAAAAATGTAGTTAACTTTTGTTTCAATTTATAGCTTATAAAAGACTTAATAAACTCATGTGACAAATCAAAACTAATTTATTTCTCACAAACATGAAACATGTAATCCCTCAAAACATAGGCTAAACGCAACAAAATAGAAAAACAAACTCGGTCACAACATCATGTACGTGTCCAAAAAGAAAAAAAGCTGTGTAATAAAACAAGCACACAACATAACCCCAAATTAAGCCACAATTTCAAACAAATTACACAGGTACCTAACAACCATTCTACTTCATTTCATTTATTTCATTTATAACTCAAGTTATTAATATATCAGTTACAGTTTTTAGCTCGATGTTTACCGACGACGTCATCATCGTCATCTGTTCTAAACAATATAACTTTATTCTTTTTTACATGATGATCCTCATCTTTTACAGACCTGAAACCGTTTTTTAAAAATAATTTTGCTATTTTATTTGTTTAGCCCCTTGTAGATTTGATATTTTCATTTAAGTCACTAGATCCGAAACTTTATAAATTAGTCACCAAACTTTATAATATTTGTTAATTTCCTCATAACTGCGTACGCAAGCTTTTTGGAGCATTTAGGATTTAGCGTTTGGATTTTGTTTAAATGCTCTTATTTTGATTGCTAATATAAGAAGAGTCTGGCGTTAGCCATTAGTTTTTACATTATTTTACACGTTATGCTTACAACTAGGTAAGGTACCAATTGTTGACGGACGTATGTTTACGTTTAAGCCCACTTATGTTTTATTAAGCACTTAGCCCACTTTGAGTTATATGTTCATTATGTTTATTATTTCATATAGCTCAAAGTGCGGTAATGAAACATAAGTGGGCCTAAAGCATAAACATAAGTTTTTTAACAACAATCACTTTTTAAAATAAATAGCTACGGGCTACTGATACAACTTGAAGCTACTCCACTCCTCAGGAGGAGTAGCACTAGCTGCTGGTGCCAATTTTGCCAAACATATGTGTTTGACAAAACTAGCAGCTACAACTAGCCGCAAGCATAACTTATGAGTACTTTTTCTTCTTATAAAAGTGCTTGGGAACATAGTTCTAGTTGTAATTATAAAGTGTGGAATGACGTAAACGCTAAACGTTTCTTTTATTAGCGTTATGAATAGAAGTGTTTAAACAAAATCCAAAAGCTAAAGGCTCGTTGCCAAACAAGCATTATATTGTAAACGGCTAAACGCTAATAGCTAAACGTTCCGACAAAAAGCTCGTCGCAAAACACAACCATATTCAATAAAAAAAATATTTTCATAAATCTTTGATTGTTGAAGGTTAGTATAATTTATGTTTTGATTCTGGTTTGCGGATTTTATAGCATTTATCTATGGTACTGTATATTTAAGGAATATAGTTGGGAAGGTGTACACATTAAGTGGTTGTTTAATGAATGTATTGTGGTAAGATTAAGTACATTGATGTTGAAAATGTTTATACTTTATACTATGATAAATAGTTAGTTTATGAAGATGCAAAATTGTCACGACTTCTTAAAGGTTATTTTTACCAGTCTTTTGATGAAGGTGTTGTGTTGAAATGAAATATAAAGGTGGGTCTCTAGTTTAGCGAGGCACATAAGTTCTTAGGGATAAGATCATGTACTTTTAATGAATTGCATTCCATGTTAAAAATGCATGCTTTGCAACTGATGCTTATACTCGAGTCATATGAAATTTACATATTGTTTGATTCTGCCACTAGATCTGAATTTTTACAAATTAGCCTCGGAACTTTACAATATGATAATTTCGCTATTAATTATTTGCCTAGCTTATGATTTGTGAGAATTTGTTTTCATACAGAGGTGATGTTCTGTTTCTGTAAAGCTCTTATAGTTTATGTTTTGATCCCAGTTTGCGAAATTTATTACATGTTGATGGTACCAAGTATTTATGCAGTGAAGTTGGGGAGGTGTACATTTGATGGTTGTTTGAAGAATGTATTGTGATGAGATTAAATATATTTGTAGGTCTCTTGTTTAGTGATATAAGAAAGTTTTTAGGGCTAAGATTAATAGATGAGTTTCATGTGTTTTTTGACGGACTGGGTGTGTTACTATGCTTGCTTGACAATTTGATGATTATGCTATGATAAGTAGTTATTTGAATGGTTTAATATGGACACTCAAAAGTGTTTAATTATTTGATTAATATTAAATTTCGCAGTTATGTCTTTTGGGGGTCGGGGACGTGTCATTAAGAAGAGCCACGAGGTCAAGGGTATAGGGAACATAGAGGAGGGAGTGTATCGGTTGAGCTTAACTGAAGAACGTCCGGTTAAGAAAGTAGTGCACGATGAAACGATAGGCTTGGTGGTTTTCAATGAACACCCAGAGTTGACCAAAGCCAGGGCTCGAGGGTGGTACTTGCTTCCTAGATGCACGGTGCATGTGTGCAACTCGAGGGATATGTTTGTTGACTACCGACCAGGCGACCAGTGACTGGTCATGAGGTGGTTTTGGATAACAACGATCATGTTGAAGTGGTTGGGTTTGGAACAGTGAAACTTCAGGTGGATACTGGGAATATTTTGACTCTGGAGAATGTTTTTCATATTCCCACAATCACCAAGTGTCTCGTATCAGTCGCCAAACTTACTGATATTGTTATGGATTGCACTGTGACTTTTTGCAGCAAGGAATGTGTCATTACTGAGGGTCATGAGGTCATTGGAAAAGCGTACAGGGAAGATGAATTGTATCGGTTGAGCTTAATGGAAGAACGTCCAGTTAAGAAAGTGGTGCACGATGAAACAATAGGCTTGGTGGTTTTCAATGAACACCCAGAGTTAACCAAAGCCCGGGCTCAAGGGTGGTACTTGCTTTCTAGATGCACGGTGCATGTGTGTAACTCGAGGGATATGTTTGTTGACTACCGACCAGTGACTGGTCATGAGGTGGTTTTGGATAACAACGATCATGTTGAAGTGGTTGGGTTTGGAGCAGTGAAACTTCAGTTGGATACTGGGAAGATTTTGACTCTTGAGAATGTTTTTCATATTCCCACAATCACCAAGTGTCTCGTATCAGTCGCCAAACTTACTGATATTGTTATGGATTGCACTGTGACTTTTCGCAGCAAGGAATGTGTCATTACTGAGGGTCATGAGGTCATTGGAAAAGCGTACAGGGAAGATGAATTGTATCGGTTGAGCTTAATGGAAGAACGTCCAGTTAAGAAAGTGGTGCACGATGAAACAATAGGCTTGGTGGTTTTCAATGAACACCCAGAGTTGACCAAAGCCCGGGCTCGAGGGTGGTACTTGCTTTCTAGATGCACGGTGCATGTGTGTAACTCGAGGGATATGTTTGTTGACTACCGACCAGTGACTGGTCATGAGGTGGTTTTGGATAACAACGATCATGTTGAAGTGGTTGGGTTTGGAACAGTGAAACTTCAGTTGGATACTGGGAATATTTTGACTCTGGAGAATGTTTTTCATATTCCCACAATCACCAAGTGTCTCGTATCAGTCGCCAAACTTACTGATATTGTTATGGATTGCACTGTGACTTTTCGCAGCAAGGAATGTGTCATTACTGAGGGTCATGAGGTCATTGGAAAAGCGTACAGGGAAGATGAATTGTATCGGTTGAGCTTAATGGAAGAACGTCCAGTTAAGAAAGTGGTGCACGATGAAACAATAGGCTTGGTGGTTTTCAATGAACACCCAGAGTTGACCAAAGCCCGGGCTCGAGGGTGGTACTTGCTTTCTAGATGCACGGTGCATGTGTGTAACTCGAGGGATATGTTTGTTGACTACCGACCAGTGACTGGTCATGAGGTGGTTTTGGATAACAACGATCATGTTGAAGTGGTTGGGTTTGGAACAGTGAAACTTCAGTTAGATACTGGGAAGATTTTGACTCTTGAGAATGTTTTTCATATTCCCACAATCACCAAGTGTCTCGTATCTGTCGCCAAACTTACTGATATTGTTATGGATTGCACTGTGACTTTTCGCAGCAAAGAATGTGTCATTACTGAGGGTCATGAGGTCATTGGAAAAGCGTACAGGGAAGATGAATTGTATCGGTTGAGCTTAATGGAAGAACGTCCAGTTAAGAAAGTGGTGCACGATGAAACAATAGGCTTGGTGGTTTTCAATGAACACCCAGAGTTGACCAAAGCCCGGGCTCGAGGGTGGTACTTGCTTTCTAGATGCACGGTGCATGTGTGTAACTCGAGGGATATGTTTGTTGACTACCGACCAGTGACTGGTCATGAGGTGGTTTTGGATAACAACGAGCATGTTGAAGTGGTTGGGTTTGGAACAGTGAAACTTCAGTTGGATACTGGGAAGATTTTGACTCTTGAGAATGTTTTTCATATTCCCACAATCACCAAGTGTCTCGTATCAGTCGCCAAACTTACTGATATTGTTATGGATTGCACTGTGACTTTTCGCAGCAAGGAATGTGTCATTACTGAGGGTTATGAGGTCATTGGAAAAGCGTACAGGGAAGATGAATTGTATCGGTTGAGCTTAATGGAAGAACGTCCAGTTAAGAAAGTGGTGCACAATGAAACAATAGGCTTGTTGATTGCCAATGAACACCCAAAGTTGACCAAAGTCAGGGCTCGAAGATGGTACTTGCTTACTAGTTGCACAATGCATGTTTGTAACTCGAGGGACATGTTTGTTGACTACCAACCAGTGACTGGTCATGAGGTGGTTCTGGAAAACAATAGTCGTGTTGATGTGGTTGGGTTTGGAACAGTGAAGCTTCGCTTGACTACTGGGAAGGTTTTGACTCTTAAAAATGTTTTTCATATGCCTTCAATCATCAAGTGTTGCATATCCGTGAACAAGCTTATGGAGATGGGATTAGGCGTGGGTTTTGATGCTGAGGGATGCTATGTTAAGAAGGGTCAGCAGATCGTGGGAAATGGGTTCGTTGAGGATGGATTGTTTAGGTTGGGTGTCATTGATGAATGTTCATGTGGGAATCAGGCGTGAGCTTGGTTGTTTAGACTGTCACTTTTGCTAATGTTGGTTTTTTGTCCACAAACTTTCTTAAGTGCATACTTTTGATCTTGGTTGTGGTTATGTAGTAATGTCTACCTGAATTTAATACTTTTTCTGAAGAATTTTGTTATGTTGTTTGCTTTTGTGGTTGATAATCAGGTGGGAATCGTCGCTTATGTTATGCATATCAGTATAGTATACAGGTTTGGTGAAAACTGGCTATAAAAAGATAAAGCTGAGGTGCGATTCAGAATATGGATCTGTAATACATGAAGTGTAGTATTATGATTCCATCTTGTTTGTGACAGGATATGACCACGACATCTTATTTATTTGCACAAAAAAGTTCTACGTTGTGGCTGGATTCCCACCCGGAGCCCGGAAATCTCCTCTTAGTCTAGCAGGACAGACACTGAAACCCATCGCTGAGAGCTTTGAATAACAAACATAAGGTTTTACTGAAAATACATACTTTGTTACATGTCCCGTGCAGTTTAATTTATTTGTACTTGGCAACCATCACACGGTATTAATTGAGAAATTGACTAACTTTAATCGTATTAAGATTCTTGATTAAGTTATTAATCAACACAGTGAATTAGGTTTGATGTATACTTTCATAGCTAGTACGAGTAGTTTATTTGTCTCCTTATCTAGTTATCATCTAGTCCTATAGTTCTATATAAGTAGAGCTCAACGATTACCAAATAATCAGAGTAGTTCCATTCCAACAATCTGACATGATTCGTATTAGTTTTTATGGCTAACATCGGTAACTTTTATAAACAATTTTGACAGAGGTTAAAGAAATTGTATAGACACAATTTTTTAGGATCCAATTCAAGTGTTCTTGGCCATTTGGAAAAAGATCTCACTACAATGCCTACATTACATTGTACATGATCTACTTACACAAAAACTCAAAAAGGATCATTGGCCTATAGATCCACATACCAAGAAACCTTGATACTTCCATTTGGTTGATTTCGAGTCGCAATTTGCAGTACTACGGCTTGCTCATCTCATGAGTGAAATCAAACTGCATTTTAGATGTCTAACTTAACTTCCATATGACACGACTTTAGAATTATTGAATCGGGATCTTGAGACCAACATTATCATTGAAAAACGACTTCATTCCTTGCTGTCTATATAAACCAAGCGTCACGTGCATTTTTTACGGCACATATACGGTTAGAGAAATGATTGGCATAACTAGAAACATGTTTAATTATATGCCTAAAATTATTTGCCAATCATTTACTGGTTTGTAAAAAAGTTAGTCCATGTGCTAAAACAACAAGATGAACATATTATGCATGTTATAATTCATGTCAATCATTTCTCATACGTTTATAGCATTGAAACTTTAGCTAGAATAATTAATTTAAAGAGGTTTTACAATATGTTAGAAAATGAGTCCTATACTAATAAATCGATGAGAAAGAAACTTTTGTGAGTTATTCTGCAATAGAATCAAGAGCTAATTGGTTGAAAATGTATACTTGTCACTTTTTGTTATTGTGTGTACTGAACTTCTTTTTTTCTTATTGTGTGTACTGAACTTTCAAATTTCGATAATTGTGTGTAATTTGTGACCATTTTACCCCTACTTTTTTTAAATTTCGAAGAGTAAAATGGTCATTTTACATGCCTGAATAGTCACAAAATGTTAAATATGATACATTTTCAAGTAAAAAAAAAAAGTTTAATACACACAATAACAAAAAATGTTAAACATGATACATTTTCAAGTAATTAACCCTAGAATCAATTATAAACTATTTGAAGTTTATATGAATGAATAGGTACCAGGTACTTCGACATAACAATTTACTAAAGATTTGATGTGGCACGACTTGCTTTGGACTTGCTAAAGTTCATAACACTGGAGATGCTCTGAGTGTATATATAGGGCATGAAATGCAGAAATCTTTGCGTGATCGTTGTGTATACGTTGTGAATTTAGTGGTACGGCGGTGGAGGTTGTTGACTTCGTCAGAAATTTATACTTGGTATGACGATGTTTGTTGGTAGGGAGTTTATCCCAGTTTATTTATCATGATTCAACTAATATGGAAATGAATATTTTGATATTTCGACTAGAAATGTATATTTATTCTGCATTTGAGATGTAAGTGTTACATTCTTTTCCACAGGCTTAATTAAGAGTGTCCTTACATGTAGACAACGTTAAATTCTTTTTCACATGCTTAATTAAGAGTGTCTAACTTAACTGCCTTATGACACGATTTTAGGGTTATGTAAGCACCTTGAAATGGACACTCGTAATTATCATTCAAAAAAAGACTTCGTTCCTTGCTTTCTAGATATTATTAGTTTGAGATAATTGTTGTGTCCATTCCATAGAAAATAATAGAGTACATATAGATTCCATACAAGGCTATTTTGGGTAAATAGCAATCACCCATAAATCAAGTGTAGAGACCAAGACTCACGTATGGAGGTGGGGGAAACACGATCTAAAGATTAAACATTATAGAACTTTATTGATTGGGTGTCGAGGTGTGTATGTTTTCTAGAGAGAGAGTCTAGAAAACACACACACCTCATGTGTTACAATGAATCCCCAACCCTCCTAGTGTTGACATAGGAGGGTATTTATTACAAGAATACAAAGTCTAACTTAGCATAATGCCTAAACTAGTCCTTGTACAAAGAAAGAAGTGCAATTCCCACATATGACAAAACTTTAAAGCTAACAATCTCTCCCCAAAGTGAAGTCATATGGGAATTGCTTAAAATGTTCCCTACAAGTAAAATTCAATACAAAAACATGAGAAAGATCTTCAAACTTCATTACTTCGTTCAGCTTGCAGAATCTTCTCAGCCGCCATTTCTTTACTTGCAGACGAACTAAGTGAGCAAATCTAATTAGGGTTTAAATCAGAGTGCCCTGAGTGCTCTCCCCCAAACTGACAACCTCATATTTTGAATGCCCTGAGTGCCCTGCAGTTCGGGGGAATATGGTATCAACATCTTTATCTCACCAAATGCATCCCAGTTATTTTTCCCATGAGAGATCAGCCCGTACATTTCTCTCCCCTGCTGGTTACGATTCATCGGAATCAGCATAATGTTGTGTACGTGATAGACAAACTGGAAGCCCATGATCAGGAATCATATCAGCCCATGAGAAGATGTCGATATACCCCTTGACCTATGAAAACAAGATAAATCAAGACTTAATCATCGAATGCTCTGAGAGCCGTTTAAGATCGAGCAAGGATCTCGAAGAATCATGCAACCAACCAACTGCGAAAAGGGACCAATTGCGAAAGGGACCAATTGCAAAAGAGTTCAACCAATTGCGAAAGGGTCAGATTTGTGATATCTTCAAGATACTAAGTACACGCACCCGTGACATTCCACTTCAACTTCAAATAAGTAACAATGAATCATCATCCTTGTAGTCACAGTTGATATCAATCAACAATCAATATATAGTCATTGTCATTTGATTGTGAATCTTGACCAGGATCTTTTATACGTGGTGATGTTGAAGGTGCAGTCCGATAAGTTCATTTGTGATTTTGTTGTGAAATATGCCATAAAATGACATTCCAATAATGCTGGAAAATTTTGAGTTTAAGAAATTTTTACGCCAAAAATTCCCCGAAAAATTCAAATTTTGGGCCAAAATTTTCACTCTTGTACCAGAATTTGAATCTCGCGTAAAAATGGACCGTTAAGTCTCTCCTCCGAATTAAATTTTACTCAACTTTTCCCGCCAAAAAACTTTTTTTTTGGCAATTGCGTTAAGGTTGTCCGATATCTGAATTGGGAAAAGATCTCGGATAAAAGCTGATTTGCGATATCTGATGAAGTTGATTTGCGATAAAGGCTGGTGATGGACCAATTGCGATAAAATTATCGCAAATGGAATTGCGATAAGCCTTTTCCAGCTTCAATTGCGATAAAATACTTCAGCCTCAATTGCGATAAAATCTGAATTGCGATAAAAGTCCAGTTTCTGAATTTCGACAAAAATGTCAAGTTCAATTTCGATAACTATCGCAATCTTATACAAGATTGCGATAAACCATGCAGAATTGCGATAACTCGCTGAAGTTTCTGAATTGCGATAATTCGCACATTTACCAACTTCTTTGACTTTATCTTTACATGCCCACTTGCAACCTTATCTTGCAAGATATTTCCTGACAACTTTCACCAACTAGTACTGACTTTCACCAACTCTAATAATTCAAACTTTATCAATAATATCCAAAAACAACTTTTACAAAATCTTCTTGAATTTTTTCGATCAAAACACTTAGAACACCAAATATTCCAAGAGTTAAATGCAAGATACAACAAGAAAATTATGAAATCTTCACAACCCAACTGCTAATAACGAACAAACACAACCTTATCTTGATCATGTGAACGATTCGAAAGAAAAAACCACAAACAGTCACGTTTTTAGAGATAAAAAACGCAACTGTGGAGAACTTAAAAAACACAAATCGAACACAAAATACCTCTAACCTCGGCTGATGAAGAAGAACCGAGATAGAACACAACATAAATCACATTTATCACCTTAAAAACACCACGTTAGCCACCCGGTTAGCTCATGATACCAATTGTAGCTCATGATACCAATTGTAGCTCACGTTAGCCACACGGTTAGCTCTGATACCAATTGTAGAGACCAAGACTCACGTATGGAGGTGGGGGAAACACGATCTAAAGATTAAACATTATAGAACTTTATTGATTGGGTGTCGAGGTGTGTATGTTTTCTATAGAGAGAGTCTAGAAAACACACACACCTCATGTGTTACAATGAATCCCCAACCCTCCTAGTGTTGACATAGGAGGGTATTTATTACAAGAATACAAAGTCTAACTTAGCATAATGCCTAAACTAGTCCTTGTACAAAGAAAGAAGTGCAATTCCCACATATGACAAAACTTTAAAGCTAACAATCTCTCCCCAAAGTGAAGTCATATGGGAATTGCTTACAATGTTCCCTACAAGTAAAATTCAATACAAAAACATGAGAAAGATCTTCAAACTTCATTACTTCGTTCAGCTTGCAGAATCTTCTCAGCCGCCATTTCTTTACTTGCAGACGAACTAAGTGAGCAAATCTAATTAGGGTTTAAATCAGAGTGCCCTGAGTGCTCTCCCCCAAACTGACAACCTCATATTTTGAATGCCCTGAGTGCCCTGCAGTTCGGGGGAATATGGTATCAACATCTTTATCTCACCAAATGCATCCCAGTTATTTTTCCCATGAGAGATCAGTCCGTACATTGTAGTTGTCATTTTTGTCACAAAAAAAACTTTTTAGACCCATTCTTGTTTTTATCCTTAAAAAAACTACATATAGAAAACAATTGAAGAATATAATTTACTGTGTATAAAATTAGAACTATATATTCTTAAAGAGGGTAGTAAACTGACCTTTTCGACATCTCGCCACGCCACAGGGTATCTTGTGCCATTTGAAAAAGAGTCAAACATGTTACCAGCTAGGATGTTTAGTAAGAAAAAAGAGCCTGCCAAAGCCCAATCTGCATTGCTTGATCTAAACGACCACATCAAATCAACCCATAGATCCAAGTGTTGTGTACCAAAAAAACAAATTAAAAAAGTTATAGTAGTTAATCAATTAATAATATATACAAATGTAATAGACCAGATAGGCATGAGGGTTCCTTACAAAGTCATACAACCAACCGTCTTTGCAATCTTCAAGACAGGCCAAGGCTAGCCAAAAACGCCTACCAGCAACAATGTCATGAGCGCCCCAAGGAAACATATAATCTGCTGTTTTTTTTTTTTTTTTTTTTTTTTTTTTTTTTTTTTTTTTTTTTTTTTTTTTTTTTTTTTTGCTTTAAATAAATTCGAATAGAATCAGGCACAGTAACCTTGTCCTTTTTGCATTTTGGGTGTCGTGAAAGATCCTAAAAAAACCAATGATTAACATTAACCCAATCATAATATTGTGAATTTAAGAATAAACAGACCCTACCTCTACAAAAGGTTTTATGGTGGCCAAATAGAATTTAGTAATTGACCGCGTTTTCGGGTTTTCGGATACTTCCTGAAAACAAAAATAATCCCCTACCAGATATTCATTTCAGTTACAAAGTAATAAGGTGCTTTACCTCTAAAACGACAGGCGGGAGATCAAATCGCCTCCTTATTGACAGTAGATGCTCTTGTGATTCGGCAGCATGGAGTAGTAGATGGTTTTGGTTGGCCATAGGGTGCATTGAGAGACCTAGACAACTTCTTCTGCCTTGATCTAATAGATCTTAACAAGCACTTAGAGATTTTGTGGGCTTTCTCTGTCTTCTTTTTGTTCATTTGGATTTCAGAGAAAACAGAGTCCAAGCAAGGTCTGTCATTAACATCGACCACATATACGTATGCAGGTTGTTCATTTTATGTTGAGATAAAAAAAATATGATATGTTAAAAACAACACATTAAAAAAGATTATTATCCTTTAAAAAAAATTAATGAAGGTACTACAACATTTTTCTTCAATGGTGTTGCTTCTTCTTTCTGCACACCAGTAACATTGTTACCGGATACTTGTTCCATCGCCACTTTTTTCTCCACCACCTTCTCCTCTTCATGATCAAAATCCATATCATCTATAGAATACCTACCCGAATCCTTATCATCGTTTATGTACGCCATGTAATCGTCAGTAAAATGCTCATCCTGATACAATTTTCATATATACATAAATAGGAAAATAAGGTCTAGTATATTGTTAAAGTATATATAAAAGATAACATACATCACCGTGGACAATGGATGATTTTTGTGTTGGGCTAGGTACAAATGCTTCAACTTCAGTAGCAGGTTGAAGTTCATCAATAGCACGAAATTTAGGGGTAATCTGAATTGCTTGTATAAGAACGTCCATCGAACACGGGCCCAGTTGAGATTCATTATAGCATTTCTTCCCATCTTCCTTGTCATCTCCTTGACAAGGAAAAGACGTGGTCTGTAATTCACAAAAAAAAATAAACGATTAATGTATGGTGAGAAAATGATATAAGTTTAAACATTAACGGGGAATTGAGATTGTTTTAACCTTCGGGAGAAAACATAAAACTATATATAAACCATGGAATCATCGGGATTGACATCAGACTCATCAGAAATAACTTGCTTGATAACCTGACCGATTGGGTTATAATCAAACTCTTTTGGATTGGTGATGACATCAAATAATGTCATATTATTAGCATCATTTATCCTATGTATATTGTTTGTTTTATATTATTTTATATGAGATTTGATACTTAATCGTTTACTTTTGTAAATCTCAGTTATTAACAAGCAATTGGTGAAAGTTAGCTATTTTGGACGTAAATTAGAGCAAAATGGGTCAAGTTAGAAAAGTCCAATGAACTGACGAAGAATACGCCGTATCATTCTAGATAGATACACCGTATACCAAAACTTGGACGATTATGAAGACCATTGCCTGACTTTGAAGAATACGCCGTATGAATTTATCTCATACGCCGTATATGAAACTTTGGTCAACAAGAAGATCTGACTTGCTTTACTCCATGATACGCCGTATCTACCTCAAAGACTTCACCAAAATTCTAAGATATTGAAGACAAGATGCGCCGTATGAAGATTTGTGATGCACCGTATCACTTAGGCGGTGTACGAATACTCCATAATATAATAATCTTGGACCCCACGCGAAGTTACCTTGATACGCCGTATCAGATAAACCGATACGCCGTATCGACTCTGTTTTCAGAATGTATAAATATAAGACTCGCAGTCAAATTTCGGGGGACACACAAGACATACCAAGAGGCGAATGAGCATATAACCACCAAGTACGAGACCTTAGCATAAAGAAGACCACGAAGGTCCTGCTAGTGCATAATTACATAGGAAGATTCATTTAATTCGTTTTAGTACTCTTTAATCGTTCGGTTAGCGTATTTTTCTCTTTTGATTCACTTGAATATTTTCGAACATGTTATCTTGTGCTATTACAGATGTTAGCTTTAATGTTAGTGTTTAAAGTGATGGTCATTCACATTGGGTTGAACTTTGTATAAAAGGGTTAGCTAGTCATGTAAAGTGGGCTTTTGGTCATGAATCATGTAAAGCTTATATGTAAAACAAGCCCTTGAGCCAAAGCCCACACAAAAGCCCACTAGGGTATAATCCCTTGTAATATTTAAAGCACATTATCTCTTCATTTGAAGAGTGGTTCACAGGTGTGTTGTGTGTGCATTAATAAGAAAAGCTTTAACATTCATATCTCTCTAAATATACATCGATCCATATACACATCTTGTCCCATCTCTCTTGTGTTCTAACGCCTCATATATTGTGTGATAAAGAGTGATTATCGACTACAACAAGTGGTATCAACAGCCTAGCTTCGAGGTAGGAGTTCTTGTGTTCGATTCTTGTTGAAAACATACACTTTGGTGCGTTGCATTTTCTGTGAAACAAGACCTTTGTGTTTTGTGTGGCTACTGTACGCAACATCAAAGTGAAAAGGTAGTATTTTGTGTTTGATCATCAAGCCTAAAACACCCACTGTAATTTTTCTTTAAGTAGAAAAGTCAGATTTTGTGTTTTTAGCTTAGATTCATACGCAAGATCAAAGAAAAAGTTGTGTTTGTTTGTGTGAAATCGACTTGGTTCATTTGTTTCTGAGTATCTTTCACTTGAATCTAGTGTTCAATGTGTTGGATTCTTGGTTATTTTAAGTTTCTTTGATCGAACAAGAATTAACAAAACTTGTATAAGATTTGTGTTCTTGGTGTGAATTATTGATTTGATTGAAAGGAGTAAGTCAAAGTTAGTAGAAGTGGGTGGAAAAAGGTGAAAGTTTTCTGGAAAAATCTTCCAAGATAAGGCATCACGTGGGTGTGTAAGGCAAAAGGTCAAAAAGTTAGTAAAAAGTGCTTTTTTATCGCATTTGGTCTGATCAGCGTGTTCTATCGCAATTGGCTGAAAAATTGCGTTTTATCGCATTTGGGAAAAAGCTGCGAATTATCGCAATTGGTCTTTTTTTATCGCGATTGAGACAGAACAATTTCTATCGCAATTGAAGCTCTGGAAATCCTATCGCAATTCAAATCGCGATAACTATCGCAATTGACCTTTTCAGACTTATCGCAATTGGGCTAGTGGTAGTGTCATCCGAGATCTCTATCGCAGTTCTGTCCGATATCTTCCACCAACTGCGATATCGGACAAAGAAGGGAATTGCGATATCGGACAACAAAGAATTTTCAGCAGTTTTCAGAGTTGTCATTTTCAGTCCCTGTACTTTTCAGCAGCCTTTGGGAACTTTCAGAATTGGCCGTTTTGGCCCTCGTACTTCTGTGAAACGATTTCAAAGTTGTCTTTTTACGTCAAAACTTCAAACGGTTATAACTTTTGAACCCAAGTTTCGAGGCCTGAAAACGCTCCTGAATGAAGTTATTGAGGTTTTAAGTTTCCAGACCAAAATTCCACCGTAACAACAAGACTTCGCAACAACAACCATTCTTAACCTTCAACAACAACATCTCCTATTTCGTTGCAAAGATCCTGAATCAACTTTATCGCACATCACAAGAAAAATGGAATCGAGTTCTCAAGCGGGACAGATGTCTCCAGTTGTGCAAAACGTTATTCATACAAAGGAACGTTGTCTCATACACTTTCAAGGAGTTAAGAGTCTATGTGTGACAATCTCTAAAGCAACGTCACCAATGTTGAGTCCATATTTATTCCATCGAATTTCTGGAAGACTCTTCGGATCTGAAATGAATTTTGAAGAATTCAGAGAGAAACTCCTGCACAACATATCTCAAATTGAGAACCAAATTGAACAGGGAAGTGATTGCATTGAAGCCTTTCAAGCACTCCAGACGCAGCTTAAATGGTTTCTCGACTTTAGAATCAAAAATTCTCCAGATTATGAATCAACAAGAGAAGTATGGAGTAAATGCGTCAGCAGACACGTGGACGTGGAAACGTTTAGACTCCAGTTGTTTAGTAAAATGAAAACACTGGAACGGGTGCTTACTTCAAGATCACTTTATCTGAAAGAGATGCTGAATGAGAAGAAAGTGATAGAACGGGAAAGGGAGCAAATTGTAAGAGAAATGCTATTAAAGGAAATAGTGGGAAAGGAAGAAGAGGCAAACAAAGAGGAACACACGGTCGATGTGGGTACAACATCTGATGATAACTTGGTTTTAACGAGTAGTGACACATCATCAGAACAACAGGTTGAAAGCAGTACTCCAAGATACGATTCGGATGCTGATGGTTCGCACAGGAATGAAGCTGTTTGGGATACTGAAGCTGACCACATCAGACTTTCATCCGACATTGCAATAGTGGCTACGGTACAACATTCAAACGATCATGATAATGTTGATTTGTTCGAGAATATGTTTGTTCATGACAAGACACATCCTGCGCATCCTGAGTCCATCAGTGACACATATGTGGAGCAAAGGTTTGATAGTAATATCACTCCCTCAACCCCAGATATGGATCCTAATGGAGGTGAGCCTGCCCAGGATGGATCCTCTCATGATCAAGATCATGCCTTACTTGCTTCTTTAATAAAAAATCTCAAACATGAACTTAAAAAGTGCAAAGAGGACAATCGCAAAGCTAAGCAAACGAATGTCTTATTGTCCAAAGAGCTTGCGAAATTTAAAGAAAAGGAAAAGATTTTTGAGGAAAAGTGTGATGATGCCAAAATCAAGTTTGATTTGGACGAACTTGATACAAAAATTATTGAATTGGAACACACTGTGGCATCATTACAAAAAGAAAATGAGCATTTGAAACAGACTTACAAAAACTTGTTTAATTCAATCAAGCGTTCACGTGTTCTGAATCAAAAATCAAACACGAAACAAAAGGAGTCTGAAGTATTGAAGCCTCAAGTTACAAAAGTTTCCTATCCAAATCCTCTGTTTGATTCTACTTCTTCAGATTTTGAAACAGACAATGCAAATCATGTGTTTCAATCAAAAGTGCTTGAGCTTGAAACGCTTTTAGCTCAATGCACAAACGATCTTGAGGATGCCAAAACTGATCTTTTCAACAAAACGAACAAATTCTAAACATATTTTGAAAAACTTGAAAAAGAAAACATTGTTTTCGAACGAAAATTGGCTCGTAAAATGGATGATTCAAAAGCCGAAAAAGATCATTTTTTGAAACAAATTACCTCTCTGGAATCTAAATTGACATCTCAAGATCATCTTCAAAAGGAATACAGTGATTTGCGAAGTTCATACAATGCTTTAAGAGTGAAGTTTGAGTCTCTTAACCATTCAAAAGGAAAAGCTCCCATTTCAAATCACTCAACACCAAAAGTGAGTGTTTCAAAGAAGGTTTACACGGGTGAATCTTCAAGACCAAGACCATTTTCGAAAAAGGTTTCCCAATTTACAACCTATTCTTTGCAAAAAGGAAGGAAGTTTTCAAAGAAACCAAGTTTTTATGAAACGCTCACTCCTCCAAAGCTTTCAAGGTCAAACATGTCTCATGAAGAGACTTCAAGATTTCAAACTCCACAATCTAGCTTTACACGGGTAAGGCAAGTGTGGAGACCAAAGCAAAGTCCTTCAAACTCTGAAAAACTTCCGCTGCAACACAAGGACTCTGTTTTGAAAAAGGATTTTAAATCTCCGTTAATTCCTCGAGTGTTATTTCCAAATGAAAAACCAGTTTTCAGTCCTCGTTGGAATTCAACTTCTTTGAACCAGATTGACACAACTTACAAATGGATTGCAAAACATGCTAAACCCGTTGGTGCAGTGCTCAAATGGGTTCCAAAAGTTGTTGTCTAATCTGGTCAAAATGGCTTTTGTTCAATTCAGTTCAAAACCCGCGCTTCATTTAATGGCTTTCGTATACTTCAGTACGAAACCCGAGCTTAACCCAATGGCTTCTGAACACATCAGTTCAGGACCCGATCTTCAAAGAAAGGAAAGTGCTTCATCAAAAATTTCGAGCGCTTATCCTAAAAATCAATGGCTTGTAAGTATTTCAGCTTACAACCCGGGCTTCAACGTTTTGACTTATGTACACATAACAGTGCATAACCCGTGTTTCAAAGAACGGACACTGTTGTACAATTTAATGCAACAATCCTAAAAAGAAAAGAAGTTTTCATGCAAAGTTTATCAAATCAAACTTCTTAATCTTAAGCAAAATTTTACTCAAAATTTCTCAAAAGGTTTTTCAAAACTTTTCAAAAATTTTGCTTAAGATTTTCAAATCGTTACTCCCCATTCGCTCCACAGTTTTCAAAAATGTCAAAACTTATGCAAGTTTTGAGGGGGAGTACTTCATAAAAGAAATTTGTTCCAAAAAGTTCATGCAAATCGTTTCTCCCTATTAGCTTTCCAAAAACAAGGATTTTAATCAAACGGTATCAAAAATACCATCGAAATGCTATTTTTGAGGGGGAGAAATGGGATTAAAATGTGATCATGGTTCGAATCTCAAAGGAGCTCATCAGAAAGACTCAGATTAACCAACGAATTGACGAAGCTTAAATGTCAGCAATCGAAAAGACTTGTCCTGGACAAGTAATAATTTCAAGCTGAATTTATTCAGTGATGTAAGCGTGTCTCGCAAAGGACTTGTCTGAGTAAAATGTACCAATTCGAGAGATGATCTTTGAATATGACCAGGACGGGTAATAATTTCAAGCTAGTCTAACTAGTGATGTAAGCGTGTCTCGCGAAGGTCATGTTCACTGAAAGTCGATCATTTCAAATGTGCGAACTCTACCCAACATGTGCAATTTATTTCAAAAATGCATGAGCACATGTGAAGGGGGAGTATTTCATAAATGCAAAACTCTCTAAGTGTTATCCATAATGTGTTTTTTACATAAACGCTTTGAGAGACTTTTCAAATGGTTTTATGGCATGCGATCAACAAATCTAGAATAATCATGGAGTAATAAGGTGATTATGGTTAGGTAATGTCTAATGATCCGCCAGAACCGGAGGGATCTACCCAAGGACAATTCCAATAGATTAGAATTAGAAGTCCTTAGGTATGATTGAAAAAAGGAGTATAATGAGAAAAGAGAAAGAAGGGGTTGAAGAATGAAAAAGAAAAGTTTTTGTAAGGGTGAAAAGAAATAGCCCTCCATGAAAACTTAGGAAAGAAACCGGGTCAATACATATGCTATCGGTATTCACTAAGGTGATACTGATATTGAAGACAAGACGTCATGGACCCAGTGACGCGGTGCACAAACCCCTCCTTGCCACTCAGATATCTCTTAAAAGATATGTGTTTCATTTCTCACGGAGATCAATGCATAATCTATCGACCTCTCACTCCGAGATGTGTTGATATTGAAAAGGTGGCACTCTGCTCCACGCCTCCGATGACTAAAACCAAAAACGCACATAATTGAGTCTAGAGACATGAGATTCATCAAAGATCTCTTAGGAACACTTCCTATGCAATACACTTGTGTTCACCAAAAAGAACATAAGTTGTAAGTGTCATAATGAGATCTGAACCTGAAAGAGCTGGACGAATTATTGCTAACTATTTTATGCAGGTACTGAAGAAAGTCCATCGATCATCGTATGTCTCAACATCTACATTGGAAGAAAAGATGCTGTGAATACATGAAGATGTTGATCAAAGCAAAGAACAATCCAAAAGACAATACGATGAAGATCACAATGCATGAAGGAACAAAGAATCACAAAGTTCAAGACCCAGAAGTCTAAAGATCTAAACACATGGTGCATCTTTTGAATGACCATCCCTTAGGGGGAGATTGTTAGCTTTAATTTTAGTGTTTAAAGTGATGGTCATTCACATTGGGTTGAACTTTGTATAAAAGGGTTAGCTAGTCATGTAAAGTGGGCTTTTAGTCATGAATCATGTAAAGCTTATATGTAAAACAAGCCCTTGAGCCAAAGCCCACACAAAAGCCCACTAGGGTATAATCCCTTGTAATATTTAAAGCACATTATCTCTTCATTTGAAGAGTGGTTCACAGGTGTGTTGTGTGTGCATTAATAAGAAAAGCTTTAACATTCATATCTCTCTAAATATACATCGATCCATATACACATCTTGTCCCATCTCTCTTGTGTTCTAACGCCTCATATATTGTGTGATAAAGAGTGATTATCGACTACAACAACAGAGATTATGGGCTAATATCTGTAGGTATTAGCCATGTTTAATGATTATATTATGTTTTGATTTGTTACTAATTCGATAGAGCTTATGGTTGTGTTTTGATTACGTTTATTACTTCATTAATACTGTTTTACATGTTAATGTAAGCCCTAGGAGGTTAATTAATAAGTTGATAATCATTAAGGTGAGTTTTTGACACCTTCTTTGTGACGACCGCCACCTCTTCGACAGAAGATTCCTCTTGAACGGGTTTAAATGGATCACCCGAAGCTTGGCCCGAAGAATAATGTTGACTACCAAAAAACCTATCCAAATCTTCTACCTCATCAACATTAGAAGGGTGAACCGAAGAATAATTTTGAGAACTTTGAGATTGGTACGGTGGTGGTGACGATGAATCATGGAACACTAGTGGACGATACAAGTTAGGTTGTTGTTGTTGTTCTTAGTACATTTGTTGGTTATACGGAAGTACGAACGGATTGTTTAGGTAAATAGGTAGTAGTCGTTGTTGTTTTTCGTATACAAAACTTGCGGGTTAAAAATTAGCGGTTGGTGAGTAACCCAAAAGAAATTTGGAATTCATCGTTGGAACGTTTTATTCGCGTCAACTTTATAATGTTTTAGTTTTGGGAGTTTTTAAAGACAATTTTGAGTTGAGAAGAGTAAAGTAGTATATAAATAAAGATTGTGTTTGAAAGTGTGAATAAAAATGGAGGAGTACTAGTGTATTTATAGGGATAAATTTTTATAACTTATAAATGATTTTTTTTTTTTAATTTTATTTATTTTATTTTTCTGTTGGCCTCAGTTTTGTATGCACAACAATCTGACAACTCGATTTTGGCATGTACAGAGTCTTCCATTTGTTACGTTCAAGACGCAAGACCGTAATAAGAGTCGAGTCCAAGACTCGATCGTGTAACACTTATTAAGACCGGTCTAACATACTGACATTATAATTACAACTACAGCTATGTTACCAAACGCTTAAAAAAAAAAAAAAAAAAAAAAAAAAAAAGTTACAACTACTGCTCACTACTAGGGCTTTGTTTATTAATCAAATCCGCTCTTTGTTTTGCTCACTACTAGATGATGATAGAGAAAAGTTTACAGAAGAAAACTGTTATTCCCACAAATCTATCCTATCATACACACTAAATCACTAGCGAATCAAAGAGAGAAAAGTGGTTCATGAATCTATTGAGAGAAACTAGAGAGAAATATTATTACACACTAATCTTTCTTATAATTCACTAATAGCACACACACATCCAACCTTTACAAGTGGGAAGGAGGATGGTATTTATAGTTTTTCTTCATTGATGGGCTTGGGCTTTTCTTTTCACTAAACATTAACCTATTAGATTAAGTCCAAGCCTATAAACTATTCTACCTTAATTGCACAAAGACACATTTACTTAAAATATATTAATGACAAATGACCATCATTTTTTTATAAATGCTAACAAAAACAGATGAAGTTAAATGTAGAATGACTAGTATACCCTCATATGCATGGCACATGAGAAATTTAACGAAGGTTAGTGAGGGCCGGACAAACCTCAGACGACGTTTGCAATGTAATGTGTAATGTCTATTGATTGGGTCTTGAATTACATTGGATAACCGGCCGATAATTCCACTACTAGTTGGGAAAGTACTTTCTATACTGTAATCTACATATATAGACTCGCGAGAATCTCTGAGTGTTCGGGCATTCAATCATTATTAGGATAGATATGCATTTTTTTGGGTCAAAGGACGATAGGCTGCGGTCAACGCAAACCACAAGGACGAACAGTGTAATTCACTCTTATTTATAAAATGGTTTAAGTGTCTAGCATCAAATATTGCGTATCAAAATAATTACACTAATAAATAGCCTTGGCCCCCAAATTGGTCGCCGCTACTCGTCACCGTCATCGTTGTCTGCCTGCCGTTGTCACCCTCACTGATTACATGTATGTTGTTTAGAATGTTACGTACCTGGGCCCACAGGCTAATCGCATGCATGCGAGAGGGATTATTATTCGTAGAAGCCTGTGCACTCACGTGAAGCCCATGCATTCAATTGACTTTGTCTTGTTTTGTTATTTAGTAATTGCATCATGTGCCAAGAATAAAGGGAATAGTGGGGACTTCCATATCTCCATGTTCCTTATTTTTAGGAGATAGTAGGTTACTTAATCTTGTTAGTTTTCTTTTGTGATCAAGCCTATAAAATGGCATGAATTGTTAATGTTTGGAGGAGGAAGGAAATGAATTAAGTCTTGAATCTCTCTCTAATGTTCTATTTGGTTTCCTTCTATTTTCTTTTGGCCAACATTTAATTGTTGGAACCACATCATAGAACTCATTGATTATCCTTTCATGATGTTAATCAAATCCTCTCTTTGTTTTGGTCTTTAATATTAGGGCTTGAATAGTTTTGATTTGTTATTTCAGTTTTTTTTTTTTGTTTGTTTGTTTAGAAACTGTTTACTTAGAGGTAGGCCGGTAACCATTTTTTTTTAAACTAATAATGGGATAACCATTTGAAAATCTATAGCTTTGTATCAAACTTTTAATTATAATATATACTAACCACCAAAAGAAAAGTGAGTTGAATTGAATTGGCAAATTTGAAGATGTTTCTCAAGTGTGGTCAGCTGCTGTGTGTTCAGTTATGTCATTAGTTGCAGATCTGCAATTTTAAGGTTTTGATTTGTGGGTTGCATTTTTTGTCCTTACTGTTTGTATTTTGGTTAATATATTGCCTTTCAAAAAGAAATATAACTAATATTCGCATTATAAAATGAATAGTGCGATTATTAACCAATAATTCATGTTCAGAATTTTGTGTGGCCAGTTCAAAATGATTATCCCTTGATTAATTTATATAATTATTTTTGTGATCTGCAATTTTTTGTAGGTAATATCTCTGCATATGTTTCCTGGAGAAATGGACATGGATAAAGTTTTAAAAAGAGTTTATGCTTGTGAACTGGATGACAAATTTAGGATGAAGGTATATGTTTCTTTCCTTCAGTTCTTTTCCATGTGTTTTTGCCCATCTCTTTTATTTCTTTATATAAGTATCTTACACAGTATCCCATTTTACACCTGATTTTACATCTATAAAACACACAAGATGCTTAAAGTTTGGATGATTCACTTTCTATCATCACTTCTGTTTTTCATACAACGATGTATGCATTTGGGTCCAAGAAATCAACCTCTTCCAGTCCCTCACGCCACGCCCCATCAGCCATGTCGCCTTATCATTCCCATGTCAGGCCTTTAGTGCTCATGCTTGATGTGGCCGGGGAATGTTAAACCATTGCGTTTATTTTGAAACATCTCATGTTAGAGAGTCATTTGATGTGGCATTATCTTTTTTGGTCCACTTTGAATGTAAAATTCTCTATGATGCTTTTGTTTATCATTGTGTGCACGATCTTTATTAGAAGACTACTAGTGGTAATTATGATTAAATATATTACCCATTTCTGGTCAAGGGGATCGGAAACTACTATCGTTTTGGACCTTTTTTTAATTTGCTCGTATTTTTGGTAACTATCAACCATTTTTATCAGGAGATAAGGTACTTTGACTTTTATTTTTTCGCATTACGCTCATGTTCTTTGTTTACATCTCAAATGGTGAGATGTAAGGTTGGTCACCTTAGTTGCGCTTTGCCCTTTTAAGTACCTTTTATCTCTTCTTTTGACGAAGTGATTATTGTCACCTCAATCTCCGTTTACAAACCATAGTTATTTATTACTATGTGGCTTATATAGCTAAACGAAATCTCTTCTTTGACTTGTTTTTCTGATAACTATTGTCATATTTAACGCACTATTCAAAAACAAGTCTGGTAAAAGTGTTAAAGGTTTAACTCAACGTGGTCTGGCCTCACAGCGGTTTTGCCACCTCTAATGATTGAATGGCTCTCTTCGCTTCTGTTCATTCATATCCTTGACCGATAATAGTAGTGATCGAGTGAGGAATGTTAATAGATGGATACTGTATCAGACGGGGTATCCTTAACTAGCCGTTTAATGGAGGCCTTTTTCTTGTTAAAATTTGCAGGATGCTAAGGTTTGGCGTCCTCCAAAAGCTTCAGCAGGGGCCATTGTCGCCCCCACGGGTTGTAAGGTGGGTAAGGTTCTGGTGAAAAAAGGAATGTCAGTAAAAAAAGGGCAAGATATGTTTTCCTTGGAGGTTGAAGCCCCTTCAAGCTCCTCCCCATTTGTTACACCATCAGAAGAAAAAAAATCAGAGATCAAGAAAATTCTGGAGGAGCAGTCAAGTGAGATAGTCCAGCAGCACAATGCTGAAAATATCCCAATGGCATGGCTTGATAACAAAGAAGACATTCTAAAAAGGTATGGAAGCTTCAAGAAGTTTGATATCGTCGTGGACCATTCGGATCATCTTTTTTCGGCACAGAGTTCCTCTTCCATGAACCAGGTAAGTGTGTAATATTCACGTGATAATTTTAATACTAATAGGTTGCTGTTACCTTTCATCTCTCGTGACCCGTACTTACGATTGATATGTTACAGCCAAAACAGTGGCTTGACAAGATATATCAAGAACGGACAATTCTTGCAGAGAAGTTGCCTGGTATGCACTGTTTTTTTGTAAAGCAAGAGATTTAATGTTTAATGAATTGATATACTTATTGTGTTTACAACAGACACAATGTTTGTGAGGGCCTATGAAGATAGATTGGATTTATTAAGAGCTGTAATATAGATTGGACCATTGGGGACTCCTCATCACGATGGGCTCTTCTTTTTCGATCTGTATATCCCAAGCAACTATCCTAATAGCCCGCCAGTACGTCATCTTTTATATTTATCTACTTAATAGCTGAATACATGTGAGGATTAGTTCAACGTATTTTATGAATGGTTTATTATTTATTTCAGCTCGTGTGCTCGCACTCTGGAATTATTGGTGTCAATCCGAATCTGATGAATTGTGATGAAGTTCCCTTGATCCTTCTGAATACAACTCGTACACTTGAAAAGGAATGGGAGCCTGGCACTTCATTGCTCCAACTTCTGCAAATCTTAGAACTTAAGATTTTGAATTCAAATCCGTTGTTTAACGGACTTGCAATGACGAGTGACATTGCTGGAGACTGGTGTTCCTTACTATACAACGAAAATATCTTTATAAAGTCTCTAAAAACAATGGTGCATACCATGAACAAACCACCGAAGGTTACATATTTTATTCTCTTTTAGTTTCAGCTTGGTTAAAATATAGTATACTCATATCCTTAGATGATATTGTATGATGCTTGCAGCATTTTGAGTCTTTTGTGGCTGGGCATTTTCTCAATCGTGCACGTGATATTGTAGAGGCATGTAAATCTTACAAGAAAGGTCAGCAAGTCGGGTTTCTTGCCAGTGATAACAAGGTCTGCTCAATGGAGTTCCGGAAAGATATTAAATCATGCTTCCAGCCCCTTGTTAAAGCATTTAAGAAACTGGGAGCAGAGGTAATTTGAAAGATTTTCTCATCTAAGTGATAGATATGTCATTAGTGAAAGATTTGTCACTGTTATTGTATTTTGATTCACTGCAATGTCTCAATCTTTGAGTAATTTAAAGATAAATGTTTCGTTTGTTATTTTTGGATGTAGAGTTTCGTATATATTGTTTTATGTTCTACATTTATGATATTGGAGTTTTATTCTAGAACATTACCCACTGCGCCTTTGATGTTTGTGGGCATACCGGCATAGTAAAACCACCATGCACTTAAACTGTTTTATGCTTCGAAATTTGTTATGTTTAGATGGATATTACACCCAGGGATTTCTGTATATAGCTAGGTTGTGTTTTATTTTATATTTGGTTTTTAATTAGTTAAATTTTATCAGGTTGTGGTAAAAAAGCACAAGAAGAAAATTAAAAAGGTATACATACATTTCCTTCACTCCTATATTCCAAATCCAGTAGTGAAGTTCAGAAAAGTTTTTGCTATGTAATCAATTAAAATTTTCAGGCTGCCATTAAAGCCCCTTCACGTTCCGCCCCATTGTTTCCATCCTCCGAACATGAAAAAGTAGAGATCAAGAAGTATTTGGAGGAAATTTCAGGTGTTTCTTTTTCTTCTATAGAAGATGTGTTAGTGGAGCAGGATAATACTGAAAACAGCGCAATGATTATTCCTTGTAATGAAGAATATACTCTGACAAGGTATGAAAACTTCAAGAAGTTTGATACTGTCGTGGACCATTCAGATCATCATTTTTCAGCACATACTTCAGCAGTGACAGTGAAGAAGGCAAGTGTGTATATTCATAGGATTATTCACTAATTAATAATGATGGTAAATAATTATCATAATATGTTGTTACAGCGGCCAAAAAAATGGGTTGACAGGATAAATGAGGAGTGGAAGGTTCTGCAGGAACACCTGCCTGCCTGCCTGGTATATGTCAATTCATTAGAGCACTATATTGTTTGATAAGTAAGCGATTTCACTTTTATTCATATTTTGGTTGCAACAGATACAATTTTCGTGAGGGCTTATGAAGATAGGAATGATCTTTTACGTGCTGTAATTGTCGGACAAAAGGGGACTCCTTATCAAGATGCTCTGTTCTTCTTTGATCTTTGTTTCCCACGCGACTATCCTTATAACCCACCTGTATGTTTTCCTCTTATTTTCTCAAGTTTATCCGAATACATAAATATACATATGCCACTTAGTTCAACTTAATTTATAAATGTTGTTTATTTTTTTTCAGCTCGTGTCTTCTCATTCTGGTGTTCTTGATAGCTCACTTGTATGTTATCCTCTTATTTTCTCTAGTTTATCCAAATACATAGATACTTAGTTGAACTTAATTTATAAATGTTGTTTGTATTCTTTCAGTTCGTGTCTTCTCATTCTGGTGCTCTTGATATCGGACCAAATCAGAGTGCGCGTGGTAAAGTTAGCTGGTTCCTTCATATAACAACTAGCATACTGAAAAAGATGTGGGTGCCTGGCACATCAAATATCCTCCAGTTCCTCGTCTCCATACAGGGTTTGGTTTTGAACGCAAAGCCTTTGTTTAATGGTTATACACTCATGACTGACGTGGCTGGACAATGGTGGTCGTTACTATATAACGAGAACACAGTTATCAAGTCACTCAAAACCATGGTGTATACCATGAAAAGACCGCCCAAGGTTACATTCTTTAGTTTCTTTTTGTCCCTACCTGGTTAAAAAAATGGTATGAGGATCTAATTAGAAGTTTTTTATTGATTCTTGCAGCACTTTGAGTCTTTTGTTGATGAGCATTTTTGCAAGCGTGGGCGTGATATCTTATTAGCATGTAGGTCTTACACAGACGGTCTGCAAGTCGGGTGTCTTGCCAGTGGTAAAAACAAGACTTGCTCAATCAAGTTTCAGGCGGATGTCACCGCATGCATTAAGCCCCTTGTAACTGAATTTAGCAAAAGAGGAGCTAAGGTATTTCAAAAACTATCATCCAAATGAAACAAAAACTTCTTTTTCCTGCATTAAGCCCCTTGTCGAGAACATATGTTTTGTGATCAGCTTCATATTAAGGGTACATTTTAGTTTGCATGTCTGTATATAGTAAAACCACCTGACAATCAAATAGTTACATGCTTCTAGAATTTTTGGACGGATGAGACAGTGATTTTTTTTTTATTATAGCTGGTTTTATCTTTTATCAGCTAGAATCCGTTTTTGGGTTTTAATCCTTCACATTTGTGTCAGGTTGCCTTTCAAATGAAGGAAAATAGCAAGGTACAAGTTTATCTCTCTCTTCAAATGTTTCAGATTTACCAAAGTGTAAAACAGTTTTATGAGATTTTAATCACCCCAAATTTGTCAGGATGTTGGTGGTGAAGAACGCATTATTGTTGCACCTCAAATTTGTCAGGATGTTGGTGGTGAAGAACGCATTATTGTTGCACCTCAAATTTGTCAGTATGTTGGTGGTGAAGAACGCATTATTGTTGCACCTCAAAATTTTCAGGATGTTGGTGGTGAAGAACGCGTTATTGTTGCACCTCAAATTTGTCAGGATGTTGGTGGTGAATAACGCATTATTGTTGCACCTCAAATTTGTCAGGATGCTGGTGGTGAAGAACGCATTATTGTTGCAACTAATAACAAGAGAAAGGTATTGAGTTTATTTTTCTTCTTCCCTTTAAATATTTCAAATTTACCCAAGTGTGAAATAGTTTTGAGGGAAGTTCATCTTTTCAATATTCTCAGGTTGTTGGTGAAGAACACATGGATGGTGTGGCGAAGAAAAATACAAAGGTATAAGTTTTTCCACCCTTCAAATGTTCAATATTTCTAAACTGATAAACCTTTTTATGGAAGTTTAATGACTTTAATCTTTTCAAATTTGTTAGGTTGTTGTTGGCGAGAAAGTCACGATGACTGTTGTAGAGAAGGAAAAGAGAAAGGTATAAATATATGGATAAAGCGTAGAACAGTTTATGAGTAAAGAATTACTATGATGGATTTTTTTTGGACGGATAATAGATCCAGATTTTTTTTATATAGCCGGATCATGCTTGTATCTATGTTCTGTTTTGTGATTATTTAATCACTTATACTTTGTCAGGTGGTTGATGAAAACGTGTATCTTTCCATGTTGCGAAACAATTTAATAAACCACACTCCAAGTACTTACACCTCCCCCTCTTTCTTTACGGTGGAGAAGGTTCTTGTTAAGAAAGGAGCGAAGGTCGAAAGAGGACAACCCTTATGTAGCCTTGGTCCGTGGGAAATAGAGGTTTGGAATCAAACCATATCTATTATATTTTCTGATGTTTCCTTTTTAATACGAGTACTAACAAACTTCTCTTGTCACACGTGTCTTGTTATATGGTTGTGTAGCAAATCCCCTCAAGGATTCAGAAGATTCTGGAGAGGAACCGCAGTTCACGTGTTGGTATCTATTCTATGGAAGATGTGTTTGTGGACAAGAATTATAGCTGCCAGATGGAAGGGGTTGCTTTTAAAGATGTTCTGAGAAGTTATCAAAACTTCAGCAAGTTTGATACTGTTGTGGACCATTCAGATCATTTCTTTTCAGCAGAAAGTTCTTCTGCAATGAACCAGGTAAGTGTGTCTGCAATATTGGATTATTCACTTAACAATCAAAATAATATGTTGTTAACTTTCATTACTTTGTGACACTTACATATGAATGTTATGTTACAGCCACCGAAAGACTGGTTTGACAAAATAAGTCGAGAGCGGATGATCCTTAAAGAGAAATTGCCTGGTATGCCAACTCACGCTAGTATCTTTTTATATAAAGCAAGAGATTCCACGTTTATCTATGTAATTATATTTGGGTTCCAACAGACACAATCTTTGTGAGGGCTTACCAAGATAGAATGGATCTTTTAAGGGCTGTTATTATCGGACCACAAGGGACTCCGTATCAAGATGGTCTTTTCTTTTTCGATGTGTGCTTCCCAAGCAGCTATCCTGATAGCCCACCAGTATGTCATCCTCTCTTTTTTGTCTACTTGATCCTAAGTATGTCGGTTTGTTTATGTTATTTGTTGTTTGTAATCTACATTTTTGTGACAGCTTGTGCACTATCGGTCTGGTGGTCTTGGCATCAATCCAAACTTGTACAAATGTGGCAAGGTTCACTCAAGTCTTCCCAAAACAGGTGGCGTTGGCCAGGAGACGATGTGGGCTGGCAATTCAACTATGCTTGATATTTTGGTCTCCATCCAGGATCGGATTTTGAACACAAATCCCTTGTACAATGATGTCACATATTCAGTTATGAAAGGCTGCGTCTATGGAGAACAGTCTTCAATATTATACAACCAGAATACCTTCATAAAAACACTCAAGACAATGGTGCAAACCATGAAAATTTCACCCAAGGTACTTCAAATATCTTTCTAGTTTCTTTTTGTTCCTGTTGTTATTGGGTTGCTTAATTAATGAGGTTGTATGATCAATGCTGCATGCAGAACTTTGAGGATTTCGTGGTTGGGCATTTTTACAATCGTGTGGGTGATATTCTAATGGCTTGTAACAAGGAGACCGACTCAGTCACATTCAAGGAAGATTTGGATTTATGCATCAAGCAAGTTGTAGCTGCATTCACCAAAATGGGACCAACTCAAAAGTGAGTCTGTGGGTACTTATCATTATTAATAATTTGTATCATACAATGACATAACAATATCCCGAGCTTGTCACTGCGCGGATGTTAGTGCAGTTTTGATGGTGGTGATAAAATGGACAATGTTGATGAACTAGATGCATGTTTTAGGAAGGAAATTTTTTCAATATTTTCAACTTGTATATAATGTTGATTTTAGTAAAAACATTAGCTAGCTTCTTCACCAACAACCATGTAACAGAATATATAACAGATATACAACGTCGTTGTATATCTAGCTAAACTCTTGTATCACTGTAAGTTTGCGACAGAACCGCATGGACTTTAAAAATGAAGCATAGCGGATCGGATAACCTAATTAATCACGAGCTTGGACACTTGTTGCACTTTAATATCTGACTTAATGAATCCAAAATGGACAATGTTGATATGCAGTTTTGCTAAATAAAGAAATATGTACGTTTGCACACTGTTGCATGATATGATGCTTTGTGCACACCATAAACAGAAATGGTCGATTTTGATTTACATATCATATTGAAAGATATTTTACAAAAACAATATATGGAATATTACCGAGTAATAATTGCTTGGTCTATAAAAGAAAATAAAAGAAAAGAAAAACATGCAGGGGTGGACCCTCAAGTTGGCCATAATCCAATCCAATACACATAGAGACTGGCTAAGCTATGTGTATATATATGGAGATGACGGATAAGAAAGTGAGCATATATATATATATATATATATATATATATATATATATATATATATATATATATATATATATATTAGGTTATAACTATATATATCGTTACATTTACATTTAAATTAACGTTTTCACAAAATACTTATAAGTCGCGAAATTAAAAGTCAACGCTTAGTCAAAGTTTCCAAAAGTCAACAAACATAAGATTGGGTCGAAAAGCCCATTTAGTAGCCAAATTTGGCTAAAAGTGTCAAAATGAGTTCAAAATGTTTTTAACCGATATATAACGTCTTAATAAGTCAAAATATTTATAGTAAGTCGAAAAATATTTCAAAACTCATTTTTTTTTCACCCGAGATTATAATTGGGCCGAATATCCCTTAACAAGCCCAATAGCTCAAGTTTAGCCTAAACGAATTAAACCTTTTTAAGTTACGTTATATATTACGTTAAGTTTCAAATAATCAATTAAGCACATCAAATAAGTCGTTTGGTCAAAAAGTCAATATAAGCCGAAAGTTTGTTGGGCTCGGCCCAAACCTTGTCGAGGTGAAATAATAACCAAAACCCAAACTAAAAATCAATACGTTATAACTCGTTCCGATAAGACGTAAAAATAAACAATAGTCCAAAAATTACACAATTTCACCACTATAGCCAAAACTTTATGTTTTTCAAAACCTCAATTTTTGTTTGGTCAAAAATATGGCCGATTAGTACATAAGCTCAATTAAGTGTGTATTTCGTTTTAAACTCGCGTAATTGGCACTAAACACAATTGTACCATCAAATTAGCATAGCAAGTGACAAGATTCACCACACAAGCAAGAAATGACATAATTTGTATACATGTTCCAAAAAAGTCAAGCACTATTATATGTATATCAAACCCTAGCTTTTTCAATTTAGCAAAATGTATACATTAAACACTTGGTAACACTTTAAACATCAAGAGAACATGTAATAAACAAGATTATACAAGTTTTAAGAATCCTTACAATCTTTTGTAAAGAATTCGAGACCCACAAGACAAGAAAACCACCCAAACTGCTTCAAATTTACCTAAGACACGTTCCGATCGTTCCCAAAAGCTCAAAAATACAACCCGATTGCTTTGAAACTTAATAGATTTTTGTGGATCTTGATTTTATTGATGGTTCGAATGGGAGAAGTGAAAGAAAATGTTTGGGAAGTTCTTGATGATAAAATGAGTGTGTGTTCAAGTATGTGTTGTGTTTAAGGTATAAAAACAAATATTACATGTGTCATCATCCACTAAGTGTCATTGTGTATCAAAATTTTTGTCTCCATGTGGGGTGTTGGGCGGAAAACGACACACAAGAGGGGGAGGGAAAAGGTTTTTGTCCCTCGTTGGTGTATCGTGTGTCGGTTTGAGCTTAAATGTTACCGTAATGTCCCGGTTTGACTTTTTGAACACGTACACGTAAAATAAACTTTTTACCAACGTTTTTGTCAGAATAATAATAAATTATTGTTATTTGCTCAGAAATGTATTTATTTGACTTCTGTCATGTCTACTGTAGTGTCGGTACGTGTGTGGGGTTGTTTTTCAGTAAATGCGAGAAAGCTTCTCGGTTTATTTCGTGTGACTTGTCAGTAACTAACAGAAATAGAATAATTTATGTTTACTGATGAAAATAGACAGTTTCAGTAGTGACTGTAAGCTACACTCCGCGGGGTGGCTTCCCGAAATGCTCACGCGAGCTCAAAAATGTTCAGTTATGCATAGAAATGCTCATTTTAGTAATAATAAATAAATATTTATTATTAAAATAGAGTTGAAAATTACCATTTGTCACAGGTTTGTGGGGTATATTTGGTTTAAGTGTGGTATGTTTTGGTAGTGACCGTGGTTGTCTTATTATACTAAGTTGGTTGTAGAAAGAGAAAGCTGAGTTGACGTTGAGGTGGCAGTGATGACCGCCATCATGAGGCTTGCATATTACACTTAGTCTTATAGGCATAATTTGGTGCTTAAAACGCCACTGTACTACACTCTTGGGTGCGTTATAGGCGCATTATAGGAAACACGCAATTTTTTTCCTTTTTTTTTTTTCCCTGTTTTTTAGTGTAAATCGGAGTTTTTTTTAAGTGTGTTATAGGAATGTAATTGGGGAAGTTGTTTATGAGGTTTTGTGTTATAGAAATGTTATAGGGTAAAAGTTAACGTGACGCACCTATAACAGGGTGGGTAACACCCCTGCACCTAGCTCTCTAAGCTTACGATAGCTTTTCTCAAACAAAAATGAAAATAAGCATTCCAAACACTCTCGTCTCTATGGTTGCGTTTCAGTCACATAGTTCATAAAATCTTTAAATTCGAAGAAAAAAAGAGAGTTACATTCCTCCTTCAAAAACTTGTTTTTTCAGACATTAACTTTAAATTCTTTTCAAAATCTTAAGTACTCAATTAATATGTTTGTTTCAGTCACATACTTTATAAAATCTTGAGTAAACTCCAAAATACATCCCTGTGGTTTACCCAATTTCGCACCATACATCCTTCCCGAAAAAGTTGCGCCATACACATCCTTCCATTAGTAAAAGTCAAACACAATACATCCACGAGGACGAACGGTGCAAACATTGTGTCGTTAACTTGGACACGTGGCAATTATCTATTTTTAACCAAGGGTAATTAAGTCTTTTTATGTTTCCCACACCTACTAACACCATTCTTTTAATTCTCTTCTCAAACACAATTTAATAAAATTAAACTCATTTGCAGCCATAGAACATAAACACCAGCCATAGAACATAAACCACAAAACACTTAATAATCGATGATGGGTTCTTTTCTCAAGTCAGCCATAGAACATAAACCACAAAACACTTAATAATCCAATGAACAAAACACTTAATAAACCACAAAACACTTAATTGCGAGTAGGTGTGGGAAACAAAGAACCCATCATCGATCTTCAAAGCTTGATACCACAAAACACTTAATAATCGGATACCATAATCAAGAACCCACCTATATCCTTCTTGCTCAATCTTGCGATTAAAACAAACCACAAAACACCTTTTGTGTTTGTATTTAAGCCGATTGAAAGTAATGATTATAACACTCTTGTTATAATTCATTCTTTCATTCTTTCATACACAGATCTATGATGGGTTTATTATGTAAGATCTTTTGTCTTGATGAAATGAGCCTGAGATCTTATATATTCGAGTCAGCGGGTTTTGATTTGGTGGTTGTGTTTCTTTCATTGTTTCATACCCAGATCGTTTCAAGAAGTGGGTTTGGATTTGGTGGTTGATTTGTGATTGGTATTCAAGCTTTGAAGATCGATGATGGGTTCTTTGTTCAAGCTTTGAAAATCTTCTAAAAGATCGATGATGGGTTCTTTGTTCTAAGAGATCGATGATGGATTTTGTGGTGTCAAGTATAGGATAGGACATGTTTTTATTGAATCTTGTCACTTTCCTTTCTTTTTGTTTTTAATTTGGTTCTGGGATTTTGTTTTTTATTTTTGATTTGCTTCTGGGATTTTGATTTGAATCTGGTCTTGTCACTTTCTTTTCCTTTTATTGAATATGGGATTTTGTTTTTGATTTGCGATTTAAATTTGAGTTTTTTTCTTTTTGTTTATGATTTTGGGTTTGAGTTTATTATTTTGTGTTTATGATTTTGTGTTTATGATGTTTGTGTTTGATTCTGGTATTTCATTTTTTTTTTTTTTTTTTTTTTTTTGTTTGATTGTGGGTTTGTGTTTGTGTTCTTTGATCAAAGAAGTAAAAGAGTGAGTAGTTGTGAATAAAAGGACTAAATTACCCTCGCTTCAAAAGAAATAACTGCCACGTGTCCAACTTAACGAGACAATCTTTGCACCGTTCGTCCTCTTGGATGTATTGTGTTTGACTTTTACTAACGGAGGGATGTGTATGGCGCAAATTTTTTGGGAGGGATGTATCGTGTGAAATTGACCAAACCACAGGGATGTATTTTATAGTTTATAAAATCTTTATAAAAAATTTCTAAAGAAAGAGTTACTATACGTTCCTCCTTCAAAAAATTGTTTATTATTATTATTATTATTATTATTATTATTATTATTATTATTTTGGCTAATTCCATAAAAAAGCATTATAATTGTCAAAAAATCTTCTTTAGAGTAGCGAACTAGGGAAAAAAAAAAAAAAAAAAATACTCTTTTGGTTACTAATGTTGACATTTTTGTCTTCATGTGAGTAATAAAGATAAAAAAATATTTTGTGATGACCATTTTACCCTTGGATTTTTGAAAATTGCATTCACCGTCCCTAGGGTAAATTACATAAATGGTTCTTGTGGTTTAGCGAAAATCGCATCCACAATCCCTAATATTTTTTTTTGGATCCTTTACGTTTTTATATACGTTTTTTCTACATTTTAATCTACGTTTTAGTCCGTTTTTATATGTTTTCACCTGTTTTTTTATTCACCTTTGAATTTTTTTTGTCACAAGTGAAATTTTTTTATCGAAAACAAAAATTTATTATAAAATATTACGAAAAAAAAAAATCAAAATTTTTTTTCACATGTCACGAATAAAAATTAAAAAAAAAATTATTTCAGAAAAAAAATTTTAAAAAAAAAAGAATTTCGAAAAAAAAAGTATTGAAAAAGAAATAGGGACGGTGGAGGCAATTTTCTCCAAACGACAGGGACCATTAATGTAATTTAGCCTAGGGACGGTGGATGTAATTTTCGCAAACCCACAGGGACCATTTATGTAATTTGAAAGGGTAAAATGGTCATACTACTTACAGAAAGACAAAAGTGTTAACATTAGTGTTTACAAGAGTATTTTTTTTAGCTCGCTACTCTAAAAATGATTTTTTGACAACTACGATGCTTTTTTATTGAATTAGTTTTTTTTTCAACTTTTACTCTAAATTCTAGTTTCAAAACCTTATATACTCAATTACTATAAGAACAGTCACATACTTTATAAAATCTTAAAATTTGAAAAAAAGAGTTACATTCCTCCTTCAAAAACTTAACATTTATTTTAATTATAGTTTCAAAACCTTATGTTCTCAACTAAAATCTTCAAATTTGCAACCAAAAAAAAAAAAAAAAAAAAAATGTTACATTCCTCCTTTGAAAACTTATTTTTTTCCAACATTTACTCTAAATTCTAGTTTCAAACCTTATGTACTCAATTAGTGTAATATTTTTTTTTAAGTCACATACTTCATAAAATCTATAAATTTCCAGAAAAAAAAAAAAAAAAAAAAAAAAATTTACATTTCTTCTTCAAAAACTTGTTTTTTCCAACATTTATGTACTCAATTACAGTAATATCTTTGTTTCTATCACATACTTTATAAAACCTTCAGATTTGAAAAAAAAAAAAAAAAAAAAACAAACTACATCCCTCCTTCAAAAACTTGTTTTTTTCCAACATTTACTATAAATTCTAGTTTCAAAACCTTATGTACTTGATGCATATTTTTTAACTAATCACTTAACTATCTATTTTCATTTATGTTAATAGATATAATATTATTTGTTTGGCGAGGATATTTATCTTCCAAATATGGATGATCTTGACAAATGCTCCAATTTTTTTAAATTATAAAGCATGGTTGGAGATAATTTTGGGTGAGAGAAAATTAATGTTGTGGACCTGCAGCTTCCCTTATATCTCATATTGTCCAACCTTTTTTCAATTATCAAAAATACCCATACATCCCGCGTCAATCTTTACGCAGGGTACGCAAGACGACGTGGCTCACATCCTACCCGTCAAAAAAAAAAAAAAAAAAAAAAAACCAAAACTAATGTTTCACGCAGAATGCATAAGATCAAAAAAAAAAAAAAAAAAAAAAAAACATAAAATAATATCCTGCGTAATGTTTCACGCAAGATGCTACTATTTGACGCAAGATGTTGACATTTTACATTTTAAAACTTTTTAATAATTACAAAAATCACCCTTTTACTTTTCAATAATTACAACCTTTTTATATAACAAACTCTATTCGTCAAATATTTAGTAAATATCTATCGAATTCTTTAATTAAAAAAATATCGTTGCGAAGAGCTCTAAATTACGAACAAAACAAGCTCAATATTAACATGCTTTTGACGTACGTATGATTTTATAAAAAATGTTAAAGTTTGATATATATATATATATATATATATATATATATATATATATATATATATATATATATATATATATATATATATATAAATTTCACTTTTACATTTTAAAACTTTTTAATAATTACAAAAATCACCCTTTAACTTTTCAATAATTACAACCTTTTTATATAACAAACTCTATTCGTCAAATATTTAGTAAATATCTATCGAATTCTTTAATGAAAAAATATCATTGCGAAGAGCTCTAAATTACGAACAAAACAAGCCCAATATTAACATGCTTTTGACGTACGCATGATTTTATAAAAAATGTTGAAGTTTGATATAAATATATAAAAAAATGTTAAAGTTTTTATATATATAAAAAAAATTATATATATGTATCAAACTTCAACATTTTTTATAAAATCATACGTACGTCAAAAGCATGTTAATATTGGGCATGTTTTGTTCGTAATTAAGAGCTCTTCGTAACGATATTTTTTCATTAAAGAATTCGATAGATATTTACTAAATATTTGACGAATAGAGTTTGTTATATAAAAAGGTTGTAATTATTGAAAAGTTAAAGGGTGATTTTTGTAATTATTAAAAAGTTTTAAAATGTAAAAGTGAAATTTATATATATATATATATATATATATATATATATATATATATATATATATATATATATATATATATCAAACTTCAACATTTTTTATAAAATCATACGTACGTCAAAAGCATGTTAATATTGGGCTTGTTTTGTTCGTATTTTAGAGCTCTTCGCAACGATATTTTTTTCATTAAAGAATTCGATTGATATTTACTAAATATTATTTTTTATAAAATCATACGTACGTCAAAAGCATGTTAATATTGGGCTTGTTTTGTTCGTATTTTAGAGCTCTTCGCAACGATATTTTTTTCATTAAAGAATTCGATTGATATTTGCTAAATATTTGACGAATAGAGTTTGTTATATAAAAAGATTGTAATTATTGAAAAGTTAAAGGGTGATTTTTGTAATTATTAAAAAGTTTTAAAATGTAAAAGGTCAACATCTTGCGTCAAATAGTAGCATCTTGCGTGAAACATTACGCAGGATATTATTTTATGTTTTTTTTTTGATCTTGCGCATTCTGCGTGAAACATTACGGGGGATGGATTTTGTTGTTTTTTTTTTGGACGGGTAGGATGTGAGCCACGTCGTCTTGCGTACCCTGCGTAAAGATTGACGCGGGATGTATGGGTATTTCTAATAATTAGAAAAAGGTTGGGCAATATGAGATATAAGGGAAGCTGCAGGTCCACAACAGTAATTTTCTCTTTGCGTGATCCATTTTGAAATAAAGAAAAATTGATGATTTAGAGAATATGATTGGAGATACTTTATTACACTTTTGTAAAGTATGATTTTTAAAACCGAAGTTGTCTCTCAAACGATACTAGGTTTTTTTCCTTATTTAATCGGCTCATTGTTTAGACTACTAGTAACAAGACCACAAAAGAGACCAAACAGTCCCATCTCATCGGCGTCAACTCAGCTTTCTCTCTCCTAATCCAAACACAGACCAAATACTCGTAGTAAAGAGACTGCAGTCACAACTAAAAACAACCCCACAAAAATAAAGTAAAAAAAAAAGCGCACACACAAACCCTTTCAATTGTTTTGGTCGCCTGATAGACCGAAACTTTCAAAATTAAAGTGGGGGACGCGTTTGGTTTGTGCAAAGTAGGGTTGGGGACGCATCTTAAATGGAGAGACCTACCATTTGGTTCAATTTCATTGTGAGTAGTCTTAGTTTAATCCGGTTCAGCCAGCCAGTCCGGTTCAGTTTTCAAAACACTAAACAAAACAAAATAGGGAGTAAAAAAACCATATGCTCGGTTACAAATTACAACATTTCCCAAAAAGTAAAAAGTTATAAAACAAGGCAAACAGCCACACTATAAAACCATAATATGCCAGCACCATAACCCCAAAACCATTACTACATTTCAAAACTAGGTAGGGTTTATATCTACTGCTGCATTCACACAACAAAGGTAACTAAGTAACCTAACAACCATTCTACTTCATTTCTTTTATTTATAATTATAATATATCAGTTACAGCTTTTAGCTCCATGTTTACCCACGACGTCACAGTGACGTCATCATCGTCATCATCTGTTTTGAACAATAACTTTATTCTTTTTTAAATACTTTTTACATGATGAATTGATGATCCTCATTTTTGAGAAAAAGGTTGACGGTTATACACCTGAACTTTTTTTTCTAATTTTTTTTTTTTTTTTTTTTTTTTATTTTTTTTTTTTTTTTTAATATTTTATTTTTAAATACATTTTACATGATGAAAAAAGGTTGACGGTTATGGACCTGAAACTATATATATATATATATATACATAATATATATATATATATATATATAGATTTGAGATCAAATAAGATCAATGTTAAAGTTCTAAAAGTAATATCTATTCAAGAACCAATAGAATTAAAGCAAGTTGCATTAAATTTTTAATTTTAGCAAAATTACTAATTAAATGAAAAAAGGGCATTAAAGGTATTTTACATCTATTATTTTTCATTAACCCTAAATAATATCTATCCCTCCCCTACTCACAAATATATTCCGCCTCTTTTTTTCTCTCTCTCACAGTGAGTTTCCCAAATCCCAACCCATCTACCATAAATCCCGGTCGACCACCATATACCATCGATCGTACCTCACTAAATCCGGCAGACCATTGATATGATAAAGTTAACATAACCGCCGCTACTCAATCACTACCGTCATCAGATCCATTCACCACCGCAAAAGGAAAGCTCTATTCTAGCCACGGTGGATTTATGACCACGGTGGATCTATGACAACGGTTAATATGTGACCACAACCCTAAAACCTACTTTCATAAGCAACCCTAAACCTTTGACGTTAGCACCATGGTGGATCTTTGATATGTACCGGCGGCGGTTTTTGGTACACCAGTTACATTTTCGGTGTATCAAGATGGCGGGTTTTCTTATCCGGTTTTGTGAACAGCGGATTTATTAAAAAAGAGTTTCTGATCTGGTCTTATGTGTATAAAGATTTAGTAAAAAATCACATGGATTTGTGTTTATGAAGATGACGGGTTTCTGATCCTGTTTTGTTAACATCACCGCCGGAATCATCGTTGGTTTTTAGTATCGGCGACTAAAACAACCCTCGTTGCTGACATGCTCGTGACCGCATATATGAATCACTGGAAACCATGGTTGTGTTTCGATATGAATCGCCGAAAACCAACCCTCGTCGTTAACAGTTGTGTTTAGTTCCGATAGGTTCTCGATACAAAGATGTGTATATGTATCATATTTGTATAGATGATGGTGGAAATGTACGGATTTGATACACAGATTTGTATATGTATCGGATTCTGGAAAAAACACACAGATTCCGGTGTATCGAAATCTGCTGATGTTCAATTTCGATTGGTTTTTTTATACACATATGTGTTTATGTACCAGGATTGTATTATGAGATGGGATTTTGTTTGGTTTAAAGATTTGTTGTAGTAATGTATCAGTTTTATTAGAGAAGTCCGAATCAAATTGTCTAGAAAAGTCCAAATCAGATAGGTTTATGATTATTGTGTACGCGCTTGTTTTGAAGTTGTGTACTTGATGTATCAAATAATTTTGTCAAATTTTATCACCTAATATATTAGTTGTTTTGAACTCCCTCCGTCTCAATTTATTTGTCAGGAGAGAGAAAACACAAAGTTTAATAAAAGTGGGGCCACTTTAATTTTCAACCACTAAAATGGAATATTCCTCCATTAGATTCTCTAGTTTTTACTAAATAAGGAAAGTTGACAATTAATTTGAGACATCTATAAAAGGAAATATGGACAATTAAATTGAGACGGAGGGAGTAGTTGTTTTGAAATTGTGTACTTAATGTATCAAATAAAAAAATGTGGATCAGATTTTTAAAAAAAAGATAAACAAAATTTTGAAAAAGGTTTACCACATTTGAATTTGAATTCTCCAAAATACCCTTGAAACCTTATTTAATCACCATAATATCACTCATTTAATGTTAATCTCATTAAACACAAATACAATGATCCAACGGTCCAGATTAGGTCTTACTTTTAGAATTTTAAGCTTGATCTCACATTAACCCTCCCCTATATATATATATATATATATATATATATATATATATATATATATATATATATATATATATATATATATATATATATATATATATATATATATATATATAGGGGCTTTATTTTCAGAACCCTGTTAAGTGCGGTAACTGCGAGAACTCCCCTAAACCAATCATATTTTTTTTAAATATTAAAGATTTTTATTTAATCAAAAGGGTATAATAGTAAAAGACAATTTCTATTTATTTGTGATTTTTTTTTTATTAAATTCGTTTTTTTAAAATCCCATAATTTTAGGAAACTTTTTTTTTTTTTTTTTTTTTTTTTTTTCCAGCATGCATTATTTGAAAAAAAGACTAGGTGCATGTATGTTTTATAAATAATATCAATTTACATATGTTGTTAGTTTTTAACTTTTTACACTTTTTTATTAGGCTACAAATACTTTTGTCTAGCCATTATTTTCTTTGAAAGTTTAAAACACAAATCAAGGAACATAGACCTTTATATAAGAACAAACAAGATTGATATAATTATATATTACATTTCATTTAATTACAAGTACAAAAAACACATATACAATAATCACATCTCTTCAAAAAATCGCAAATTATCTTCATGTACATATGTGTTCATCAACTTCTAGGTCTTCAATGATGATCATCTTCATCAATCTGAAAAAAGCATACACAAAAATAATTAAACTACAAAAATAGGAAACAAAAATTAATCACAACAAAAGATAACACATATGAACAATCTAAAAAGATAACAAATATGCACAATCTAAAACGCATAGGCACAATTTATAACAAAACAGCCATGTTCAATGTAAAAACAAGTATGTTCAATGAATAACATGTATGTTCTATGAAAACCAAAATGTGTACTTAAAAACAAGTATGTTCACCGAAAAAAACAAGTATGTTCAAACACGAATTACACGTTTAATCTAAACATGTATTATCTACACATGAAAAACAGCCATGTTCAATGTAAAAAACAAGTATGTTCACTGAAAAACGAGTATGTTCATATAAAAAACAAGTATGTTCAAACCATCCAAAATATATATCAAAACACTTATGAATGTATATAAAAAACTATATATAACATGACCCTAAATATATATAAGAGATAATTTGTGCAATTAACAGGAACATACAAATGTATTATTTAATTTAATTTCTTAATGTGAAGCTCACATTATATACCTGTTTGGCTGTTTCTATCCTAAATTTTATTCACAAACCTTTTTCTTATGGACTTCATATCTCGTAACATCAAATCCATGATCCATCACGATCGTTACTATAGGAAATCATATCAAAAACTTTAATATATCAAACTAACCAACTATAGCCTCATTCTATCATCATCAAAAAAAAAAAAAAAAAAAAAAAAAAAAAAAAAAAAAAAAAAAAAAAAACTTAAACACTTAAAGCAGATCGAAAGACACCCATCATAGATCTTGACACAAAAACAAAATCATATCAAAACCTTAAAGATCGATTTCTAATGAATCGGTTTTACCTCTTTCATGATTATCGGGTACTGCTTCTTGCGAGAACCTCCTTTAAATCTTGTGATTGTGATTCAGATCTCATCAAATACAACAATAGAAGTTGCAGCAGTATCATTCGATTTGATTTAAGGATAAACAAAAGTGGGCGGCTTCTTTTTTTGTTATGTTTAGTCTTTATATTAGCATTATTGTTAAGTCTAGGGGTCATAGTGTTTATTCTAATAAGTATTAGCCGAATATTGAAACATGAGGAGGGTGTTTGACGTTTGCTTATGTCCCAAGTCAAACACAACTAGTTTCCTTATTTTGGTCTTGTTTTACAGCCGACATACAAAGGCGGTTTGTTTTAGGATTCCCTCTCATTCTCTATAAATAGAGATGAGGGGGGAAGGGTCTTGTATGTCATTCTTTCTTTACTAATCAAACGATTGGTTAGGGTTACTTGTGCTTGTTCTTTTCTTTTCTGTCGATCATAACTTGCTGTGGTGTGTTGAGTTTTCATTACGAGGTTCGGATTTCCCGAGCTTGCTTCCAGGTTGTTGATCGTTCTAATATCAACATTTTTTTATTAGGGTTAGAAGATTTATTTTTAAGAGTGATAAATGTGGATTTGAAAATATGGGACGGTTTTGTAGAGAGAGGGGGAGATGAAATTCCACTACTACCCTTTTTTTATTTAAGGATTAATATCTAGTTTTTGATTTATTACAATTATGCCATACATCATCTTGGCCATTGATCTACTTATCCAACGGTTTAAATAAGGTTCTCGCAGTTCCCGCACTTAACAAGGTTCTGAAAATAAAGATACACTATATATATATATATATATATATATATATATATATATATATATATATATATATATATATATTAAGTTTTTATTTTATTTATTTAGCCCCTTGTATATTTGATATTTTCATTTAAGTGACTAGATCTGAAAATTTATAAATTAGTCACCTAACTTTATAATATTTGTCAATTTTCGTTATAAATTGCTTAAGCGGTTATGTTTGGCGACAAGCTTTTTGGAGCATTTAGGATTTAGCGTATGGATTTTGTTTAAATACTCTTATTTTGAATGCTAATATAAAAAGAGTTTGGCATTAGCGATTTGCTTTTACATTATTTTACACGTTATGCGTAGTACCAACTGTTGACGGACTTATGTTTACGTTTAAGCCCACTTATTTTTTATTAAGCGCTTAGCCCACTTTGAGCTATATGTACATTATGTTTATTATTTCATATATAGCTCAAAGTGTGCTAATAAAACGATAAGTGGGCCTAAGTATAAACATAAGTTTGTTAACAACAATCACTTTCTAAAACAAATAGCTACATCCGTCCCATATTAAGTGTCCATAATGGAATCTTGGGATGTCCCAAATTAAGTGTCCAGGAATATTTTCAACCAATGAGAAGAGACTTTAGTGGGTAATAGTGATATTTGATTGGTGGAGAGTGTAGTTAGTGAAATTTCCTAAAACTTTGTGCATTTGAAAAGTGGACACTTATTATGGGACGGAGGGCTTTCTAAAACAAGTAGCTACGAGCTACTGCTTGAAGCTACTAATTTTGCCAACCATATATGTTTTGATCAAACTAGTAGCTACAACTAGCCGCAAGCATGTTGCACTTAGCGGTACCTATTCGTTTTATATAAATACTTTGTAACATAGGTGTAGTTGTAACTATAAAGTGTAAGATATCGTAAAAGCTAAGCAAAACGCTAAACGTGAAACGCTCCTTTGATTAGCGTTGTTGCCAAATAAGAATTATATTCTAATTGCGAATAGCTAAACGCTCCAATAAAGCTCTTGTTGGAATTTAAATAACATGACAAGCATATAAATAAATAACATACATCAAATACACATGCGGAAGCTAAGGATCATATTTCACATATAAATAAATTAACCGAATATTAAATAAGAACGTACCTTTTGATTCTAGCAAGAACAAGAATCAACTTCAATTAAACCTTGAATTGAGATGAACCCTAATTAGGGTTTATAAAGGATCAATGAATAACCCCTTACCGTTTTGTTATTCGATCCTAAGTAATTACTATAGTGAGTAATTACCTCGTTCTTGTACACACGCACTATAACCGAATTAATGTTAATGCTAGTTAATGTAACACAAAACTTTTGTTTCAAGAAAACAAACCAATCGACCCTATGAGAGGGTATGTACGATCGGCCAAAGACAAAAGAACAAGGAAAACAATTTTAGGGATATAGCAAGTGCACAAAAGGTGAAAAACAAATAACCCTAAGCGTTGTATTTATAGTGTGTAAACTTGGAGGACAAGTTGGCTTAGGATTGTGCTTTCCTAATCCCATTCGACTGGCCATAAGGATCCAAGAGGGATTCCGGATCCTTTTTGTGTCCAATTTACACTCTAGTCCTTATCTTTGATATTTAACGGTCGTTAGTCAATCCTCGTTAACTACTAACGTCCGTTAGACATTTTATTGTGTTTTAATAATTAAATATATAACATTATATATATATTAATTATCACTCATTAATTCCCTCATACGTTTTGTGTGCAATCCCGAGGTCTCGAGTTCGATTCTAGTCATATACATATTAATATTTGTCCATAACTTTAACAGCTTCCACTTGGACATCTATTAATAGTATAATGACATTGGTTAGCGTCTAGCAATACACCAATGCCCCTAGTACAACTCGAGGGAGGTCTCCTGGAAAACCTTTTAATGATTCATCATTATTATCATCCTTTTGTTTCTAATACTACATTAATAAAGATATGGATCTAAGTCATTCTTTATTAACAATTCTGTTTCTCGTTGTTTATGATTGAACAAAATTACCAAAACATCTGAACGTATTCCAGATAGACTTTGGTCGTGGCCACGCAAACATTTTGTCAACCCTACGAGGGGCCCAGCAGTATTAAACTTCAAAACAAATTTGAAGGAACAAATTCTTTCTTGACTACAAGCAAAACTCATGAACTTTGCAACACTTCTAAAAACAATCCTTATAACTACCAGTTACGGATAGCGGTAAATTGCTCCACAGAAATGCACTACATTCATGACAGTTATCTGGTATCTCAAGTCTGAGGAAAACTATTTTCATGATTTACTTAATGACAAGATCTACAAGTAAAATCATGCAGTTGGGATAAGTCCTATATTCAATTCATTGAATATCATGTGAAATTGGTATGACAACGCATCAATATACTTTCAAGTATATCCTAACCAATACTCAGATTTGTCTTAGTTTAATGATATTCCCATATCATTAATTGACAACGGACATTTAGAATAACTAATTTATTCATGGATTTAAACATGCAAATACAGGATATATTATTAAGAAAATGATAATCAAACATAACTAATATTTTATTTCATTAAAATAATAATTGTTCATAACATCCTTTTATCCAAACACTAATCACAAATGGGCATGAAACTACTAGCTAAACGAAGTCCTATGCCTTCAGCAAGCTTATAAAACTTTGTGCCAGGCAAAGCCTTCATCAATGGATTTACTGCAAATATATATACTTTGTAATATGTCGGTGCAGTTTTACGAGGAATATTGATTAAGTTGTTGGTTAACGAGTCTGTCGTTAAAAAGAAAATATTCTAACAAGCTCTCGTAAAACATAATGATAGGGGTATTTTTTTTTTGGGCGAACATTGGTAACTTTTATAAACAACCTTAGCAAAGGTAGAAAAAAATATATACATGCACAATTCTTAATATATAAAGAGCAAGGTTGGATCAAGTGGTTAACACCCTTGCCTCTGGAGACAGAGGTGAAGAGTTCGATCCTCACCCCTTGTAAGGCCAGAGGTCCTTTTCTACCTTTGATAGAACCGGAAGCAGTCTTTCTACCTTAGGTAGGGGTAACATTGTCTACGTCTCAACCTCCCCCATACACCGTGAAAGACGGTATTGGGAGTTACTTTACTTTACTTTACTTTACAATTCCTAACATATCATCTAACGAACGTGTTTACCCCTTGTACAGTTGTACGTGATCTACCTACACAAAAAAGATCATGAACCTATCCAGACCACCAGACCTTGATGCTTCTATTTGGATGACATTGAATTGCACTAATATGGCTTGTTGTTCTTCCCATGAGTAAAATCGAAATGCATTGTCGATTTGTAGATGTATAACTTAACTACCATATGACACGACTATAGAGTTATGGAATTATCATTGAAAAACGACTTTGTACCAATACACTTTCCATCATTGAAACATTCATTTTTCTACCGCCCATGTGAGATTAAGAACAAGTTGCCGAAACAATCTCACTTGAGTTTCTTAGACTAGAATAATGTCTAAATCGTATTTTCCCCATCACAAACTTAACTAAACGTCTACATTTATATTTTGATTTGTCCCAAAATAATTTTTTTACAATACAATGATTGAACATTTTTTAAACTATGTGTATTTTTAAAGTGAAATTTTAATTTGAAACGTGCTGTGCTTTGTTGTGATCTTGCCTACCATGGTTAGACATATGTCCAAAACCTCATGAATTTCATGCTTGGATCCTCACTGTTACATTTGTTTTCGTTACTAGTCATAACTTTAATATATTCTTACGACTTGTTACGGATTATATATTTTTAGTTTTTAAGACATCTATAGAAGATTTATTTAATATTTCCAATATTTGGTATTTACTTGACAAAGCTTGTGAGAAAGACTTTTGAAAGATGAGTAATTGATGAGGCTTGGTGTTGTACATTGGGTAAAAGAATCTTTGATCCACTTTGGGAAACACAATATTTTCAAAGTTTATCAAATTTACGTCAACTTGTCCCTTTTACTAGCTTCTGTTGGCCTATTGGTGATGACGCTTTGATTTTGACCTTCATATATTTTTTTTGGACGGCGACTTTTATTTTTTGGATTGAAGTCGCACCCGTCACATCGGCAGGCCCTCATCCTCCACGTACCCAGACTATGTTGTCTGAACCGGGCCTACGCTAGCGTAGTGGGGATTTTTAACGGCTTCCGTCAGAAAACCGTACCGCCTCCACACGAGTTTCTTCGCTGAAGTAACGGCCGGATAAAAACCGGGATATGAACACCTAGGTAATCATGTATGTTGTAAAAACTAAGAAGTTAATTAATACTATATGTTAGTAAAAAAAAACTTTTAATTTAGCAAAACTTATAATTAAAAATAGTCAAATACATCGTTAGTTTCAGAACTTCTATGATGTATACTAGTTAAGTTTTAAATTGAAAATAAATACGTTCATTGTCTCTAATGTTCACTTTTTGCATCTTTCACGATCCTTTCACGGTCCTTTTGGTACAAACTTAGAAACGAACAGTGTAATTTACTGCTAAAATTAACAACATCACTTCATCAATCATCCTTTTCTTCTTCATCTCCACTCACCACCACCGATCATTACAACCATCCACCACCACCCACCACCATTACAACCATCCACCAACCTCCGACACCAACACCTCCGACCAACTTTGACTATTACGACCAAAGTTGTTCATGGTTTGAGTGGATTCATGTAGTAAAAAAATAGTAGCTGTGTTCAAGGGTAGGGGTGTAAACGAGCTGAGCCGAGCCGAGTACTACCAAGCTCGAGCTCGACTCGAATACTAAAACTCGAGCTCAAGCTCAGTCGAGCTTTAAATTTCGAGCTCGGTCGAGTTTTAAATTTCGAGCTCGAGCTCGACTTGTCATATAAAACTCGAGCTCGATTATTTTTAAATTTAAGGCTCGAACTCGATGAATACTCGGCATATCAAGCTCGGTTCAACCCGATTTATATGAACAATAAGTAAATATATGTATATAAAAGAATAAAAGTGTAATTTAAAAGCAACACAGACCAGAATACTCGTAATAAGACAACACTCACAACAGAAAACATAGCCCACAAAATTATTATAAAAAAAATCTCATACACACAAACCTCTTCAATTCATTCGGTCATAGAGGAGGACGCGTCTGGTTCAAGTAGACCTACCGAACCTCGGTCTAGTTCAAGTAGAGGGGGACGCGTCTGGTTCAGATAGACCCACCGAACCCGTCCTGTTACGTTTAGTCTTAAACACTGCGTTTGTTTTTTTTTTTTTTTTTTTTTTGTCCTCTTAACAGCCTCTGAACAAGCCAAATGTCTGAATCGGTCAGACATTTTGGCGTTCAGACGGTTTGTTTTTTTTTTTCTTTTCGTTCAGACGCGTTCAGATGCAGTTAGATCTTAATGGTCAAGACTTGGGAGGGGTGTCTTAACGCGTCTGAATGACTCTTGTTGACACAAAAAAAAAAAAAAAAAAAAAAAAAAAAAAAAAATTCCCGTTCAAACATGAGTTTTTTTTTTTTTTTCCGATTCAGACATTTACGCATCAGATTCAAATTCAGACGTGCGATTCAGATTCAGATTCAGACCCTCTTAGTAAACAAACACCACCTGTTACGTTTAGTCTTAAACACAACAAAAGTAAAAGCCGTGTATTTGTATTTCAAAGTCACAACATTTTCCAAAAAAATAAAAAGTAGTGTACGGTAATAAAACCATGATATATAGTTCCACCATAACCCCAAAACCTTCTACACATTTTCAAACAAATTAAGCTAGCTAGGGTTTATATCTGCTGCTGCATTCACACAACACAGGTACAACTCTTTACTTCATTTCTTCCTATATATGCATCTTTTATTTTCATTTTCAAGTTAATATAGGCACAAGTTACACTTGTTTGTTCCATGTTTGCCGATGACGTCATCATCGAAGTCTTTTCTTTTTAGAAACCAGAAGTTACATTAGTAGAAGTAGTTGCTCGAAATCCATAAACTTTTTTTAAAAACAAAATCTTTTTGTAGCAAGGTTGACGGTTATGAACAACTTTTTTTGTTTATGTTTTTGTTATTTTGTTATCTAGTCCCTCTAGATTTGTTTTTTTCGTTTTAGTCACCAGATCTCAAATTTTATTTATTAGCTTCTCAAGTTTATAATATGTCAATTTCTTCATAAACTTATTGGTTGGTTATGTTTGGCGAAAAGCTTCTTGGAGCATACCTATTCGTTTTATAAAAGCGTTTGTTAACATAGTAGTTGTTGTTGTTGTAATTATAAAGTGTAAAATGTTGTAAAGCTAAGCAAAACGCTAAAGGCTCCTATTATTAGCGTTTAAATAGGAGTTTCTAAACAAAAACCAAAAGTTAAACGCTCGTTGCCAAACAAACACTATATTTCTGAACGCTCCAAAAAGCTCGTCGCCAAACAGAGCCATAATTAATAAAAACTTGTCTTCATATAATTTTGATATGCTATTTGTTAAAAGTTCCTGTAGTTTACGTTTTGATCTCATTTTGTGAACTAGCTGTTAGATGAATGTATTTTAAGTATATTGGTAGGTCTCTTGTTTAGCGACATAAGAAGGTTCGTAGAGTGCTTTCAAATGGTTCCGCGTCCGTGAGATGTTGAAATTGTTCGTATACATGCTTGCCAACTGATGTTTATACTATTTGTTCAAAGAAGTTGATGTTTATACTATGATAAATAGTTAGTTTATGAAATTGAAAAAGCATATAATTATTTCATTGAATATGAATTCATACTTGTTTGATAATCTGTTTATTAAAGGTTCCTGTAAATTACATTTTGATGGTACCAAATATTTAAGCAATATTGCTTGGAGGGTGTGCATTTAGTAGTTGTTTGATGAACGTTTAGCCTAAGATTACTACACGAGCTTCATGTGTTTTTCTATTGAAAGGGTGCTTATGTTATTTGAATGGTTTGATATGAAAATTTGAATGTGTAGAATTATTTAGTTAATTTGGAACCACAGTATAAGCAGAGTCCTACAGTAGTTGGTTTTAACAGCTTGGAAAAGGGCTGTTTGGACGATGTAATTTACACAACCACTTGGATCACTGGGAGATACCGCAATAGAGTTTGTTTTGACCCGTAACGGTCTCGTATAGACACTCTTGTTAACGAGATCAGAGTTTTATCCCACCATGGATTGATTGGATCAATGATCCCCTGTCGGCTTGTAATACTTTTTAATTCCTTTTATCTAGCTTCTTGCTAGCTTAATGATAATGCCGTTAAAAAAAAGAGTTGTGCAGTAAGGGTAGGTCTAGTAGGATCATGGGAATTGGACGATAGTTGCATCTTTTGTAGGACTAGTGGGTAGGAGACGATCAGAGGTAGAAGTGTTGGCTCAAGCACTAGACATGATTTTTAAGAAATTCATTTTGCAAATGCTTTAACGATTGAGGTATGTGCAATCTGAAATTTAATACACATCGCGTGAAATCTGAAATTTTTGTTGTTCATGAGGATTTTAGCATTTCCGGATGTGATCATGGCTGTCATTTAACAACCAAAATACTTTTCTAACTATATTAATTTCCATTCAAGGTGTGTGGTCTTTGTCGTTCACTTGGACCAATCAACTTGCTTTCCTACTTAAGTGATATGGTATATTTTTTATAACTAACGGTAATTAAAAATGTATGTGATAAGTATGTCAATCAAAAGAGCAGAGGGTAAAAAGGAATGTAAAACCTTTCTGAAAAGAAACGCCATATGAGGCAAAAATTGCTTGTGGTCTTGTGTTGTATAGTGCTTATAAGTTACCCTTTTTATGCAATGACATGTAAATTGTCATAATGTTTCCATGTTTGCAAGCATATTATTATGTGGATATTATATTTCTGTTTTCGTGTTTACTTTCATTGATCATGATTGATTCAATGTTGCATGTAAAACTTTCTATCTTATGTTTCATAAATTCCCAAAAAATATTAAGTTTTCATATTTTTCTTGTAATAAGCAGGTAGAACGAACATGCCACAGAAAAAAAATTCCAAGGCCAAGAAGACTGGGAAGTGTCACGTGTGTGGGGACACAGGACACTATGCTCGCGACTGCGAAGAAAAAAAGTCAGGTTCTGAAGAAGTGGTGCTTCAGGACACAACCGGGAAGTGTCACGTGTGTGGGGAGACAGGACATTATGCTCGGGAATGCAAAGACAAAAAATCTGATACTGTGAAAGTGGTGCTTCAGGACACAACCAGGAAGTGTCACCTGTGTGGGTACACAGGACACTATGCTCGCGACTGCAAAGAAAGAAAGTTAGATTCTAAGAAAGTAGGGCTTCAGGACACAACCAGGAAGTGTAATGTGTATGGGGAGACAGGACATTATGCTCGGGAATCTAGAGGCAAAAAATCTGATACTGTGAAAGTGATGCTTAAGGAAATATTAGGCTTTGAGACTAAATCCAACATGAAGGCTCAAGGCTGGTACTTGATTTTTGGTTCTTCAGCGCATGTTTGCTACTCTAGGGACATGTTTGTTGACTACAAACCAATGAGAAATCACGAGGTGATTTTGGAAAACAAAGATCATGTTGATGTAGCTGGGATTGGTACAGTGGTGCTTCGCTTCACCACAGGCAAGGTTTTGACTCTTTCAAATGTTCTTCATATACCCAAAATCAGCAAATGCGTTGTATCTGTCTCCAAACTCGATGTTCTTGGATACATCATGTCTCTTGGGAGTGGGGGATGTGTCATTAAGAATACCCACGAGGTCATAGGTAATGGGATAGAAGATGTAGCCTATCATCACGGTGATATTTTTTCGACCCTGTACCGTTTGTGCTTAATGGAAGAGTGTCCTGTTAAGAAAGTGATGCTCGATGAAACAATAGGCTTGTTGGTATCCAATGAACACCCAGAGTTGACCAAAGTCAGAGCTCGAAGGTGGTACTTGCTTACTAGGTGCACAGTTCATGTTTGTAACTCGAGGGACATGTTTGTTGACTACCAGCCTGTGACTGGTCATGAGGTGGTTCTTGAAAACAATACTCCTGTTGATGTGGCTGGGTTTGGGACAGTGAAACTTCAGTTGACTAGTGGGAAGGTATTGAGACTTGAAAATGTTTTTCATATGCCTAAAATTACCAAGTGTTGTATTTCCGTTAGCAAACTTACTAAGATGGGATTTACTGTGGGATTTTGGAGTGAGAGTTGTGACATTAAAAAGGGTCATGAGACCGTGGGAAATGGATATGTCGAGGACAAATTGTATCGGTTGAGTGTTGTGGATGAACATCCAAGTGCTGACTTCGACCCAATAATTGATCACGAGGTTAATTTGGACAACGATGATCATGCTGATGATCAAGCTGATGATTCGGGATTCAACCTTACTTGTGGGGGTAGGGAATGTGTAATTAAGGCGGATGATAAGGTCGTTTTTAAAACGTACAACGATGGCGTACTATATAAGATGGACTTTATGAAAGATCCATTCTCAGTTGCCAAAGTAGTGCATCATGAAACATTAGGCTTGTTGATTGCCAATGAACACCCAAAGTTGACCAAAGTCAGGGCTCGAAGGTGGTACTTGCTTACTAGTTGCACAATGCATGTTTGTAACTCGAGGGACATGTTTGTTGACTACCAGCCCGTGACTGGTCATGAGGTGGTTCTGGAAAACAATAGTCATGTTGATGTGGTTGGTTATGGAACAGTGAAACTTCAGTTTACTACTGGGAATGTTTTGACTCTTAACAATGTTTTTCATATGCCTGCAATTATCAAGTGTTGCATATCCATGAACAAGCTTATGGAGATGGGATTAGGCGTGGCCTTTAGTGGTGAGGGATGCTATGTTAAGAAGGGTCAGCAGATCGTGGGAAATGGGGTCGTTGAGGCTGGAATGTTTCAGTTGGGTGTCATTGATGAACGTTCAGGTGGAAATCAGGCGTGAGCGTGGTTGTTTAGATGGTCACTTCGGCTAATGGTAATTTAGTTTTTGTCCACAAACTTTCTTAAGCTTGGTTATGTCTTACTGAATCTTAAGTTGTGGTTATGTCTTACTGAAGTTGATACTTTTGCTGAAGAATTATGTTCTGAATGCTTTTGTGCTTGATAATCGATTAGCTTTTTCTCTTGCCATTATATATATGCCACAATGCTGTAGCTTTTATGTTATCTATATTAGGATACATATTCAGGTTTTGGGACAAACAGCCTATAAATATATATTGCATTGCTGCATTGGAAGCTGAGGTGCATTTCAGAATATGCATCTGCTCCCAAGGTTGACACGAGTCTTCAAACACGTACGCTTATAGATATGTAGTGTTATAAGTGATGAGCCCATCTTGTTCGTCAACGGATCGACATGACCACATCTAATTTGTGTGTAAAAAACTTTTGTTTCACTTAGATAATCAACAAGTTTACATGTACATATACTAATGTTTGATAATGGCTCATGAATGACCATGACTTGGCAAAAACTTATTATCACAAGAAAAAATGTCCAACTGAGAACTAAGATACTTAAAACGTTTATTAAACAACATTGATGTTTCCAACAATGCTGTTAATCGTGTATATGCTATTAATTCAATGGTATGATGCTGTTGACCAGCCACGACTGAACTTTTTACTTTCCATGACGAATTGACGATGTTTGTCGGTAGGGAGTTATTTATCATGGTTCAACTAATCTATAAATGGAATTCGTGATAGTTTCACTGGCTTAATTAAGAGTGTCCTTACATGTAGACGTTAACCTTTTTTTCACAGGCCTCAACTGGAAATGAATATTTATTCTGCATTTGAAATGTAACCGTTAAATTCTTTTTCACAGGTTTAAGTAAGAGCGTCAAACTTAACTACCTGGAAACAGACACTCGTAACTAGCATTCAGAAAAGACTTCGTTCCTTGCTTTCTACATATGTCAAGCGACACATGGCTAGGGGCACAAGTTAAGTACACCATAAGTACACCAAAAGTACATAGAGACTCACATAAAAGGTTTTCAATTTTAAAATTTTAAAATTAAACAAATCTTTTTAATATCTTTATACTAGCCTATAAACCCGTGATAAATCACGGGCGGCTTATAAAAAGTTAGAAAATATAACCTTAAAAAGTAAAAAACAAAAACCAACTAATATTAACTCTCAAACAATATTGTTCATTAGCATTAACAAGAATAAAAAAATCTATATATAAAGAGAAGATTGAATATATGTTAAAAATAACAAAGAAGAATAAACTAAGATGCCGTTGTATGACCAACTGGTTGTACGGATGGTGAAACTGTTACAACTCTCAGCTATATGAATTCTAAGTACATTTATGCTGCCTACATTCTGATAATCTGATTATCATTGTAGTCCTTTGGCGTTAATCATAAATTTCAACATGAATACAATGGTTTCAGGTTGCCAAACTTTTTCAGAAAATTCAGGAAATGGTGGAGGAGGACAACAATCTGGTATTTGTTTTAATTGGTGAGAAATGCATACTTGTCAATTACTAAGCATCTTCGAGGCAAGAAGGTTTTTAGTCCCGTTTGCTTCATGCAAAATAGTAATGCAAAAGATCAAGACTTTGAGTAGAAACTTATTGTTAACCCAAAACGCTTCATCAATATGAGACAAAGGTTCTTCTACACGAATATGATTAATTGGTTCAAAAACTATTGAAGGCGCGATTGCAAGTTCAGTAAGCAACGACCCTATCACCCATAACCCGAAAGTCGACCTTTCCAATTTCTCATTAAATTTCCCAAGAATTTCACCAGGGTACTCTTTCTTTCGTCTTCCTTTCATTAATAAGATTGTTTCTTTTAATTGCAATGGTTGAAGTGGCATTGGATCAAAACTCATTATGTATTTCCCACTTTTCGTTTTCTTGTATTTCTACCTCTTAAAAGAATTTCTCCCAATTACTGGTTCGACGGCATACCAAGTCAATCATGGACTTCCACCATTTAACTTCTTTAGTTGTTGATCTACATGTACGAAATAAACAAACGAAAGGTACTTGATTCAATAACAAATTTACATGAAATAAAAATTTTGTTGAGACTAATATTAATTATTAACACCATAAAAAGCCAGAAAATACAAAGCCCTATCATACGAAGCCCTATCATTGGGTAATGGGTCAATACAGGGAATGGGTTAAAGCGGATGGGTTAAAATGGTTGTTTCCAGATAATGGGTAAAAAATGTTTGGTGGGTTGGTGGTTAACCCAGTAGATCAAAACACCTATTTATCTCATTTCTCTCAACGCTTGCACCCGCTAATTTCGCTACTGAGATGTTGAAGTAGGTATTATAATGCATGCCACTAATGCTTAATGCTAAGGGTCTCTTAAACCTGGTCATTAGGGAATATCGACCAAATAATCCATTTTAACAACTACAAAGATCTTAAAAACCAAATGATTTCAATACCTAGGATAGAAGGGGTAAGATGATAACATTGGCATGACCGCCCACAACTCGATAAAACTGATCATAGCGTGATTGACACGCTAGCCACCAAAAGTTTTTAAAAATAGTCAAATAGGTGCACCATATTCTTCTCATTCAAGATATCAACTGTAGTCGTTAAAAGAAAATATATAAGCAGCTCATTCAAGATATTAACTGTTTCTTAAATTTTTACCTCCACTTACAATGGGATTTGCATTGAAGCTCCAGGTGATGGTCGAAGCATGTCCTGCTCGGAACATAAACCATTATTTTCATCTTAGAAATAGAGTTTAAGTATTTCAAATGAAGCGCGTTATAAAAAAAATAAGAAAAAAAGTTGGTATATCAGATACATAAACATACCCTCCATTATACATAAACATACCCTCCATACAGAAGGTGGTTCCCTAAAGTTGTGAGTCCAATGGATATCCGAAACGGAAGCTGCAATCCAACTCATTTTGCCTGCTTTCATTGGGTACCTGCGTATAAAAGACATCTTTCCCACATAAGAATTTCATAGCGAATCGCAAACAAATATTAACCAAATTATTAATAGAACATATTAAGCTCAGAAAACTTCAAATCAAACTATCATGAGTAACATATATAGTGGTAATTTTGGCTTATGAAAGTAATCTACTTAAACTAACAATTATGATCCCACGTCTTAATTATAGAAAAGAGAACACCAGTGAGCATTGAGCCATTGATCAAAGTGATCTATTAATAGCACTAAACTTCAAATGAAACCCAAAAGCTATATCAATATACCGTATTTATAAGACTTCCTACTTATAGCAATGCACATTAAGATGAAAATGATGTAAATGTGAAAACTGAATTTGGGAAATCACCTGATGATATCTGTGGCTAACAATGCATGAGACTTGTGCTAGGGGTTTGAAATTATTTAAGATATACAACCATATATAATTAGTTTCACTAATTATACTTTAAATAGCATTATTAACAATTAAAATGTGGGGAAATAGATGGGTGATTAATCAAAAGATAGTTGCAGAGCATACAAAAGTGATTATTGGACCCCTATATCGCAAGAGACAGAAGGCATACCGTATCTGTTCTAAGATATCGCAATATGTTCTCATGATGGAATTGATTTAATATAGATATTTCCTCAAACAAATACAAACATTATTCAAGATATGAACCTACACATAACTAAAACAATGTTGATAATTTAAAAGTCACCTGTTCAAGTTGAAATATGCTTTGCTTTCCTTGGCTACCCTGATCAAGCAAAGAAACCTCCTTCACAGCAAAAAAGAACCAGATTTGCAAATAAAAGCCAAGGTCACTGAATAAACAAAATAACAAAAAAAAAAAAAAAAAAAAAAAAAAAAAAAAAAAAAAAAAAAAAAAAAAAAAAAAAAAAAAAAAAAAAAGAAAAACATCCGTACAATAGCATACATATGATGGCACACCGCCACACGCCTCATATTATTTGCCTAACGTGGGTCGATTCAGGTTGATCATCTTCAAAAAAATTGGTAAAATGAAAACGGGTCACCTCGTTAAAGGTCAATTAAAAGTGTTTAAATAATTTGGTAGCAGTTAGTGATGCAATCCAAACTATGTCAATCCAAACAACAGCTTGATTTGCTGGTGAGATCAGCATCTGAGTACTTCATAAAATGAACCAAAGTATAATGAAAACTGAAGTACCTGAATAAGACCGGCTAAGCAGTGTACATTAATACTATCTTGAACAACTCCACTGTTTACATGCGTTCATGGATGTTCTTCCTGGTTGTCTGGATTGATTCTGCATTGATTATGAAAATACCTTCAATAAGCTTATTAATAAGTTTAACAATGCAGTATTGATTCTTAAAAAATAAGTTTACCTGAATCATGTACCACACACAGCGCCAAGCATCTTGAGAGAACACGTGAGCCATAATCTTCACAAGTCTGGATAGAACCCAAGTGAGAGAACTGTAAAATCTTTAAGATGAAATGCTACAATTGAGAGGGTGGAACAGAAATAATACGCTGCACTTGGTAGATGTGGATCACTGCACCGTCCTTGATGAGCTCGCCACTCTGTTTGATACCAATTCGGAATAAGAATATTTAATCAAATAAACATAAATTATTGCAAGATATACTACTTGAGTATTTATTTAGACTTTAACTAAGAGTACCTGGACATAAGGGATCCTCGTATAGTTATCCACTATCTTTAAGGCATAAGGTATGAAATCTTTCTGCAATATCTCCAAATGGCTTCATATTTTATAATGCAAGGTTAACTTACGACTCATGATACTCAAAACCAAAGAGGGAGAAAGTAGTACCTTGACACCAGTTTCCTGCTCTCCAACAGGTGCAAGAGCTAATGCAGCGTCTTCACTAAGGCCTTCAAATTCAGAAACACCAGGAGGTCCTTCTATAGCCAGTGGGCTTAGAAGATCTCCAAGGATATCAGCTTCAGGAGCACGAGCTGCTGGTGCGTCTGATTGGACCTCTTGTTCTTGAGTTGCTGCAATTTTTTGCTCAGTGTGCTGAAATTTTTAAGTAGTCAAGAAAGTTAATCGGGATTGTATTCAGTGGTGGTTTGTCTCATTATGTTTGAGAGGATTTGTCAATCATGTTAAACGTCAAGACACACTTTCAACAAAATTAATAAGTAAAAAGTAAGAAAGGCAATGAAACGTCACCTGATCATGGATAATCCTAGCAAAAGTTTTGATTCCAGTAACATGAAACTCTAACGACTTGGCATGAAGTAATTTCTTCTTCTCGCTTTACGCCTGTTGAGGTTGGATATTACTACTATTCTCGTCACAGATTTGAAACTATTAACAGCTTCACATGAAGAAGATGGACGCTGCAACTGTGATCTTTGGAAACTATGGTGCTCCACTTCAGGTTGTTGCTTATGCACATCACCAATAGGCACAATATGTAACCTTTTCCACATCCTGTTTGTGAAAGCATTTTAAATGTAAGCAATAAAAGTAACTTAGATTTTTATATTAACCAAGAATTGTGTAAAATGATAATAAGTGTTACTACATCCTTTTCTTGACAACCAATCGTACCTAAACAAACGTTTTCACTATCTGTAATCCAAGACAACTACACGGCATTCAGATATGATAATCAAATATTTGTTAGACATTTTCCAGACCAACTTGAAAACTTCTGTTTTATTTTAAAGATCTATTTACAAAGTCGCCACAACAATACAGTGTCATGCTATTTAAGAAAATCTAAAGTAAAGTTCAACTTGTATGACAACATGCTAAGAATGAATATGACCAAATATAACCAAACATTTCAAGCATCTTGAGTTATATGATATAAGCTGTCAACTTCTAATTTATTTGTCAAGTAAACTTTCATACTTGATATGTGGTTATAACCCGTTGCATAATATCAATCGTTAAGAAAAAGGTACCTAATTCACCTTTTTCTGTAAAGTAATCAAATAACCATAAACATAAATTCTTTATTGAAACATTAATATCTGTACATTGTTATCCAATACGCCAATAATCAGTTTCGGAAAGAAAAACCAAACACACATCTTCTACACCTATTAGAGATGTCAAACTTAAAACTGAAGTCTGCAACCAATTCAACAATTCCTAAATTTAAATTAATTTAATTTTTCCATTTCTTTAAAAGCTTGTGCACTGAAACCTGAAACTCATGGTTGTATCGTACTGCATTTATGCAATACAAGGTGAAACAATCTTTAAGACACATCAATGCTTAGACACTAACTTTGAAACAGTGAATATGATCTGATCAAATTTAGACGGTGAAATATATATTTGCCCTTAATGCCTTATAGAATATGTATGTGAAATCAATGCTATACAAGAATAAGAAAGAACTTACAGATGGAGCGGTTTATCAGAAACATCACTGTGAAAATGAAGAGTAATAGCAATTTCAAAATCACCCCAACCGGATTCCGATAGCTCAAATGGAGGAGATTCCACAATCCGCATTGGGTTATTGAAACTGGAATGCAATTGAAACACAACTCGTTTAACCATTACACTAAGATCCTCATTAGTTGCTCCCCTGACATAAACTGTCCATCTGTGAGACTGATACCTAACACCAAAAATACCACATCATAAGACTTCATGTTTCTATTTTTTCCAACAATCTTAAAAAAGATCTTTAAATAACTCACTCGCTTGCTTTCTTTCCAAGCCAGAATGCAATGTTGCCATAAACAATTGGAAGACTAATTTCAGCATCTTTAAGCTTCTTCGCCAAACTCTGCACAAAATAATACTATCAAACTTTAACGTTCAACATCTAGTGATTCCATTTTACAATATATAACTAATCAATCTTGTTGATAATGCTTTGTTTGAAAACCATTCACATATACCCAAAAACACTTATATGAACACATCTAAGCTTGATAATAAAGCTCTGAATAAAACCCAAAACAACAAATACTGTAAATTGCAGCAACCTATAACACACTTGCGTCTTTTTTCCACTGCATATGAAATTATGAATTACTTGACATACCTACAGTTTCGTGCAATTGCCAAATAGTATGTATAATAATTGCATGAAAATACAAGTATGATAAAGAAAATGCAAGTATGCTACAGGGGTGTTTGTTTTAGCTTGTTATAGGATTTATGAGCTCATTTTTCCCGGTATAGTTATGAGCTTATTATAACTTGAATAATAAGCTCGTAAGTCAGAAAGTAAGCCAAAAAATGGGCTTATGACAAATAAGCCGGACAAATTAGAAACTGCTATCAGACATGATACCTTCCGGTTGTAATTCTAAAGTTTAAAACACAATTAAATTGAATATAATCCACCTTCGTGATCGGATATTTTTCTTTTCCAAGATTTATAAAATATGTACGCTTTTTAAAATCTTTTCTCACTGGAAGCATATCTGATCGAGTATATAAAATCTAATATGAATAATTAAGAAAAAGGTACCTTCTTGAGAAATTTTCATAACTTGAATATATACCAATTAGTAAAATCCCCAATTCTTTTTCTAGGGTTCTTATAAAACACAATTAAATTGAATATAATCAATGGAAAATACCTTATAGAGTTACTGCAAAGATTTTCGGTAGCCATTCAAGGGGATAGTGTCAATTTCTTGATATTCGGTTGCCTTGATTTTCGGTTTCCATTGATTTGTTAATCAAATTAATCATCGCAGTGTGTTTGTGTGTTTTTGTTTTGGGAAAGTGGAACTGTGAAGCGTAGAATAAAAAGTTGAAGTCAAAGGTTTGAATCAGGTGATGAGGTGGCTTTACTGAGCTGGATTTTTTATGCCATGCTGGCATTAGTGACATGGCAAGTTTCAAAAAAAGTTTCTTTTATTATATATATAGATTATTGGATTACTTTTACTTATATTCGTAATACATTATAGGGTTTTTCTAACTTGTGCCCTAGGGGCACAAGTTAAGTACACCATAAGTGCACCAAAAGTACATAGAGACTCACATAAAAGTACACTTGTCTGTACTTTTACGTAACACTACAACATCGACCACTTTGTGCGGCGACTTTTTTCCACTTTGGGCGGCGCCATGTCGCCGCAAATACCCTTTCCGCGGGTTCCGCGGCGACATGACGCCGCCCAAACGTCACCGCGGGAAACTCGTCGCTGATACATTCCGCGGTGACTTTTACAACCTTTCTGCGGCGACGTGTGGGTCCCACCTCCTTCTAGCCGGTCAAAGATTGTCCAGCGTGGCAGAGGGTTTTCCGCGGGGACACGTCCCCGCAGAAAAGTAACGAGATTAATTAAAAAATAATTAATCAGTCGTTATATAATATTATTATTCTTCTTTTTGCGAGGACATGTCCCCGCAGAAAACTATTTTTTAATATTTTCGAAATACTTTCTGCGGGGACATGTCACCGTAAATAAGATTTTAATATAAATATGTTTCTTACTTTTAGCGGGGACATGTCCCCGCTAAAAGTGTCTGACCCATTTTGCAGCAAATTGCTGCAAAATGGGTAAATCCAGGTTTTTTCCGCAATGGTGTGCAGAAAAAACCTACCAAATGCAGGTTATCCAAATGCAGGTTACCAAATGCAGGTTTTTTCCGCCATAACCACAAATTCGCCAACACTAAATTAAAACCAAATTCGCTAAACATATATATATATAACAACACCAAATTCAAACAAAATTCGCTAAAAATAATATTAATCCAACTTCGCTAAACAATCCAAATTCGCTAAACATAATCATATGAATCCTAATTCGCCAAAAACGGTTCAAAAACCGTGATCCACATGATATTCTACAAAACTATACATAAGCTAGCGAGGAACAGTTTAGTGGGAATCCTAACACATAATAATCCATCTAAATGTACACAACTATGTCCAATAACCCAAAACAAACATAAAGTGACCCATCCGACCCATACACTAATCCCGATTCTCCCCACCATCCCCATTACCCCCACTACCCCCAGCTCCCCGACTACCTTCCCCTGCATGTCTAGACTCACCCGGCGGCGCATTCTGGGATCCTGATGTCCCCGGCAATCCAGCTGCTAGCTCCCCAGGAAAGCCCGGCTGTCTCCTCGCCCAATCCAGAATCATCTGCAGCGTGTTCCCTTGCTGCTGCAGCGTGTTCTCTTGCCGCGTCACGATCTCGCGCAGTGAGGACGAGGAGGCTTCCTCACGAGCTCGTGAGGAGCTCAGAGTCGGCCTGTGACCACCTCCGGGTAAAACTGGACCTATGCCAGGAATATGTCCCCTCTGCTTGCCACCGATCACCTGGCTCAGGATCTCCGCATCTGACATACGCGTCCCAGAGGAGGTGCTCTCTGACCGCAGCCGGACCATCTCATTCTGTTTAGTTACAAAAAAACAAGAAAAGTAATATATAAGTCGTGATTTATTATATTGCATTAATGTTGGTGAGTTTTTGGAAATAAATTATACTTACGTATCTGGATTCGGCCTCCTCAGACTCCCAGGCGCCCCCTCTGGTGGTATGGGTGTGTCTGTACATGTCTATATGGTCTCGAGTATCCTCGGAGTCGGGGTCGGGGGAGTTCAACTGTTTATAAATAAAATCAATCAATACTCACCCAACACTATATATATAAATAAAATGATTAAAAAGTGTCTTACGAAGTTATCAGCTATGACAGCCAGGGAATGTGATCCATGAAGGGTGGCAGTCTTCATTTTGCTCCTATTTTGGCTATTGATCTCCCCGATCTTCAACTTCTTGGGGTCGCTCCAGTGCTTTATCTGCTTATTATAAATAATAAAAACTATTATATAAATGAAATATTATTATTATTATTATTATTATTATTATTATTATTATTATTATTATTATTATTATTATTATTATTATTATTATTATTATTATTATTATTATTATTATTATTATTATTATTATTAATAATAATAATAATAATAATAATAATAATAATAATAATAATAATAATAATAATAATAATAATAATAATAATAACAATAACAAAGTATGTGTCGATCCAGAAATTTACCTGCGCTTCCCATTCATCTTCCGCCATGTTCTCGGGACGCTTTGCCTTGATATCATCCAGTTTCTCGACCCCACCTGCCTTTGTAAAAATTTTCTTCTTGTGCTTGTACTTTTGGTCATTGTATATCTTTTTCAGGTAAGCTTCGATACTAGCGACAATCTCCTCCCCATTTGGACCGGCAAGGTGGGGGGCGAGATCAAAGAAATGCTGCAATAAAATATAATTAAAATAAATATACAAACTTAAATAAAGAGACAAATTTAAATAAATAAACACATTTAAAATAAATAAACACAATAATTAAAAAAATAAAAGATAAAAAAAAACTTACGTTGAGCCGGTTATCCACGTGTACCTTCTTGTCCTCCGGAACAACATCCCACCAATTGTAATACAGTGGAACGGTATCCCGTATCAAGCTCCCAACAAAGTTCGAGAACCACGAAGCGTGAATGCCTACGTGCTGCCACATGCCTTTGGCATTCCTATTGAATCTGATAGAGACCGGGCGCCCTGTGTCATCCCTCATGGCATGTAAGGCTGCGTTCTGGGTGGCACCGCGAACCACCTTCCCGCCTTTCCCTATTTTCGACCCAGGCTTCGTAGGCTTGGGCCTGGGAGCTCTTGAACTAGAGTGTTAGGATTTATAAAAAGCGATGGTCATTGTCGTTATTTATTGTATTAAACGTGTCGTTGTGTAATTAGTATATTTAGTCAAAAGGGCTTGGACTTAAGCTTATATGTTATGTATTGTTTAAAAAGGCCCATGTAATAGCCCACCCAAGTCCAAGCCCATCCATCACAAAAACTATAAATAGAACCTCCCATCCTCACTTGAGAGGTTGGTGTTCTTGAAGTGATCTCAAGGTATTGTAGTCATTTAGGGTTTGTATCATTGCTTTAAGTGTGTGATTTATATGAAGCTAATATTACAAGTTCCACTCTTATTTCTTTGATCATTCCTAGTAGTTGTTGTATTGGTTAGGATAATTATTAGTATTAACAAGTGGTATCAAGAGCATAATAAAGTTAAAGATCTAGGATTATATACGGTTTTTCACATCGTTTCTGTTTCATTTTGTTTTTGTTTATTTCGACTTTGTTTTGTCTTGTCACGTTCTGTTCTCTTACTTTCTATTATTTCATAGAATTTGATTTGTTCCTCTACTGTTCACAAAGACCACCTTTCATCAAAACAACAAAGTAGTCGAACCAAGTACTTCATCGAACCAGCATAGTCATCGAACGAGCAACCTCATCGAACGAGCAATATTCATCGAACGAGCAAAGTCATCGAACGAGCAACCTCATCGAACGAGCAAGGTCATCGAAGGAAGCATTCAACCGAACGATATAAGGGTTGTCGAGTTAGACACTCTTCCAATTGATCGAACGAGGTTACCTAGTCGAACGAACCTTGTATTGTCGAACGAACTTAGTTGATCGAACTAGGGTTTGATCGAACAAGGTTTATACTATCGAACGAAGGAATAGTTTGTCGAACGAATGGACTCGGTCGAACTAGGGTTTAGTCGAACAAGGGATTGAGTCGAACGAAGTACTACCTGATCGAACGAGACTTTTCAGTCGAACGAGGGATTACATGATCGAACGTGGTCTAGTTGATCGAACAAGGTTAGTTGATCGAACGTGGTCTAGTTGATCGAACAAGGTTAGTTGATCGAACGTGGTCTAGTTATTCGAACCCTCACTTCATCGTACCAACAAAGCTAGTCGAACGAACCTCTTGTCGAACGAGATCTTGTCGAACGAACGAGAATAATCGAACAACAACATAAGTCGAACGAGAAAAGTAAAGTTGATCGAACAAAAACTTTCTTGTCGAACGAGAAGATTAGTCGAACGAGTTGATAGTCGAACTAGCTAAGGTAGTCGAACCAGAAACTTTCATCGAAGCAACTCTCTAGTCGAAGCAGCACCTAGTCGAACCATTTACTCTAGTCGAGCCAAGTCTAGTTGAAGTAGTTTGCTAGTCGAACCAAGTTTTCTTGTCGAACAACACTCACTCTAGTCGAACCAAGTTACACTAGTCGAACCTCTAGTCGAAGCAACTTCATTTAATCGAGCCATACATCATTTAGTCGAAGCAACACTCATTTCATCAAACCAACTTCATCATCATCGAACCAACTTCATCTTCGGACAACAAGGCTCTAGTCGAAGCATCTTTGTTTAAACAGCAACTTTAGTCGAACCAGGATCTTTTTCACAAGTAAACAAGTAAAGTTTCATAGTAGAGTCTGCTGTGTTTTGGTTGATTCTTGTCTTATATATTATGATAAGCTACTAACGTTGCATATTATATTGATAGTATTATATTGGTTTGCATGAGACGTGTGGTTTCATTATATTATACGTGTACTATTAGACGTGTGGTTTGCATGAGACGTGTGGTTTACATCTTATATTGATAGTATTATATTGTTTTGTTTTCAGTTAGACGTGTACGCAATAGTTACTTCACGTGTTTTGCTTTTGACATATCAACTTTTGGAGTTTGCTTTACGTGTTTAATAATATCATAATATTTCAACTATTGCTTTTGATGAGTGTTGTTTTTGTTAACTTTTGACGTGTGGTTTGTGACTAATACTTTGTGGACTTATCAAGTTTTTGCTCTCAACTTTCTCGGTTTATCAAGTTTCTCAACGACTATTCAAGGACAACGACAAAGGACTTAAACCAAACAAATCTCGTGAACAGTAACCAACCGTATCCTAGTTCTTTAACCGATCCAATACCATCTTAACCATTCAACAACAACAATGACTACTCAACAAGACATCCACGCAGCCGGTGCTGAAAACCGTCCTCCAATGCTAGAAAAAGGCAGTTATCTTCCATGGACAAGCCGTATGCTTCGTTACTTGAAAACAAAACCTAATGGACAAGGCAAACTCCTGATCAACTCCATCAAGAATGGTCCATTCAAACCTCGTCAGATTCAAGAAGCTGGTGATCCCAATCAAACACCTCCTGTTCAACCATCCTTTCGTACTCAGAAAGAAGAAGAATATACAGAAGAGGATTGGAAACAGATTGAAGCAGATGACTTAGTCATGCACCTAATTCAACCTGGTTTACCACAAGAGATCTTTTGTGCTGTTGACAGCTATGAAACTGCTTATGATATGTGGGAACGAGTTAGGAGGCTATGTCATGGAACTGAAATTGGTCAACAAGACATTGAAAACAAGCTTCTAACTGAATGGGAGTAATTTTCATCAACTCCAGCTGAACCAATTGAAATCTACTACACAAGGTTTTGCACTCTCATGAATGAGCTCATCAGGACTAATTTAACACCAAAACAGATTGTCCAGAACATCAAGTTTCTTAACAACCTTCCAGAGGAATGGGGACGATATGTTACGATTGTTAATCAGACAAAGAACCTTCATGAATTGAACTATGATCAACTGTATGATTTTTTGAAACAAAACCAGAAAGAGGCAGATGAGGTTAGGAAAGAGAAGCTTGCCAAACAACATGATCCTTTAGCATTGATTGCTCAGTCACCATCTCCTACAGTGAACACATTACCTTCATCATCCACTCCTACTCAGAACTACTTGCCACATGAATACTCAGTACCACCATCATCAACTCCCACTCAGAATTACATGCCACATGAATACTCTTTTCCACAACAACAACTCTATCCTCATGAACAACTAGTCATTCCACAACAACCATACAATCCTAATGATGACATGACTGCTTTTTCTCAAGCATTTACCCTTCTCTCAAGAGTAGTACAAGGACGCTATTCCACACCTACCAACAACAATAAAAGGATCTCATCAAACACTCGCTATAAGCAGTTTGCTCAACCGAGTTTCAACATGGGTCAACAAGGTCAAATGGTTGGAGGTTATGGGAATATGAATCAACAGGGATATGTTCCTCAGATGGGTAATCAGAACACAGGACAGTATATGGGTAATCAAATGGGTCAGTATGCAGGGAATCAGATGGGTCAGAGGGTTCAGAATGTTGGAAATCAGAGGGTTCAGAAGGTTGGAAATCAGAATATGGGAAATCAGATTGGGAATGTTGCTGCTGCTGGAAATGCTGGGAATATGAATCAAGGGAATGGAATAACGTGTTTCAATTGTCAAGGAATTGGTCATATGGCAAGAAACTGTCCCTCCAAGCCAAAAAAGAAAGATCCCGAGTATCTTCAGAAAGCTTTGCTCTTAGCTCAGAAGGACAAGGCAGGGTTTCAGTTAAGTGCTGAGGAAAATGATTTCATGGCACTGATGGATGATGCAGAGGATTTGGAGGATATCGATGCCAACTGCATCTTCATGGCGCATCTTCATGGCAAATCTTCAAGAGGTTAAATATGACACGGATTCTGAAGCACCTCCTGCTTATGATGCCAATGTGATATCTGAGGTACCTACATATACTACATGTCACAATAATGAAATGTTTGATATGTCACCTCAGAATGAACAGCATCCTGCGACTCCTAATCCCATTTACGATACATATATGGACTCCCCAAGTTATAGTAATACTAATTTGGCTACTCCAGATATGGATCCTAATGGAGGCTTCGAGTCACAGCATACTGAGAATGAAGAGGAAACACGTGCTTTATTTGAATCATTATTGCAAAATTGTGGTATTGAAATTGAAAAGGTCAAAAAGATCAATAGCGATGTTAAGGCCGCTAATGAAAAATTGACCACTGAGCTTGAGAGATACAAGGTAAATGAAAAAGCTTTTGAATTTCACCACAAACGACTGTCAGAACTTGAAGATGGTTACAGTGATTCTGTTTCAAGGGAGAAACATTTGCAAATCAAATACGACACTCTTGATGTTAAATTGAACATGCAAATTAAATCCTTAAAAGCAGAAATTTCTGATTTAACCAACCAACTTTCTAAACAAAAATCAACTTGTTCTGATCTTGAAAAAGAAAAGAAAGAGTTGCATACAAAGTTTTCAAAACGAGAAGATGAACTTCTTGATGAAGTACTTGACAAACAGGAAACTATTAAAAAGTTGGAAGAATTGCTTGTAAAAATGGGTCATTCAACTCAAACGATTAATATGTTAATTAACGACAAAAACCCGATTTTACATACAAGAAAGAAAATGGCTCTCGGATGTGATAACCCTTGTTATCTCAAGAAAGCTCAGAAAGAACAGAATGTATTATATAATGGTAATGTGCTAAATGACAATCATGACCCTCCCGATGTTTGGGATACTTATGAAACGATTGAGCTTTCCAAAGAGACGCGTGTCAAAATGAGTCAAAAGAACCCAGTAATAAAACCAATTGATTATAATGAATCGAACAAACTTGCTGGTGTTCATCTTGTTAAAAAGGAGTCACCTTTGTTTTTCAAAAAACCAGTGGCTGCCACAAAATTCAAAGTTGTGTCAAAACACCTTTCTAACATCGAACAAATGTACTCTACCGACACTTCCACAAGTGAAGCTAGAATACTATTGGCCGATCTTAAAAGGAGAGTTGAAATGCTTCAAGATGTTGTGGCAACCAAAACTAATACCAAAATCAATGATTGGTTTTCAAGTTTTCAAACTGAACAGAAAAAGATGTTCGAAACAGAAATTACTCCCATTTTATCTGGCATACATGCAAGAGCAATTCATGTTGAGAACGCAATTATCAAAGAAGTAACTGAATTTGTCAAGGACCACACATCCTTGGTACTTGAAGCCAATGAAAACATTGAAAAAATCAAAGTTTTGGAAAAACAAAATGACGCACTCTCTGAAGAAGCTCTTTCAACTGATATTATGTCCATTATTTATCAAATGTATTCTGTTGAAGATGATGAAAGACTTCGAGTTGAGACTTCCCAAATTGTTTCAAAATATGAAAATGCGTTTGCAAAGCTTGAAAAAGAAAATGTTACATATTTTAAACAACTGGATCGGAAAAAGGAAGAATGTAAGTATGACAAACTGTCGTATGAACGTTCTTACAAAGAAATGCAAAAACAAATTGATCTTTTGAAGTCTCATCTTGAATGTCAAAAAGGGAAGGGTGAAAAAACTATTGCAAAACCAAAAATGTCAATTTCACAATCTGCTCCTTCACCCTTGCCCAAAGAAAAAGCAAAAGAGAAAGTAGTTGTCGAAACACCAAATGTGATAGCACCTGGACTTTATAGGATTAGTACCACTATTGCATCTACCTCTACATCTAAAACATATAGGGCGATAGACAAAAGTGTTAAGGAAAATCCAAAAGAGACTAGGAAAGCTAACACTGATTCAAAGGACAACAAGATAAATCCTAATGAGTGTGCCTTACCTTCTACAGGAGTAGAAAGTACCTCTAAGAGTAGCAGACCAAAGCTTAGGAGCAATACAAGGAATAGAGTCGCGCCTGCTTCTAAGAGTGAAACCAAGAATAAAACGAAAGAAGTAGAAGAACACCCTAGGATTTTATCGCTTTCCAAGAAGAAACTTATGTCATCTGAATGTAATGTTAAAGACAATATTTCTAATGCATGTAATGAACCAGTTTGTTTAATGAACAAGAAATCTTTGTTTGAAAATGTGTGTGATGATATTGTTTCTAATGTTGTGCATGTGAATGATAAGCCTGCTAAGAAAGATGTTTCTTCAGAAAATATAGCTAAGACTAGATACATTCAAAGACTTACTGCAAAGTCTAGGAAAACAACTAGTAGTCTGCTGCCTAGGAATTATCTTAAGATGTGCGTATGGATTCCAACGGGTAGAGAATTCAGTCTAGAAAATGGTAGAATAAAAATGGCTAAGGAAGAACCAGTAAAAACCGTCTATGATTGTATTTCTCCTGTTATCCCTAACCCCATGGAACCAAATGATAAACGGTTTCCAAATGCACAATCATCTGTTATTGGCAGGTTATCGAAATATGTCTTTGGATCGTCGACTCGGGTTGCTCCAAGCACATGACCGGGAATCCGAAGCTGCTGATCAACTTTGTATGGAAGTTCATGGGAACAGTTCGGTTTGGAAATGATCATGTAGCAGCTATTCTGGGTTATGGAGATCTACAGTTTGGGAATTTTTTGATCACTCGAGTTTACTATGTCGAAGGATTGGGACACAACCTGTTTTCAGTCGGACAATTTTGTGATGCGGATTTAGAGGTTGCATTCAGAAGAAATACATGTTTCGTTAGGAACCTGGTTGGTGATGATCTCTTAACCGGAAATCGTGGCACCAATCTTTATGCTATCGACATAAACCAAATGGCCTCGTCATCACCAATTTGTCTTATGACAAGAGCTGACGATACTAAGTCCTGGTTATGGCATAGACACCTTTCCCATCTCAACTTTGACACGATAACAAAGCTTGCCAAAGACAACATTGTCACCGGTCTCCCTAAATTCAAATACACCAAAGAACACTTATGTCCATCATGTGAACAAGGAAAGAGCAAAAGGGCAACTTATAAACCTAAAACCGTTCCCAGTTCGGTTGATAAGTTACATTTGTTGCACATGGACTTATGTGGCCCAATGAGAGTTGAGAGTATCAATGGGAAGAAGTATATTCTTGTGATTGTCGATGATTACTCAAGATATACATGGGTAAGGTTTTTGAGATCAAAAGACGAAGCACCTGGAATCATCATCACCTTTCTGAAGCGAATTCAAGTTCTACTTCAAGCTCCAGTTAGGATTGTAAGAACTGACAATGGCACGGAATTTGTGAATCAGGAGTTAAGAACATATTTTGAAGAAACTGGAATTACTCACCAGACATCAGCAGTTAGAACTCCACAGCAAAATGGGGTAGTTGAAAGAAGAAACAGAACTCTTGTGGAAGCTGCTCGCACAATGCTGATCTATTCCAGTGCACCGTTATTCTTATGGGCTGACGCTATTTCAACTGCCTGTTTTACTCAAAACCGATCCCTAATCCATCCAAGATTCAATAAAACCCCATACGAACTAGTGAACAACAGAAAACCCGATATCTCTTATCTTCATGTATTTGGCGCTTTGTGCTATCCTACAAATGACAGAGAGGATCTGGGAAAGCTGAAGGCTAAGGGTGATATTGGTATCTTCATTGGTTATTCAGATAACTCGAGGGCATTCAGGGTGTATAATAGAAGAACGAAAAGAGTAATAGAGACGATGAATGTGAAATTTGATGAGATTTCACAAATGGCTTCTGAGAGACTCGCTCTAGAACCCGCACTTAACCCAATGGCTTCTAATCGTATCGGATTAGGACCTGTACCACAAAGTCAAACTTCTGGACACATCAGTTCAGAACTCACACCCCAAGGAGCTCAGTCAACTAACACTGATAAACCTACAAATCAAGAACTGGAAAATTTCTTTGAGTTTATGTATGATGAGTACTATGGTGGAGCTTCAACAGATACGTCACAACAACGTTCCGCTGCACCCGCTCAACATCAACCACCACAACCACCACAAGATGTATCTACTACAATCGAAGCTGAAGCACCAACTCCCTCCACGTCAACATCATCTAAATCTACTCCTGCCATTTCAGTAATTGAGAATGTTTTACCAACAGTTGATGAGAAAAACCCAACAACACCAAATCAAGAAGAACCATACCAAAACGATGCTGTGTTAGAAGAAAAAGAACCATTTGAAAACCCATTTGCTACGGAATCTGCTGAATCTTCTTCTCGGTTATATGAACCATCAAACATGCATTTGTTAGATTCAAGATACCCTTCAATGTTAAAGTGGACTAAAAACCATCCAATAGAACATGTCATTGGTGAACCTTCAAGGCCAGTACAGACGAGAAGACAACGTGCAACCGATTGTGATATGTGCATCTTTGCCTGCTCAGTTAGTTTAAAAGAGCCAAAGAACATTCGGGAAGCAATGTCAGATGATGCATGGATTGAAGCAATGCAGGAAGAACTTCTCCAATATCGACTTCATGACACTTGGGATTTAGTGCCAAGACCTCTCGACAAACTTGTCATTGATCTTAAGTGGATATGGAAGAATAAAAAGGATGAAGAGATGACTGTAATTCGCACCAAAGCTCGTCTCGTGGCCAAGGGATTTAGACAGGAAGAGGGAATCGATTTTGATGAGTCATTCGCGCCAGTAGCTAGACTTGAAGCGGTCAGGATTTTCTTAGCATACGCAGCTCACAAGAACATCACGATCTATCAGATGGATATCAAGACGGATTTCTTGAATGGAACTCTGAAGGAAGAGGTGTACGTGAGTCAGCCAGATGGATTCGTTGACAAAGATCATCCCGACTACGTCTACAAGCTCAAAAAGGCTATCTATGGTCTAAAACAAGCCCCAAGGGCATGGTACGATGAACTCTCATCTTTCTTGTTGTTAAATCATTTCTCCAAAGGAACAATTGACCAGACCTTGTTTACAAAAAAAGTTTAAAGATGACATTTTGACTGTTCAGATTTACGTGGACGACATAATCTTTGGGTCCACTAATCCTGAACATTCAAAACATTTTGCAAATCTCATGAAAAGTAAATTTGAAATGTCTATGATGGGCGAATTAAAATTCTTCCTTGGACTTCAAATCCATCAATCCCATCATGGTATTTTTATTAATCAAGCAAAATATACAATTGGGATTTTAAAGAAACATGGAATGCAAAATTGTGACTCTGTTTGTACTCCGATGGTCACCTCACCCAAAATTGGTGCTGACCTATATGGGAAACCCATTGATCCGAAGAAATATCGGAGCATGATTGGGTCTCTCATGTACTTAACTGCTAGCCGACCCGATATACAATTTGCTGTTTGTTTATTAGCACGGTTTCAGGCAAGGCCTACCGAACTTCACCTCAAAGAGGTTAAACGGATCTTCCGGTACCTTCGAAGAACCTTTAACATGGGACTTTGGTATCCGAAGGATTCGGAGTTCAATCTAACAGCCTTTGCAGATGCCGATCATGCTGGTTGCCAAGTCACTGCAAAAAGTACATCCGGAGGAGCACAATTTCTGGGAGAGAAGCTAGTAGGCTGGTCATCAAGGAAACAAGACTGCACAGTGCTTTCAACCGCAGAAGCCGAGTATGTGTCTCTATCTGCGTGTTGTGCCCAAGTTCTATGGATGAGGACACAACTCACAGATTATGGCTACTCTTTCTACTACATACCTATGTATTGTGACTCGAAAAGTGCCATAGCCATCTCGTGCAATCCAGTCCAGCACTCCAAGACCAAGCATATTAGAGTACGCTACCACTTTATCAAGGAACACGTCGAAGAGGGTACTGTTGAATTATTTTTCGTGAAGACTGAATACCAACTTGCCGATCTATTTACTAAAGCCCTCCCAACAGAGCGGTTTGAATACTTAGTTCGTCGAATTGGAATGCGAAGCCTAACTCCCGAAGAGTTAGAAAGTCTTCTCGAATCTTCTTGAATATTTTATCATGAAGCTTCGCATGTAAATATTTTTGAAAAACAAAATACAAAATTTGAAAAACCAACAAAAACAAAATATAAAAATAGAAAATTTTCAAAAAGACATAAAAAATATAAAACATAAAAACCAAAAATATTCTTCTCACGACATGTCTCTTGTATAAATCAATATTCTGTACGTACCTAGAAATGTCATTCAACAATGATACGGGCATGTACAGATGCTTGAGCGAGAGTTCATTCAAACATTTTCTAAAACATGTCGATCTCAAAACATTCTTCACTATGGCTTTCGTACATTTCAGTACTGAACCCGAGCTACATTTATGACTTCAGATTATTTCCGATCAGGACTCGCAATGTTAATGGCAAATCAAAACGAATCTTGAGCACATGATCAAGATTTTTCAAAAAGATTTTTCAAAATCTTTCTCAAATTCTGTGCTCAAGAAACTCCCTCTTGAAACTCAAATGTTTTATAATATGCTTTCTTTAAGGGGGAGTATAAAAATTAAAAAATGCAAAATGTTCCATTTTCATGCAAAAAATCCGTCTCTCTCCAAAAACACTTTCATTTTAATCAGTTGATATCAAAAATATCAATGCTATTTTTTAGGGAGAGAGGACGTGATTAAAATGTGATCAAAGTTCGTGGAATCTCAAAGTATGCTCACCTGACAGACTCGGTTCTAACCCTCAAATTGATGAAACTTGATGTCCGTTATCGAAAAGACTTGTCCGGGACGGGTAATAATTTCAAGCTGGTTTTCCAGTGATGTAAACGTGTCTCGCAAAGGACTTGTCTGAGTAGAATGTACCAATTCGAGAGATGATCTTTGAATATGACCGGGACGGGTAATAATTTCAAGCTAGTCTAACTAGTGATGTATGCGTGTCTCGCAAAGGTCATGTTCATTGAAAGTCGATCAATTCAAAATGTGCGAACTCTACCCAACATGTGCAATTTTAGTTAAAAATGCATGAGCACATGTGAAGGGGGAGTATTTCAAAAATATAAAACTCTCAAAGTGCTAACTAAATGTGTTTATTCATAAACACTTTGAGAGATTTTCAAAAGGTTTTATGGCAAATCTAGGATAGTCATGGAGTTATAAGGTGACTAAGGTTAGGAAAACCGTCCTATGATCCGCCAGAGCCGGAGGGATCTACCCAAGGACAATTCCAATAGATTAGAATTAGAAGTCCTTAGGTATGATTGAAAAAAAAGGAGTAAATGAGAAAGGGGAAGAAGGGGTTGAAGAATGAAAAAGAAAAGTTGATTGAAAGGGTGAAAAGAATTAGCCCTCCATGAAAACTTAGGGCAGAAACCGGGTCAATACATCTGCTATCGGTACTCACTAAGGTGATACTGATATTGAAGACAAGACGTCATGGACCCAGTGACGCACTGCACCACCCCTCCTAGCCACTCAAATATCTCTTAAAAGATATTTGTTTCATTCTCACGGAGAACACTGCATAATCTATCGGCCTCTCATTCCGAGATGTGTTGATATTGAAAAGGTGGCACTCTGCTCCATGCCTCCGACGACTAAAAACCAAAATGCACAATAGAGTCTAGAGCCATGAGATTCATCAAAATATCTCATTAGGAACACTTCCATTTGATACACTTGTGTTCGCCAAAAAGGACACAAGTTGTAAGAGTCTTAATGAGATCCAAGGATCTTGCCATTCTATATCATGATGGTTACGTGCTTCAAACGGTCTACAGTCGTGGGGTGATCTCCAGCGACTCACTGAATCGTGGGTGCACTTCGGTGTGTCCGTGTAAGCCCTCTCGGGGGTATCCGGTTCAGAACGGCCTGGGGGAGATTAGAGAAAGTCTACACACTATGTTGTTGACGATCTCGAAGTCCTAACCCATAAGTGCTGGATGATTATTACTAACAATTTTATGCAGCTACCCTTAAACATCCATTAACCATCATCCCATACATCAAGCATCTTCACCTCATCTTACTCATACTTATGAAGAACATTCCTCATCAAAGCTCAAATGTTAAAAGTTCAAGACAAGGAGATCAAGTTAACGACCAAGTGTAACAACAAAGTCAAGAGGCTAATCAAGATGTCAAGGACAAGTTCATATGTCACATGATGAAAGATTATGGGGAGATTGTTAGCATAAGGAGAAGAGGTATGAGTATGTTGAAGGTCACGACGTCACAATCACATGAAGATGTTGATTGAAGGCAAGAACATCCACAAAGACGATTCTTTGAAGATCACATAGCATGAAGGAACAAGAACAAAGACTATTATACAACGACACACGAAGCACATGGAAATGAAGACAAAAGACCAACTCACTCCGAGCAACATTTGAATGACCATCCCTTAGGGGGAGATTGTTAGGATTTATAAAAAGCGATGGTCATTGTCGTTATTTATTGTATTAAACGTGTCGTTGTGTAATTAGTATATTTAGTCAATAGGGCTTGGACTTAAGCTTATATGTTATGTATTGTTTAAAAAGGCCCATGTAATAGCCCACCCAAGTCCAAGCCCATCCATCACAAAAACTATAAATAGAACCTCCCATCCTCACTTGAGAGGTTGGTGTTCTTGAAGTGCTCTCAAGGTATTGTAGTCATTTAGGGTTTGTATCATTGCTTTAAGTGTGTGATTTATATGAAGCTAATATTACAAGTTCCACTCTTATTTCTTTGATCATTCCTAGTAGTTGTTGTATTGGTTAGGATAATTTTTAGTATTAACATAGAGCCTGCAAGTAATCAAATTAAAGTGATGGTGACATAAAATAACAAGTTATCAATTTCAAATAATGATCAAGTTTAATTAAAATAATGGAGAAATTCTTACGCTCGCAATTGGTGCCTATCCTCCTCGCAGGATCCCGGGGTGGCTCGTGGCCTCCATCACCACCATGGCTCGTAGCCATGACATCCGCCATCTGTACTAGAACATAGAAATTAGCGAAGAAACACATATACGCATATATATACACACATTCAAATAAATAACAATATAAACCAAAAAAGATAATAACATATAATTAAATAAATAAATAAACACATTTAACAACTCGATAACAATTTCATTCAAATAAGTGTCGTTTAACAAATTACAATTTGAGATCAATCTCCTACATCACTAAGATAAAAATCATCATTATTAGTGCCAGCTTCATCTTCACCATCGACGTGGTCTTCATTATCAGATGCTAAATCATGAGGAATGTGGTCATCATAATCAATATCATCGTCGTCGTCGACATCAGTGATAATTGGTGCTGGTGGTGCCTCAACTTCCGCTGGCTGGACATCTATATCTATGTTGCTATAATTCAACTTTTCCAACTCAGCAGAGAGTGTGACATGTGATGAGTTTTTGTCATGTATAACATATTGATTGTCTTCTACCACGATGATATCCGGGTTCCAAATCTTTCGATGATAAGAATCTTGGACGGCCTTCGAACTACCACGTTTACCCGGGAAATCAAGGTAAAAGACTTGTGTTGCTTGTGTTGCAAGAATGTATGGTTCATTTTGAAATGATACACCGTCTGTCATAATTTGTGTAATGTTATTTCTATACGTACAACGTTTTATGCGACCCTCGTTATTAGTGTCGAACCATTTGAATTTGAACAGCACAACCTTGAACGGAACATACAAAAACTCGAGAATTTCTTCAAGCTGGCCATAATACATTCCTCCGCTAGGATTATCGTCCCGAGTATAGAATGCCCGTTTATTTTTTCGCCATTTATTGGTCGTTTTTAAGAATCTTCTGTGACCAACATAAGCGGTTTTGCCTAACACGCGAACAGATGGAGTGTCTATATTACATGTCGGACAAGCCAAGTAACCTTGCCCACTCCACCTAGACAAACTACTTCGAGCGGGAAAGTCATTGATAGTCCATAAAAGCGCTGCTCTCATACAGAATTCAGTGCCAGTGGCAGCATCCCTAGTCATGACTCCATCTTTCCATAGAATCTTTAGGTCTTCAATCAAAGGCCTCAAGTAAATATCTATGTCCTTCCCAGGTGATTTAGGGCCCGGAATTAACAACGTCAACATAAGAGAAGTCTCTCTCATACATATCCAGGGAGGCGTATTGTATGTTGTTAATATGACCGGCCACATGCTGTAAGACTGACTAAGGTTGCCGTACGGATTGAAACCATCAGCAGCCAACCCTAATCGGACTTTTCTTTTTTCATAGGAAAATTCTTTAGAATACTTCATGTCAAATTTCTTCCATGATTGACCATCAACCGGGTGTTGCATCTTACCGTCCTCCGTAGACTGCCCAGAAGCATGCCAAGTCATATGTTTTGCAGTGTGTTTAGACTTGTACAAACGCTGTAGTCTAGGAATGATAGGAAAATAACGCAACACCTTGTTAGGAACTTTCTTCCCCAGTGTGTTCTTGTCTTTCCATCTACTAGCATCGCAGATGGGACAATTTTGCAAATCTTCATTACCCTTCCCCCGATATAAAAAATAGTCATTTACACAAGCATGTATGGATTCGTATCCTAACCCGATCGTTTTATATGTTTTCTTTATTTCATAGTATGACGATGGGATTTTGTATCCTAGAGCGGGTGGGAAACATTCTTTGAGAAATTTTAGGGTTTCGTTAAATGTGGTGTCACTCATTTTACCTTTGACCTTGATGTTCGTAAACTTTGCCATAAAGTCCAATGAAGACATCCAATTATAGCCCGGGTATAGTGGCTCGTTGGCAGTGGCGAGTAACTCTTCAAACTTGTTACGTTGAGGAGTTGGCTCGTTGCTTGTCTCGCCAATATTTCCTTCAGTTGGCTCATTTTGTTCGTTATTCGGACAAATATCATGAAGGAACTCAGCCATATCACTCCCATGTTGATTCGTGTTGGGTACTACTGTCTGCTCATCCGGTTCACCGTGATTATACCATTTCGTATAACTTTGGTCCCAACCGTATGAGATTATGTGATTAAACAAATCTTCGTGTTTTACCCAACGAAAGTTATGACAATACTTACATGGACAATAAACATTCCCATCAATATTCACAAAGGACTTGCAATACTAGCAAAAAGCTCTAAGACCTTTTAGAAATTTGCGGCTAGCACGAGGTTGAGAGACCCAACTCTTATCAATTGGCATAACCGCGTTTTAATGATGCAATAAATAATTATTTAGAATTAAGCATGTTCAAAAAAATCTACACATAAATACATAAAGGTGGAATCACGAGTTGTGCGTTTTTTTCACCTAATCCAACTATGGAAGGCAATCCTAACCCACTCTTAGAATGTTTCGTCTCATATATGAATGCGTATAACTGAATTTACTATTTGAGAAAATTTCGGCAGCATTTCCCCTCAACTCCCCAAATATGTGCATTAAAGACATATTCGTAGGAGTAAAGGGGAAACACTGTCGAAATTTTCACAAATAGTAAATCAATTATACGCATTCATATCCTAAATGAGACAAAACATTCAAAAAGCAGTCCCAAACAGGGGATTTCCGAAATTAATTTCTAATAAATTAATTTCGGACGGGTTTTCTATGGGATGATTAACTTCGGACGGGAACTTTCCAAAATTAATCACTAAATTCCTAAAATCATTAACAATAGTCTAACACAATTAGATAAAAAAAAATTATAAGCACATAACATATTCGCACATTCATTTTCATATATTCACAAACGAAACAAAACAAACTTCCATATTCATATGACTTGATACACAAACATACAAAAGCAATAATCTTGTTACAATGAAATCATACTATATGTAGACAAATGTAAACACAATACTAAAAATAACCTATAACGCACCATATCTCCTATAAAGTTTGTTCACATTTCAATATTACATCGACTGTGTTTGTTAAGTGATGAAATGCTACAAATTTCGGCGGGAACCGCTAATAGTACCAACAAGCAAACTTGGCATAATATACCATTAATTGACTGCTAGAGATCATGAGATAATCTACCATGTGCATATCTTTATCACTAAACTATAGTCAAATACTTTTAGCAGTTTTCAGTGTAAACTACATTACTACAATCTGACCACTTTGAACAACTGTGACCACTTCTAGCTCTATAGTTCAATAATATAAGCGTAAACCAAACACCCTTGCTGATATAAGCGTAAACCAAACACCCTTGCAGCTTAAGAAGCAACCCCATACGCATTCTAACAAGTAATTAACTAAACACAAACGCAAACAAAAATAACATACTGCAAGGCTGCTGTGGTGTGTTTCTCGGCTGGTCTCAGCTGGTCTAGATGGAAAGCACGTGGTCCTCGGCAAACAGCAGGTCTTTTGTGTCCTCGCCAAACACATAAACACAAATTAATAACTCAAAACTTTTGACGGCGACATGTCTCCGCTAAAGAAATAAAAAATTAAAAAAAATATACCTTTTGGTCTCGGCTTCGTCTCGGTTGTGGTCACGGCTTCGTCTCGGCTCGGTCTCGGCTCTCGACAGTACACTATACAAAAAAAGTTAACAAAATTTTTTTAAAAAAAATAACAAAACTCAGAAAACAAATACAATCAATTTTATTTTATTTTATCCCTTTTATCACAACCGAATAACTATCAAACAAGAAATTAAAAAAAAAATCAATAATTAATAAAAATCGAAAAAATTAATACCTGGGAAGAAAGGAGATGGGAAAAAGAGATGGGGGAGGAATTAAACGGGAGAGGAGGGGGAGGAAAGAATTAAACTGGAGAGGAGGGGGAGGAAAGATGTGCACAGTGGTGCGAGTGTGGGTGCTGTGGTGGTGGAGATGGTGGTGTTGTGGTGGTGGTGGAGATGGCGGTGTTGTGGTGGTGGTGGAGATGGTGGTTTTAGCAGATCTAACGCAGAAGGAGATGAGTGTGGTGTTTTTTTTTTTTCCTAAGGAGATGGTGGTGTTGTGGTGGTGGTGGAGATGGCGCTGTTGTGGTGGTGGTGGAGATGGCGCTGTTGTGGTGGTGGTGGAGAAGCAGATCGAACGCAAGCAGAAGCAGATGAAGGAGATGAGGGTTTTTTTTTTTTTTTTTTTTTTTTTTTTTTTTTTTTTTTTTTTTTTTTTTTTTTTTTTTTTTCTAAGTGATTAGATCTGATATCTAAATATGGGGTAGGTTTTAGGAATTACTTTCTGCGGGGACATGTCCCCGCAGAATGTAAATGATTATTTTAATTAGACTTTTTTGCGGGGACACGTCCCCGCTGAAAGTGGAAATTATTCGCCAAAACCTTTGGCAGGATAAAGTAAATGCTACAAGGGAAACTTAATTTTTTTTGTGAAACCTTTCTGCGGGGACATGTCCCCGCTGAAGGTATTTTGTAAATTATCTTTAATTAATTTAAAACTTTTAAAATGAATATTATTTCTTTTAAATTTAACTAAAAATTTTCTAAATCATATTTTGTTAATTTAAAACTTTTTAAAAATTTTCTAAATCATATTTTATTAATTGTTTAACAAACGAGCCGAGATGTTATGGTTATCCACGAGATGTTTAACGAACGAGCCGAGATGTTATGGTTATACACGAGATGTTTAACGAACGAGCCGAGATGTTATGGTTATGCACGAGTTGTTTAACGAACGAGCCGAAATGTTATAGTTATACACGAGTTGTTTAACGAACGAGCCGAGATGTTATAGTTATACACGAGTTGTTTAACGAACGAGCCGAGATGTTATGGTTATACACGAGATGTTTAACGAACGAGCCGAGATGTTATGGTTATGCACGAGATGTTTAACGAACGAGCCGAGATGTTATGGTTATGCACGAGATGTTTAACGAACGAGCCGAGATGTTATGGTTATACACGAGATGTTCAACGAACGAGCCGAGATGTTATGGTTATACACGAGATGTTTAACGAACGAGCCGAGATGTTATGGTTATGCACGAGATGTTTAACGAACGAGCCGAGATGTTATGGTTATGCACGAGATGTTTAACGAACGAGCCGAGATGTTATGGTTATACACGAGATGTTTAACGAACGAGCCGAGATGTTATGGTTATACACGAGATGTTTAACGAACGAGCCGAGATGTTATAGTTATACACGAGATGTTTAACGAACGAGCCGAGATGTTATGGTTATGCACAAGATGTTTAACGAAAGAGCCGAGATGTTATGGTTATACACGAGTTGTTTAACGAACGAGCCGAAATGTTATGGTTATACACGAGTTGTTTAACAAACGAGCCGAGATGTTATGGTTATACACGAGTTGTTTAACGAACGAGCCGAGATGTTATGGTTATACACGAGATGTTTAACGAACGAGCCGAGATGTTATGGTTATGCACGAGATGTTTAATGAACGAGCCGAGATGTTATGGTTATCCATGAGATGTTTAACAAACGAGCCGAGATGTTATGGTTATGCTCGAGATGTTTAACGAACGAGCCGAGATATTATGGTTATGCACGAGATGTTTAACGAACGAGACAAGATGTTATGGTTATACACGAGATGTTTAACGAACGAGCCGGGATGTTATGGTTATACACGAAATGTTTAACGAACGAGCCGAGATGTTATGGTTATACACGAGATGTTTAACGAACGAGCCGAGATGTTATGGTTATGCACGAGATGTTTAACGAAAGAGCCGAGATGTTATGGTTATACACGAGTTGTTTAACGAACGAGCCGAAATGTTATGGTTATACACGAGTTGTTTAAGGAACGAGCCGAGATGTTATGGTTATACACGAGTTGTTTAACGAACGAGCCGAGATGTTATGGTTATACACGAGATGTTTAACGAACGAGCCGAGATATTATGGTTATACACGAGATGTTTAACGAACGAGCCGAGATGTTCAACATCCGTTCCTGAAACAGGTTGTAATTCCTAATGACTTGAAAGCAACAGAATATCCTCATTATATAGATCGAAAACAAGTATATCATTGTACACAAGATGTTAAACGAATGAGCCGAGATGTTATGGTTGTACACGAGATCTTTAACGAACGAGCCGAGATGTTATGGTTATGCACGAGATGTTTAACGAACGAGCCGAGATGTTATGGTTATACACGAGATGTTTAACGAACGAGCCGAGATGTTATGGTTATACATGAGATGTTTAACGAACGAGCCGAGATGTTATGGTTATACACGAGATGTTTAACGAACGAGCCGAGATGTTATGGTTATACACGAGATGTTTAACGAACGAGCCGAGATGTTATGGTTATGCACGAGATGTTTAACGAAAGAGCCGAGATGTTATGGTTATACACGAGTTGTTTAACGAACGAGCCGAAATGTTATGGTTATACACGTGTTGTTTAAGGAACGAGCCGAGATGTTATGGTTATACACTAGCTGTTTAACGAACGAGCCGAGATGTTATGGTTATACACGAGATGTTTAACGAACGAGCCGAGATGTTATGGTTATACATTAGATGTTTAACGAATGAGCCGAGATGTTCAACATCCGTTCCTGAAACAGGTTGTAATTCCTAATGACTTGAAAGCAACAGAATATCCTCATTATATGGATCGAAAACAAGTATATCATTGTACACAAGATGTTAAACGAATGAGCCGAGATGTTATGGTTGTACACGAGATCTTTAACGAATGATCCGAGATGTTATGGTTATGCACGAGATGTTTAACGAACGAGCCGAGATGTTATGGTTATGCACGAGATGTTTAACGAACGAGCCGAGATGTTATGGTTATACACGAGATGTTTAACGAACGAGCCGAGATGTTATGGTTATACACGAGATGTTTAACGAATGAGCCGAGATGTTATGGTTATACACGAGATGTTTAACGAACGAGCCGAGATGTTATGGTTATGCACGAGATGTTTAACGAACGAGCCGAGATGTTATGGTTATGCACGAGATGTTTAACGAACGAGCCGAGATGTTATGGTTATACACGAGATGTTTAACGAACGAGCCGAGATGTTATGGTTATGCACGAGATGTTTAACGAACGAGCCGAGATGTTATGGTTATACACGAGATGTTTAACGAACGAGCCGAGATGTTATGGTTATACACGAGATGTTTAACAAACGAGCCGAGATGTTATGGTTATATACGAGATGTTTAACGAATGAGCCGAGATGTTTAACTTTCCCACCAAAAATTTCCCACCAAAACTTTCCCACCAAAAATTTCCCACCAAAATACTGGCGCCAAAAATTTCCCACCAAGACCTGCTCTTATATACTAACATCTTATCCACACAACTTCGCAACCTCTTATACTCAAAACCACTTAACCTCACAACCACAAACACACACTGTTATCATGGTAAAGATGGTGGAATTTGTAGCTTTTGCTTGTCCTTGTAAACGAGGAGACGTAATTCTGCGAGAATCACATAAACCTTACTCCCTTGGTAAACAATACTATGCGTGTCCTTTATCAAAGGTGAACAATTACATACTTTTTTGTATGTTATATAAATAATTTGGTTAGTTGTTAAAAATAATAGTTTTTACTCTTTAACAGGGTGGGACAAAGGAGTATGGATGCGATTTTTTTTTATGGAAGGAGGAACGACTAGCCAAAATGACCGGTTCTCTTGGAGCTTCAACGCCTACAACTCATTCCGCAAGACCATCCATAACTCCAACTCGTTACACTGCAGGACCTTCAACATCGAGTCCTGGAAATACAGAGTGCTCAAACTGCATCAAACTGAATCACCAGATAATGGTACTCAATAAAATGCTAGAAGTGTATATGCATCCAGACAAACACACAACTGATTCAGCTGCCTTATTTCACGACCTTTATAATGACATGCTAGGTGATATGGGAAATCTTCGTATGTAGGTTGTTGTTGTTGCTGTTATTGTTGTTGTTGTTGCTGTTATTGTCGTTGTTGTTGTTTGTTGTGTTATTGTTGTTGTTTAATAAAATGTTGTTGTTGTTGTGAAAACTGATGTCAAACGTGCTTTATATTTTTAATTCGTACGCTTTAAAATGTTCCAATGATGTTGTTGTTGCTGTGAAAACTTAAGTATCCATCAAGATTCAACCATAAGGGGCCGTTTGGTTTATGCTGTCCAAACAGGGCCGTTTGGTTTATGTTGTTTTGTTAACAGTAGCCCACAAGGGCCGTTTGGTTTATGTTGTCCAAACAGGGGTGTTTGGGATTGCTTATTTCCTGCACCAAAAGGGTGTTTGGGTTTATGACCTTATTTGAAGAAACAATATCACAATTAACAAACACGAAGGCAAACATTTTATTTAAAACACGCAAGAGTTCTCAAACGAAAAACTCGACAACCAAACGAAACAACTCAAACTAAACAACTAGACAACCAAACGAAACAACTCAAACTAAACAACTCGACAACCAAATGAAACAGATCAAACGAAACAACCCGTTTATTTTTTTTTGCGGCTACTTCCCGCTTTGCTGGAACTCGCACCATCTTTTCCATTCATTGCTCTCATTTCCTTGATACGTGCAAACGTAGCTTCGAGATTTGTTACTCTATTTTCCAGATTACCAAATTCGGTGTCGAGGTCCAACGTGCTTTCAGCTTCATCGTCACCTCCAACAGCAGCAGCTTGAGCTTCAGCAGCACGTTGAGCTTCAGCAGCATCTAGCTCTTCCAAATACTCTCTATAGTACGGCTTTCTCCTCAACCATTCCATAATCTTATCTCTCAGCCACGGTGCACAGTTCGCATAAGAACCATATTCATCAAAAATTTCCCAGCCCCAATGAAGTATAATTTCATTATACAGGAGCTCGTGTGATAAAGCCTTTGACCATTCCTGTTCCGGCGTTAAACCATCCATTGTTATGTGTGTTTTTTGGTGAGAATTTACGTGTTTTGTGATAAATTCATTATACGATATATATAAGTAAAAAATTGACGGGGTATAAGGAAAATTTGGCGGGAATACTTTCGGCGGGGACATGTCCCCGCCAAAAAGCCACTAAATTTTGGCGCGATAAATTTACCTTTTTGGAGCCAAAATATTTTTCATTTTCCGCGAGGACAAGTCGCCGCAAAAAATGAAAAATATGCATTATATCTTTCTGCGGTGACACGTCCCCGCAGAAAGGTAGGCGGGAAAAAAAGGCGCGAAGAATTAAGGCTCCAAAAGTTTGGTCAAAGATGTGTAAGTATGTGAAGCGTTTTCAGCGGTGACCTGTCCCCGCGAAAAGTAGCGTTGAATATTTTACAAATGGTCAGCCAGACTTTTTTGCCACCTCAGCACTTTTTTGTCGTTTAGCGACTTTCCGCGGGGACAGAAGCGTCCCCGCAAAAAAGCTGGTCGCCCGTTCTCCCTTTTGTTGTAGTGTAAATCCCTATTATTACAACATCAACTTTATAATTTTTACATTTTTTTAGTACCTTTGTGTAATTTGCTAATTCTCACATTACCTTGTTGTAAATTGTATGTCTATAAATTGTGCTCTCCTCATATTTGAGGATAATTGAAAAGTTAATTCATAGCATTATTTACATGGTATAAGCCTTTTGGTTGATCTTCCCCAAACCTCTCCCTTTCCAACCTTGACTACGTCTCTCCCCCTTCATCTACTTCATCTTCCCCTTCTTCCTCATGGCATCTTCATCAAACAGAGATGCTTTTCTCCCTTTGAATACCCTTATTCACATGCTAACCATTAAACTATCATCCAACAACTACTTGCTATGGAAAAATCAAATGGTCCCCATTCTTTCCTACCAAAATCTTCTTTCACATGTCAATGGATTCGAAACTGTCCCACCCGCAACTATTGTCCAGAATGACAAAACTGTTGTCAACCCGGCCCTTGCCTCTTGGATGGCTACTGACCAGCGGACCGTAATCATTCTTCATGCCTCATTATTTGAAGAAGCTGTCTCCATGATTGTCGGACTTACCTCCGCTCGTGAAATTTGGGTTGCCCTAGATGCGGCCTACAGCAATGCATCTGTTGAGCCTGTTCAAAACCTTTGTGATCAACTTCGACAAACACAAAAAGGTGAGAAATCAGTTGCTGAATTTGGTCGCTCGTTTAAGCTTATATGTGATCAACTAAGTGCTATTGGGCATCCGGTTGATGCCACCGATCAAGTGCATTGGTTTCTTTGTGGTCTGGGTCCGACATTTGAAACATTCTCCACATCTGTCCGTTCATCCAGACCGCAACCAACTTTTTCGGATCTCTTGGCTAGGGCAGAAAGCCATGAATTGTTTATCAAAGCATTACATGGGTCCGCTCCACCCACTGTTGCATTCTCGGCCCAATCATCTCAGCAAAACTCTGGTTCTAATGCCCCAACTCGTGGTCGTGGCAACTATAATAATCGAGGAGGATACCAAAACTCTCGTGGAAACTATAATAATCGGGGGGAAGAAGGCCACCACACTGCCAACTTTGCAGAACTCAAGGTCATTATGCAAGTTCATGTCCAAAGCTTGCATCATATGCGGCTTCTGCTACTCCTATGGATGACACCTTGGCCCGTGCCTTTCATGCTCAGTGCCATGTCTCAAGTGCTGCACCTGACTGGTATGTTGATTTAGGAGCATCAGATCATATTGCCACATCCCAGGATTCTGTTTCCAACCCCAAGCCTCCTACAGGCAAAAAAATTGTTTATTTTGGTAATGGAAACTCTCTAGCTGTTTCCCACATTGGTGATGTTAATCTCCTCGGCTCCATTAAATTACCAAATGTTTTGGTTGTCCCGAATCTCACCAAAAACCTGTTATCTGTGAGTAAACTTACTGAAGATAACGGTGTGGATGTATTGTTCTCACATCCTTATTTTTATATTCAGGATCGTCAAACCACTCAGGTCCTAGCTTGGGGTTGCCGTAAAGATGGCTTATATGTTTTACACACGGGTCATGAAGCATTGGTTACAACGTCCTCTTGTCCTAAAGCTTCGCATGAAGTGTGGCACTCTCGATTGGGACATGCTTCATATGATATTATTGTTATGTTAAAGAAACCTGGACATTTATCTTTAACCTCTATTTTGCCTAAACCGGGACTTTGTTCACCGTGTCAATTAGCCAAGGCTAAACGTTTACCCTTCACAAATAATAATAAACGAGCTTTACACCCGTTAGACTTAATTCACTGTGATTTATAGGGTCCGTCACCAGTTAAGACTACTGAAAGTTATGGGTATTACGTTGTGTTTGTTGATGACTATTCCAGGTTCTCTTGGCTATATCCATTAAAAGCCAAATCTGAGTTTTATGATGCCTTATCTGTTTTCCTAACTTTTGTACAAACTCAGTTCTCAAGGAAGATTAAAATCTTTCAAAGTGATGGAGGCACGAAATTTGTAAATCACAGGGTTCGCACCTTATTTGAAAAAAATGGTACTTTGCATCCGTTGTCTTGCCCATACACACCTCAACAAAATGCTCGGGCAGAACGAAAACATCGACATATTGTCGAAACAGGTCTGGCTATGTTATTTAATGCCCAACTTCCATCAACACATTTGGTAGATGCCTTCTCTTCGGCTATCTACATTATTAATCGGTTACCCACTACCATTTTAGATGGAAAATCACCATTCGAGCTTTTGTACAAACACACTCCTAATTACACCTCTTTTCGTACCTTTGGTTGTCGTGTGTTTCCACTTCTTCGAGATTACTCGAAACACAAGCTTGCCCCGAGAAGTATACCGTGTGTATTCATCGGGTACAGCCCGAAGTATAAAGGGTATAAGTGCCTAGACCCGTCCACCTCTCGGGTTTATATCACTACAAAAAAAAGGCTTTCAGAGACTGAATTTCTAGGGACTGATGTATCAGTCGCTGATACATAGCATCGGTAACTGAACCATCAGTTACTGATACTTTTAAGGACTGACCTTTTATTAACTGATTGCGGTGACTAAAAATCAGTCCTCAATTCAGTGACCCCATATCTGAGACTAAATTTCAGTTACTAATATGCCTGTACGGGAAAAAAATTTGGAGGCAAATTTGTTAGTGACTGAATAAGGGTGACAATTCAGTCCCCAATACATGTACATCATATTTAAGACTAAATTTCAGTTACAAATATATTTGCGCAATAAAAAATTTTGGCGGAAAATTTGTTAGTGAGTGAATTATAGTCACAGTTCGGTCCCTAATACATGGAGATCATAGCTAAGACTAAGTTTCAGTTACAAATATGTCTACACAATAAAAAGGTTTGGAGGGAAATTTTTTAGTGACTGAATTTCTGTCACAGCTGCATCCCTATTACATGGACATCATACCTAAGACTAAAATTCAGTTACAAATATGTTTGCGCAATAAAAAAATTTTGGAGGGAAATTTGTTAGTGACTGAATTTGAATCACAACTCAGTCCCTAATACATGGACATCATAGCTAAGACTAAAGTTCAGTTACAAATACGTATGCAAAATAAAAAAACTTTTGAGAGAAAATTGTTTATGACTGAATTTTAGTCCCACATAAACCACTTATACATGGGCAACATATTTAAGACTAAAATTCAGTTACAAATATGTCTACACAATAAAAAGGTTTGTAGGGAAAATATGTAGTGACTGAATTTCAGTCACAGCTGAGTCCCTATTACATGGACATCATACCTAAGACTAAAATTCAGTTACAAATATGTCTGCGCAATAAAAAAGGTTTGGAGGGAAATTTGTTAGTGACTGAATTTCAATCACGACTCAGTCCCTAATACATGGACATCATAGCTATGACTAAATTTCAGTTACAAATACGTATGCAAAATAAAAAGGTTTAGAGAGACAGTTATTTGTGACTGAATTTCAGTCCCACATAAACGTCTTATACATGGGCAACATATTTAAGACTAAAATTCAGTTATTCATTGGAAACGTGGACTTATATTGTGACTGGTATATATTTAACTCCGTTCATTAGCAAGGTTATTGACTTTTACCTATTATCACGACACTAGTACAAATTTGGCCTACGGTCACACATGTGGTATTTTGAATGGCCTCACAATAACTTATTTGTGTGACTAAATGTACCAGAATAAAATAAACAGCCACACTTGATCCGACTTGTGTGACTATTTCGAAATTACATCTGAGGCTACAACCACACATTTGAATATTTTCGTGACTATACATATCTGGTAATTTTTTTTTTTTTGATTTTTTAGTCACTTGTAATTTGGGACGTGTGACGGATACAAATAAGTTTGAAACATTAGTCACACTATATATATACATATGTGACAAATATATGTCACACAATTGAAAAGTGTGACCAAAATCCATATATGGTCACACGAAGTAATTGTGTATGTGGCTAAATCATATACTCAAGTTTGTCACACATTACTTAAACGTGACTGTTAGTTTTTGTTGAAAATTTAGCCACATATGAATTTGAAATGTGTGACAACTGAAAAGTAAATTTGAAGTATTAGTCACGATATGCATTTAAAAGTGACAAATATATGTCACACACTTCAACAGTGTGACCATATATCACACTAAAATATTTCATGTGTTAAATTTATATGTAATATTTTACATGTCACACACTTAGTTTTTCCGAAATAAGATTTCCCTCTCAACTTTTCACTAGCTCAGTCTAAAATTTTCCCCAAAATAAAATTACCCCGCCTAAATTTTTCCCCAAAATCAAATTACCCTCTACCATCTTTTTCCTTTTCTATGTTCTCAGATCTCACATATGTTATCCCAATTAATCTTTCTCACACCCTTCTCCACCGCCACCCTTCACCGCCTCACACGCCGCCTCCCGACTGACCACCACCTTGTTTGGTTTTGATTTGGTATACGGGATCAAGCCGATATTATTAAGGTACACATTTCATAATAAATTTTCTTTAGTCGATCTACTTAAAAATAATGGGTATCTTTAAAATGCAGATTAGTGAGGATAAAATTGAATTCTTGACCGGAGGCGATGATCCCTATGATGATAAGGTTGTCTTGAACAAGCTTTTCCATCCAAATCTCAAGCTATTGATAGTCACTGAAGGTTCTAATGGTTGTAGATACTACACCAAGGTTATCTTCATTTCTTCAAAAACTAAAATATCTGGTCATTATAACGCATTTCTTACAATTTTTGGGAGTTGGATTGTTTAATTGATTCCAACTAATTTGATTAATTTTACAGGATTTCCATGGTAAAGTTGGTGGTGTTGAGGTCAAATGTGTTGATACAACAGGCGCTGGTGATGCTTTTGTTGGAGGACTCCTTAGTAGTTTGGCTTCAAACCTTCAATTGTTCAAGGTACAATTATTCTACTATTGTGTTCCGTGTTTTGACGATTTTCGTTCTAGTGTCATTGATTTTATAATTTGAGAACTTGAATATACATAGAGTCATTTTGAACGCCGTCTAAAGATATATGATCATATAATTCCGAGAGTCATTGATTTTATAATTCCGAGAGTCATTTTGAATATACACATAGAGTCGTTTTATAAGCCTTAACGTGTGGTAAACAAATTAAACAAGTGCTTGTTTGGTTTTGATTTGGTATACGGGTCGGGTAAAACCCGTTTGAGTTTCGGGTAAACCCAGTTAGTGTCTCGGGTTCTGATTTAGATGTGTTAATCTAATTTAGTTATGTTCATTAGGAGATACTCATGGTTTTGAAATGTAGTGAAAAAATAAATGGTTGTTAGTTGACTCAACATGTAATAATCAATGGGTAGGGAGGTAGCTCTGCTTCGTTTTGTGATACGGAAGAAATATAATTATACGAATTGCTCCTCTGGTGCCGTCAAGATAATGATTTGAATGGAGCATTGCCCTGACTTTCCTTCATTTATCACTGTTTTTCTCCCTTTCATAGATAACTAGTAAGAAAGTTATTGACTTCTATTTTATTTTATTTTTTTCAGGGAAATTATTCGAGAGAAGATGATAATCGGTGAGCACTTCTACCTGAACTTTTTTACTTTATATCAGTGCTTTCGATATGAACCTGGTACCTTGCTAGGAAGTTAATATATCTTCATATTCTGTATATGTACTGTTTTTATAAATCTTCCTTTGTCAATGTGTTTGAACAGGTTTGCTTGGACTATTGGAATTCCTTAGTGTTAGAGCTCTTTGGGGCGAACCAGAATCTTGATAGTCCTGCAGCAACTGCAAACATGATGGGACTGCAGGTAGAAAATGTTTTGTTTGTACAATTTTGTGTTACCATTCAATTCCGAAGTTAACTTATGATCGACTGATCATGATTGGTTTGAATTTTGATACCCTAGCTTCCTGGTATGGTTGATGGTCATGGTGCACAACTGATGCAAAGACGGCAACTCTATGCTGGTCCGATGTCAAAATTAAGGCTGCTTATGATATCTCGCATGGCGAAACCTGAAGAGGTTTTAATTGTTGAAGATGAAAATGGCAATATTGTTCGTGAGACCTTGAAAGACAATGATGTCCTTGTTCAGTATAAGGTAGTGTTCTATCTTATCACAAGAGAAGATAAAAAAGAAAATAAAACAATTCCTCACAGATATAATAGAATTTATATATTTATTCAAGTGAATCAATATAACTCCATAAGACCTGGTGCAATTTCAAAACATTTGGCCCTAAAGGTTAAATGAATTATACTAATTTTGTACAGCTGTCATATATGTCATGTATGCTATATGTCATGTATGCAAATTTTTAAATACTATCGTATTGGCAGAGTGAAATTAAATGAGCTTGTAGATACACTAATGACAAGTTCAGACATCTATAAGCTTGTGGGCTTTCTTCCAAATCTTAAAGAGCTTGGTTTGGATTTTCCAAACTACAGGGTAAGACTAAGTTATGACTTTGAAATATAATTTACATAATATCCATGGCTATAATCAGTTTTCTTATTAATTGAAGTGTACCACTTTTCTTCTTTTAGTTTCTTGTTGAATGTGGTGGTAGAAAATAGGCCCCTGCCACATTTCCTTGTCTAAAGAAACTTAGGTTATTCTCAGTAGATTTTGGCAGTGCTAATACATTATCATTTGTTCTTGATATGATTTGGGGATTCCCAAATTTGCAGACCCTTAAGATTGATGTGAGTGAATGCATTTTTACCCTTTTTCTCAACTTCAAATCTCATAGGTGCGCACCTGAATATGCTTTTATCTGAATATTACTTAAATCTTATAGGTTATATACAAAGATGTTGTCCCACCACCTTTACTTGTACCTTTAGAGGTTGACTACAACAGAATGAGGAAGCTGCAGCTAATAAACGTAGCGTTTGTCTCTTGTAGAGGTTCAGAGAATGAAATGTGTTTGTGATGAAGCGAAAAGTGTACCGCTTTTAGGGGTCATTTAAGCCCTAAATCGTATTTATTTGATCAAATATTGCCCTAAATCGTTCCTTTTGTCATTTTAGGTACTTTGGAGAAGAAATCTGGAAAAGGAAGCATTTTGAACGTTTTTGGAGCATAAAAGTGAAGAAAACGGCAAAGTCTCAAAATTACGCTGGAAAGTACCTTTGACGGCGTCAGGAATTGGTCCAGACGGCGTCATGGCTTGGCAAAAGAGGTGGATGTGAAAATTACTCATGATAAGCCAGAGAATTTTGCATGAAAAATCTGACGGCGTCACCCTTTAATGTAATCAAGGTCGTCACGGCTTAAGCTAAAGAGGGACGGCGTCAAGCACTAATCTGACGGCGTCAAGCCTTGATAAGCCAGAGCGGATTTTGGAGGTCTAAAGAGGGACGGCGTCAGGAAGGCCATCCGGGAACCCTAAAAGCGGCGAGGTGACGGCGTCATAATCTACAACGTGACGCCGTCAGACCTTAAACTCTATATATAGTTTTGCAATTTTTTGTCATTAGTGTGGAACTTTGTGTGTAACCTTTTGGGAGGAAACCCTAAGATGATTTTAGCAGATTTTTCAAGGCTTTTTGCCTTGAGATCTTCCATGTTACATTGAAGATAAGTTATCAATTAATCATTCAATATGTCTATGTGTTGTTTGATTCTATCTTGTTCTTATCTTTTGTTTAACATGCTAGGCTAGGTTTTCTTTGTGTTTGCTTAGATCTAATGAAACCTAGCTATTGATTATTGATTATTAGTGTGTTATTAATTGTATTGGATGATTGTTCATCTATTTTAGGCTTAAGAAAACTGGCTAACTTCCTATTCGGTAACTTGCTTGAACGTCTTAAGAAACATGAACCAATGCGTACTAAGGTTTTTATGGTTGTATTTAATGCATGAGCGAATTCTAGTGATCCCATGTTAGGAGCTTCTTAGCCGGCTCGACATAGGAGTGAAGTAGGAGCTTATAGAGTTGGGGAAGTACGTACGCCACCCCACGATTGGTATTAAGGAATACACCCGTCATCCACGCGATTAATACACACTAATCAATCGGTAAAAGATAGTTAGGGAGTAAGGAAATCTAAGTAAACACATTTCTCTCCATATAAGTTTTACCACCTTTTCATTTTCAGTTATTTTATTTTATTTGCATTTGTAGTTATTTGGGTTAGTTGATTAGCAACTAATTCCGCCCACTCTTCCAAACCCGAGATTTTACTTGCTTTCATAAAATTATAAAAACATAAAAAAGAATCTTCTCTCACCCCTAGACCTATTAGAGTAGTTTTTTCAATCCTAACGACACTATTCCTTATGGAGAACGATCAATCCCCCGTACTTACCACTACACTATACTACATCGGTCAGGTACACTGCCTGGTGAGGTTGTAAGCCTCTTGAGATCCCTCGAGAGGTAAAACCTGTTGTAAGGTCGCAAAACCACGCATCAAGTTTTTGGCGCCGTTGTCAGGGAATAGTTATTGTTTAGGTTGAATTTTTATTTTATAGGTCTACTCACTAGATTCCTTTCTAGTGAGATTTTTATTTTCTTTTTCTAGGTTTTCTTTAGTCTATCTTATTTCTTTGTATTTTTGTTTGTGACACCTTCCACCTGCCTCATGAGTAATAGTGATCGCTTGATCCCTGTTATTCGTATTTTCCGCCGTGCAAATTTCCAACTACCCGTTCCCGCCCCCATCATAGAAAACAACAACCTTTCACCCAACCACCACTTTGGTAACAATTCTGAGATGGAGGAGTCTGACCATGAGAATGACTATGTTAGTCCATTTTACTACTCAGACTCCGATGAGGATGCCGGTAATGGGGAAGTAGTTAACGAGGAATGGGGAAAAGAGGAAATTGATCCCTTTAAGTATGTTGACCCTAGGACTAAGATCGAAAAGGATAGCCTCTTTAACATGCAATTTCCGTGTAAGATTGGTTATCATGATTTTTATGCCTGTCTTAACTCATCTTTGCCTATGAACATTATCTCTCGCGCTAATTATAATAAAATCTTGGTAGATGAGCTAGAATATCAAGGAGATAACATTGTTGCTAGGATTAAGCCACTACACGTATTCGTTGGAAGTTTTGTGTATTTGGTGGATTTTATGGTTATGGAGAACTTAGGAGAATTCATTGATAACAAATTAACCCAAGTCATTTTTGGAGAACCCTTCAAAAGGTTGACCAACCTTGACGAGAAACTTGTGGACGGGTTAATTACATTTTCGGATGGGGATGAAGATTTTGTTTACCAAATGCCCCGAGCACATCCTAGGTTTAAAAACTTCTCCATTGAATCTTGCAATAGACTTCTGCCTCTTGATTTGTTAAGTGAGAATGATAAGAGGAAGGGGCTCAAATATCCACATGAGAAAAATAAGAGATACTATCATGGATGTTTGGAGCTGAATGATGAATACAAGAAAGATGAGGCAACAATTAGATGGCTCACACTCGGATACGTGAGCATAAGCGACACTAGATAGAAGGACTTTTAGTCTAGCTACAAGACTCGTTAATAAAGAAAAGCGCTTCTTGGGAGGCAACCCAAGCTTTATTTGCTTTGTGTGTTTATTTATTTGTTTGTTTGATTTTATTTGATTCCGTATGTGTGTTTAATTTTTATTATTATTGATTCATGTTCAAAACTAAATTGTGAAAATGCTTTATTTTGTTTTTAACTTCGTCTTAACTACATATAAAGGTATTTTGCAAAAGTTAAGTGTAAGGGAAATCCAAATCGGTTTATTAGAACACAAATGAACATGAATCGTAATAATAATAAATTAACATACATATTAGTATTTGTTTGAGTCAAATGCTTGTATCGAGTCATAATGATGTTTTGCAAGAATTCCAGGAAGTAAGGTGTAGGTTTTTCCAAAAATTTTCCGGAAACGTAACATGAGAATTCTGTCAGATCATTTCTGACGGCGTCAGGATTTACAACCTGACGGCGTCAGGTTTAATTTTCTGAAAATTTTTGAAAGTTTTGTTTTCATAAAAAGTTTTTATTAAATCTATAACTTATAATCTCCAGGAATCTGCAAAATAATCATTCCACAAGCATTATATTCATATATAGAGTTTATCCCGCCGATGTTATGCAGGTTTTCGTGTTTGTTTTCTCAGGTTTAACAGGTTATTTTGGACAAGGAAATGTTTGTTGGATCAAGCTTATGGCGATGCATTAGTCATGGAGCTTCAACATTACTTTGGAAGAAGATCTAACCATGCTACCACATTATCCACCGAGCGAATCAGGGGAGTATTTGATTTCATTCTTTTACCTTATTTACTTTTACATTTGTTATTTGAACATTGGGGACAATGTTCATCTTAAGTGTAAGGGGGGGTAAATATACGATACTTTAGAGAATACTATTACGCTTGATTTTTGTTTAATAGTAGATGTGTAATAAAACTGAGATAAATACCTGTTAGGGCAATTTTAGTGCCAAATTTAAAATTTTTTACAACATTTAAGAGTGAAACTTTGATCTTAATGAGCGTCTTACGGATAGGAGTTATATGACTAGCACAAAAACCGTACCACTAAAAAAAAATTTTTTTCCACCCCAAATATGTGAGGTTCGCCCCTAGAATTGGTAGGAAAAGCATTTATGCTATGATGTGTGTACCGGTAGTACTTAGATTCTAGAACTTGCGTTAGGACCATTCCAAGGCCACAAGTGAGACTACATTCGTGTAGTTAGATTTACTACATGATAAGAGGCATTAGGATTAACCCATTGTTTTACACCTGTGTTTTTGTTATAATTACTTTGGCTACATTGGTCAAGTAATTCTCCCACACCCTTTGCGTTGTACTCATTTTTAGTACACGATACCCCTAGTACACCCCTCAGAGCCTATCTTTTCGTTTCGACCTTTAAGCATTTTACTTAAAGGAAGAATTTGTTTACACCCCACTTAAATGTACACCCAAATCGCCTTAGCCTACCTTGTATGCACTCATTTTTAGTGCATTATTGTGACAACATTTGTTTAAACCCCAAGTTAATTATCTAATTGATTACATGGTTGCTAAGTCAAGTCATATCCTTGTACATATTGTTTTGGGACGATTGGGACTCTTGGGTAAAGTACTAGTGTAATGGAGTAATGGGGAAGAACAACATTATTACCCCCATATGTGCTAAATATTTTAAAAGTACTCCAAGTGTTTCGATTATCTTAATTCGAGTCATTAGAATAGTTAATTGTAAAGTTATGTAAAAGTTCAAGTGTAAGGGGAATGCAGCGCCCCTATGATGTATTATTTTGGATGGTAGGGCAAGAGTGTATGTCAAAATATATATATATATATATATATATATATATATATATAATATATATATATATATATATATATATATATATATATATATATATATATATATATATATATTTAAGAAAAATAAAAAAAAAATGAGAAAAAGAAAAATAGAAAAAAACATACGGACTACCATCCCGTTTCATTTTATGTTTATTTTATATTTTTGTTATTTTGTTTTTAGCTTAAGATTGAGTCGAGTCTTGGCTTAGCAACATTGTATAGTACATGTAATTAATCAAGATCTTTAACTCGCCACCAGTAAAATATCCCTTATCCAACAAAACCGTGTTTATCATATCCCTACACCTAACGTTATAACCCATTTAAAAGCCCTCTTTGATAATTTATCTTAGGTGCTTACGCCTAGTGGAGGAGGTTTTTGATCCTTTCCCAAGCCTATGGTAATCTATTTGCTATGACAGGTAGTGAGAGATAATATCCGTTTTCATTTATGAAATTTATTTTGATGACACTTGAGAGATGTGAGTATCTAAACACTACTTGTGAGGTGCTAGTATGTAATCTCCGTGCTTATTATGATTAAAGTGGAACGACTATTTGTTGTAATTACTTTTATATTAGCATTAAATGACCCCTAACTTGTATTTTGATTAGAATAAAAGCGCATTTGCTTGAGGACAAGCAAATCTCAAGTGTAAGGGTATTTGATGAAGCGAAAAGTGTACCGCTTTTAGGGGGTCATTTAAGCCCTAAATCGTATTTATTTGATCAAATATTGCCCTAAATCGTTCCTTTTGTCATTTTAGGTACTTTGGAGAAGAAATCTGGAAAAGGAAGCATTTTGGACGTTTTTGGAGCATAAAAGTGAAGAAAACGGCAAAGTCTCAAAATTACGCTGGAAAGTACCTTTGACGGCGTCAGGAATTGGTCCAGACGGCGTCATGGCTTGGCAAAAGAGGTGGATGTGAAAATTACTCATGATAAGCCAGAGAATTTTGCATGAAAAATCTGACGGCGTCACCCTTTAATGTGATCAAGGTCGTCACGGCTTAAGCTAAAGAGGGACGGCGTCAAGCACTAATCTGACGGCGTCAATCCTTGATAAGCCAGAGCGGATTTTGGAGGTCTAAAGAGGGACGGCGTCAGGAAGGCCATCCGGGAACCCTAAAAGCGGCGAGGTGACGGCGTCATAATCTACAACGTGACGCCGTCAGACCTTAAACTCTATATATAGTTTTGCAATTTTTTGTCATTAGTGTGGAACTTTGTGTGTAACCTTTTGGGAAGAAACCCTAAGACGATTTTAGCAGCTTTTTCAAGGCTTTTTGCCTTGAGATCTTCCATGTTACATTGAAGATAAGTTATCAATTAATCATTCAATATGTCTATGTGTTGTTTGATTCTATCTTGTTCTTATCTTTTGTTTAACATGCTAGGCTAGGTTTTCTTTGTGTTTGCTTAGATCTAATGAAACCTAGCTATTGATTATTGATTATTAGTGTGTTATTAATTGTATTGGATGATTGTTCATCTATGTTAGGCTTAAGAAAACTGGCTAACTTCCTATTCGGTAACTTGCTTGAACGTCTTAAGAAACATGAACCAATGCGTACTAAGGTTTTTATGGTTGTATTTAATGCATGAGCGAATTCTAGTGATCCCATGTTAGGAGCTTCTTAGCCGGCTCGACATAGGAGTGAAGTAGGAGCTTATAGAGTTGGGAAAGTACGTACGCCACCCCACGATTGGTATTAAGGAATACACCCGTCATCCACGCGATTAATACACATTAATCAACCGGTAAAAGATAGTTAGGGAGTAAGGAAATCTAAGTAAACACATTTCTCTCCACATAAGTTTTACCACCTTTTCATTTTCAGTTATTTTATTTTATTTGCATTTGTAGTTATTTGGGTTAGTTGATTAGCAACTAATTCCGCCCACTCTTCCAAACCCGAGATTTTACTTGCTTTCATAAAATTATAAAAACATAAAAAATAATCTTCTCTCACCCCTAGACCTATTAGAGTAGTTTTTCAATCCTAACGACACTATTCCCTGTGGAGAACGATCAATCCCCCGTACTTACCACTACATTATACTACATCGGTCAGGTACACTGCCTGGTGGGGTTGTAAGCCTCTTGAGATCCCTCGAGAGGTAAAACCTGTTGTAAGGTCGCAAAACCACGCATCAGTTTGATAAAGTCTTTACTTGCTTGTTCCCCTTTGCTAAAGAATATTTCCATTCGTGCCAACTCGTCGCAAGTGTTTAGTGGTGAGAATGGAAAGGTGATGTTTGCTACCAGGTTGTTGAAATTCCATCGAGCCTCACCTATTGCGAAAGTAGATATCAACTTGATTTAACATCTTGAGCCAACCTAGTATTTTCTATGGTATTGTGTAAATATATTGATATATGGCCTCAACATTATTCTTATCTATTGTAGGGAAACTTTTGTTATTAATAGGGTGATTGTGCCATCTGTTTTGAGATAGCTTTATGAAAAATGAAGATGTGGTTGTTAGTCTTATATGAATCAATGTGATATTTTGGCTTTTTACTGGAATCTGGGTTTATATAGCGAAGTTAGTACGGAAATTGTATTTGGTGACGATTTGAAACTAATTTTCAGTCTCAAAAAGTAACAATTTATGGACTGAAATCGTCCGAATTTTGGGACTATTAATTAGTCTTTAAATCTTGTTATTGCAGACTGATTTAAAACTAAATTTCAGTCTCTAAAAAGATAAAACTAAGGACTAAAATTGCCTAATTTTTGGGACTAATTATCAGTTACCAAAGCCTTTTAACAGAGAATGATTTGGTGATGATTTGAAACTAATTTTCAGTCACCAAAAGTAGCAAATCATAGTCTGAAATCGTTTGTATTATGTGACTAACAATCAGTCTTTAAAGACTTTCATCGGAGACTAATCAGTTTTTAAATCCTATTATTAGAGACTGATTTGGTACGGTGATCTACAAAACAACGAAACGTATTAGGGACTCTAAACAATGCTTATGGACTAATTTTCAGTCCCTAAATCCATGTGTTAGTAAATGATCAAACATAGTATTGGCGACTGACTTTTCAGTCGCCGATAATATGCATTGGGGACTGAAATAACATGATACCAACCCATACAAATAAGGACTAACTTTTTTATTTTGGTGACTGATCTCTGGTCCTCGTTGGTTCGATACAACAAGGACTGAATTTCAGTTGATAACGTCACTTTCCGTAACTAAGCTTCTATCACTGATTAGTGACTAGCAAAATCAGTCCTTGATAGACCATCTGTAACTGATCATGGTGTATCGAAGACTGATTTTTCAGTCTCTGAAAGCCTGTTTTTTTGTAGTGCCACCTCTCGGGTTTATATCACCCGACATGCTCGGTTTGATGAAACTGTTTTTTCCATTTCAAGAAAAATCCTAATGATAAACATATCTCCACCCTTCCGCTTACTACATTTGTTGATAAAGCCTTTAAAAATGTCCCAATTCATCCTCCACACCCATCAAATATCAGACCAGCACTCACACCTGCTCCATGCAAACTTTGCATGGATTATCCTCACGATACACCACTGTCCACGCCTATTAACCCCATAACACAATAACCTGAACCCATAATACCATCACGTGAACATACACCCTACTGACTTGCCACCAGTTAACCCTCCACCTATAACATCACCTCTGCCACAAATTAACACTCGACCCACTCCACCACCACCGTTACCTATTCCCACACATCCTACGATGACCAATGCTAAATCTGGTATTTTCAAACCACGTCATCAAGCAGATTTATCACACACCATACATTCACCTCTTCATCATGCCCTTTTCGCCTCGACGAATCCTAAAACCTATAAGACAGCGACTAAGGACTCAAAGTGGGTTGTTGCAATGCAAAGTGAACTTGATGCTCTCCACAAGAATGATACGTGGTCCCTTGTCCCTCGTTTGATTAATTGCAATGTTGTTGGCTCTAAATGGCTCTATCAGACCAAATTTTTTTTCGATGGTACCATTGAACGTTACAAGGCTCGTCTTGTTGCCCAGGGCTTTAGCCAAATTCCGGGCCTCGATTATTCCTACACATTCAGCCCTGTTATCAAATCCGCAACAGTACGCATTGTTCTCACCTTGGCTATCATCAATCAATGGAAATTACATCAATTAGATGTAAACAATGCCTTCTTACATGGCAATCTTAATGAATGTGTGTATATGAAGCAACCATCAGGTTTTATTGACCCAAAGTTTTCTGATCATGTTTGTAAGCTGAATAAAGCATTGTAGGGCCTCAAACATGCCCCTTGGGCATGGTTTCATCGCTTAAGCTCATTTTTAACCCATAATGGCTTCACATGTTGTCGGGCCGATACATCACTATTTGTGTTCAAAAGAGATGCTTGCATTATGTATTTGTTGGTGTATGTTGATGATTTAATCTTAACTGGAAATCAACCTCATGTTCTCACGGCATTCATTACACGTCTCAACAAAGAATTTGCTATTAAAGATTTAGGGAAGCTCAACTACTTTCTTGGGCTTGAGGTTACTTACACTACAAAAGGGCTCTTTTTAAATCAATCCAAGTATGCCAAAGAAATTCTTATGAGGGCCAAAATGATAGATGCCAAACCAGCTCCCACTCCATTAGGGGCAAATGTCTCCATGGTCTCCACAGGGGATCCGTTTCCAGACCCGACTCATTACCGCTCTATTGTTGGTGCACTTCAGTATCTCACAATAACTAGACCCGACATTTCTTATGCATTCAATCAAGTCAGTTAGTTCCTGCATGCTCCAACCACATCTCACTATCAAGAGGTCAAGAGGATTCTTCGCTATATTAAAGGCACATTGGCATTTGGTTTAAATTTTATCAAACCTACTCAAACTTCGATCCTTGGGTACTCCGATGCTGACTGGGCTAGGTGTCTAGAGAAACGTAGATCCACTTATGGTTACTCAATCTTTTTGGGAGGAAATATCATATCTTGGAATGCTAAGAAACAACCTACGATCTCTCGTTCGAGTTGTGAATCTGAGTATCGAGCAATGGCCAACACTGCTGTTGAAATCGTGTGGGTCACCCACCTATTTCTTTCCTTTCAAAGAGGCATTCGATGCCATCATCATTGACTTATGCCTGCTTTGGAATCCATTCCATATTCCGTACGCTAGGAAGTCGATCTGAACTGTAATTATAGCCTTCGCTTGAACCGAAGAGAGCGATGCGAACAGTTCAGGAGGCCACAGATCAAACCCTTAGTTCAGTGCTGGGTTTCATAAGTCCTCTCGTTCAATCATATCATTCTCCAGACGGGATGGTCAAGGTAGTTGAATAAAGAAAAAATCGGGATCAGCTGCCTTTACTTTATTTAAGGGGGGTCTTGAGGCAGTTGTCATTTGAAAGAAAACGCTCTTTAGTTCCGCTTCTTGCTCTAAAAATTAGGAAAGACTTGTCGGAAATCGCCATTTGGCTTGGTCAGACTACCATTCATTCTGATCACGACTTTGTTTACCCGGTTCCCCTCGCGGGGCCCTTTTCTTCTTTCTTTTGCTGCTGATCTCACATCGGGTTGATCGCCGCCTCCTTGTCCTGGAGGCTCTCCGGCCGGGGAGGACTTCCTATTATTGCTTCTAAGTGAAAGGTAGCCAGCAACAACTTCGTTCACCACTACGTTCTTTCAAAACCGCTCCGTGGGCTTCCCTGAAAGCTAGGATGTGGAATAGCGTTAGCTAACAAGTAAACGAGTGAATCTTGCGTAGTTAACTTCCTCTCCTGCCTTTTTCATTAAAGCGAGCTTTTTCCTTCCTCACCCGTTGAGACAGATAGTTGACTTACACGCCCTATTCAATAGGGGCTTAGCGAGTGTCTTAATGATTTTGTATACTTGATGCAAGGTTAATAACTTACATTACTATTTACTGGGTTATTACATTACCATGTCTTCATCCCCACATCATACTACCTCCTCCTCTGACCTAGAGATAGAGGATACCGCCTCATCCACCACCTTACCGGTTGTTTCGACACCTATAGGGTCGCAGGTTGCATCAGAGGAAACTGAGCCCTTTGAAGAGGGGGAACTTGTCCCTACACCCCCTATGTCACCAATTGCACCCACTGGCAATCCCAGCTCTCTGTTATCTGATGACAGGATAGCACAGACTTGGAAATGGTCCCCTGCACCAGGTGCTGAGATTCCCCCTAAACTACCACCACCCCCACCTGCTCGGGTTTTCCGAGGCAGGAGAGTCCGGATCTTACAACCGTATGAGCCCGAACCATTCATGAGGCCATTCTGGAAAAGTCCAAATGGTCCCATCCGTATCCACACTCCTCGTAGAAGAGTGAGAGCACGATTAGGTCCCGTTGTACCATCACCACCTTTGTCACCCACCTCACCTCTAGATATGTTCGGATCATCACCTCCATCTTTCCCGGAACACTATATGCCTCTCCCACCATCACCACCCTCTCCACCACAAAACAGACCAGATTTTATGTTCAATGCATATACTAAGACTTTCCCGTATGCACCCCGCTATCAGAATGTGACACCTGAGTACACTCCACCCCAGCACCCGACCCCTATTTCACCCCCTGGTGATGCTCAGTCCCACACCTCTTCGTTCATGCCATTTCCCTCAGGTTTCCACCCTCTCGGCAGAGTCTTTGAGACCGGGGAGTCTTCTAGGATGGCAGCAGACCGCACCCCCGCCATCATGACGCAGTTGGAGCGTCATGAAAGTCAGATCAGTACTTTAGAGGCCAGAGTTGCAGAGATGCATGTTGTGCAGAGAACAGAGATACAAGAACTACTGGACGAGATCGCGAGGCTCAATGAGCGCATGTATTAGACTTCAGGGATATAGACATAGTCTACATCATGTATAGTTTTGGGAAATCTAGCCTGTCATATGTAAATTAATAAAGGATCTTGCAACGTTTGTTTTGTAAAACAACGAATCAAGTTTATTAATGTTATGTTGTGGTTATGGTTTTACTATATACTGATGTTGATTTATATTCCCATGATTGTTGTTTCATATCCATGTGTGCTGTAAATTGTATTCAGACATGTCGTGATGTTGATCTTGATTGATATGGTTCTTTGTATGTTATATTTGAGTTGCAAATGGAAAAATTTAACAATGAGTGTTTCGGAAGAGAACTTGATGAACGTAGAGAAAGTTGCTGAATTTCTACTTTTGTAGATGATGAATCATTGTGTTCCTCAGTAATCCCATACCATGCGTTAATCAATTCATATGTACACATACAATAATCTTTGGACATGCTGTGATTTTGTGATTTATATAGACGCGAATGGTCGTAATTCCACATAAACAACAAATATCATTATGACATGAATTTACTTGAGATATTCCAGCATGGTCGTAATATAAAAATATAAACTTGTGTTTTCTTGTGGTATTAATAGAAGAATGGCCTGCACAAGAAGAGCAGCTACCCCACCAACACCAGCACCAGCACCATCCATGACCCTAGAAGCTATCTAGAAACTGATAGCCGACAACGTGGCTGCTGCACTTGAAAACCAAGCAGCTCCAGTGGCCAGTTCAAGCAGTATCAACCGGTCCACTGAAGAAAGTGTGGTTGTTGCCCCACGCAAATGTACCTACAAAGATTTCATGAGCTGTCAGCCAACTTACTTTAAGGGTACCGAAGGAGTAACCGAACTTGCTCGATGGTTTGAGTGTTCCGAAATTGTTTTCATGCGAAGCGGTTTCCCTGACAGCTGCAAAGTCACGTATGCTACAGGGACTCTATTGGACGAGGCCCAATCATGGTGGAATGCTATAGTTCAGAATATGGGTACTGATGAGGCCTATCGGACCACTTGGACTAAACTCAAGCAGAAAATGCTAAAGAAATACTGCCCACGTTCGGAAGTCAAGAAAATGGAAGACGAATTTCACCACCTGATTGTGAAAGGAGTTGACCTAAGAGCCTATAGCCGAAGGTTCAAGGAACTGGCAGCACTGTGCCCAACAATGGTGCCAGATCTCGACAAAACATTAGAACAGTACATTGAGGGACTGCCCCAAAGTATCGAAGGAAATGTTACCGCATCCAAACCTCCAACGCTTGAAGAAGCTATGACAATTGCTCAAAATTTATTGGATCGGGAAATTAAGCGAAATTCAACCACGGGGCATAATGATCTTAAACGGAAATACGATGATAAGAGAACCACCTCCCACAGCAGTAGCAGGTACCACAACAATCACCGTAACCACAACTACCGTCAGAGCCGCAACAACCGTCATCACAGACAAAACCGCAGGCAGGAAGCTGCCATGGCATGTGTTGCTACACCAACTGACAGGATTGGTTACGCCGGAAACCAACCTTTATGTAACAAATGCAAGTTGCATCACACCGGACCTTGCACTGCCAGGTATGGAAGGTGTCAAAGAATAGGTCATAGGACTATTGACTGCAAGGCTACCGGCGCAAACTTACAACCAGTGGCTGTGGTATGCCACCAGGGTAGAGAAAAGGGGCATTACAAGAATCAATGCACAAACCGAAATCCTAACAACCCTGCCCGTGGAAGAGTGTATGTGCTGGGAGATGGAGATGCACCACGAAACCCTGACGTTGTCACGGGTACGTTTTTAATTAATCAGCAAAGTGCAAAAGTTTTATTTGATTCTGGTGCCGATAATAGTTTTGTGTCTACTTCATTTGCTTCTCTGTTAAATATTACCCCAACTAAGTTAGACACCACATATGAAATCGAAATAGCTAATGGAAACCTGATAGGCGCTAATACCGTAATCCGAGGTTGCACTATAACCTTACAAAACCAGCCCTTCCTTATCGACCTAATGCCTATTTAACTTGGTAGCTTTGATGTTGTTATTGGTATGGATTGGTTGTCCCAACACCGTGCTAGGATAATTTGTGACGAGAAAACGGTCCACATTCCACTAAATGGTGAAACCCTTATTGTCCAAGGCAACCTAAGTAAGACCCGATTTGGTATTATCTCGTTTATCCGGACGGTGAAGTACATGAATGAAGGATGTCAAGTGTTAATGGTTCAAGTGACGGAAAACAAGTCGGAGGATAAGCAACTTGAGGATGTGCCTGTAGTCAGAGATTTCCCCGAAGTGTTTCCTGAAGACCTACCCGGTCTTCCGCCTGTTCGGCAAATAGAGTTTCAGATTGACTTAGTACCAGGAGCGGAACCAGTAGCTAAAGCACCCTATAGATTAGCACCATCTGAAATGAAAGAGTTGTCCGAACAACTGAAAGAGCTGTCGGATAAAGGATTCATCTGACCGAATTCCTCACCCTGGGGAGCTCCGGTGTTATTTGTTAAGTAGAAGGACGGATCATTCAGAATGTGTATCGACTATATAGAGTTGAACAAGCTCACTGTGAAGAATCGGTATCCACTACCCAGGATCGACGACTTATTCGATCAGTTGCAAGGGTCGAGTGTTTACTCGAAGATTGATTTAAGGTCGGGGTATCATTAGCTGAGAGTTCGAGAAGAAGATATTCCCAAAACCTCCTTCAGAACACGTTACGGTCATTACGAATTTCAAGTGATGCCATTTGGTTTAACCAATGCACCTGCAGTATTCATGGACTTGATGAACCGAGTATGCAAACCGTACTTGGATAAATTCGTGATTGTGTTCATAGACGATATTCTCATCTACTCCTGCAACCAAGAAGAACATGCTGAACACCTGAGAGCCATCTTAGAGTTGCTCAAGGCAGAACAATTGTACGCTAAATTCTCCAAATGTGATTTTTGGATCCAAAATGTGCAATTTCTTGGGCATGTCATCAATAGTCAAGGCATTCACGTAGACCCAGCCAAGATCAAGGCAGTAAAAGAATGGGCATTCCCTACAAACCCTACAGAGATCCGACAATTTGTAGGACTTGCTGGTTATTACAGAAGATTCATCGAAGATTTCTCGAAGATCGCCAAGCCTTTGACAGAACTAACGCAGAAGAACAAGAAGTATGAATGGGGAGAGAAACAGGAGTCAGCTTTCCAACTCCTGAAGCAGAAACTCTATGAAGCACCTATCTTAGCACTACCGGAAGGAAGTGAAGGATTCGTAGTGTATTGTGATGCATCGCACCACGGCTTAGGTGCAGTACTGATGCAGAAGAACTAAGTAATAGCATATGCTTCTCGACAACTTAAGAAGAATGAAGAGAACTATACAACTCATGATATGGAATTAGGAGCAGTAGTATTTGCTCTCAAAATGTGGAGACATTACCTATGTGGCACTAAGTGTACGATTTTTACCGATCATAAAAGTCTTCAACACATTCTTGATCAGAAGGAGTTAAACATGAGACAGCATAGATGGTTAGAGCTACTCAGTGATTATGATTGCGAGATTCGCTATCATCCAGGGAAGGCAAACGTTGTGGTTGATGCTTTAAGCAGAAAAGAGCATATCAAACCCCTCCGAGTCCGATCGTTAGGAATGACGATTTGTTCACCACTCCCGTCACAAATCCTCCAAGCTCAGTCTGAAGCCCTCAGAGAAGAGAACAGACCCAGTGAAAAGATTTACGGCATGCCTGAGAGTAAGAATGGTTTTGTGAAGAGAACGGACGAAATGCTGTGTTTTAAAGAAAGAAGTTGGGTTCCACTTTACGGAGGTATACGAGACCTCATCATGCATGAATCCCACAAATTAAAGTACTCCATTCACCCCGATTCTGATAAGATGTATCAGGATCTTAAGAAACTTTATTGGTGGCCAAACATGAAGGCCGACATCGCTGAGTATGTCAGAAAATGTTTGACTTGCTCGAAGGTAAAGGCAGAATATCAGAGACCGTCAGGATTACTCACACACTCCGATCTTCCCATATGGAAATGGGAACGGATTACAATGGACTACATCACCAAACTATCAAAGACATCAACTAGATTAGATACCATTTGGGTTATCGTTGATCGTCTCACCAAATTCGCTCATTTTCTACCAATCCGAGAAACTGACGAAATGAGCACACTCGCTGTAACACCCCAACCCGACAAGGGTAAAGATATCACAATGATGGTTTCATATCAGATCAAACAAAGCATACATCTATAGCAATACAAGAATATTCAAAGGTTACAAATGTAATACATATACTATAAGGTTACAAATGAACTTCCACTAATACTAATTCCGAAATAATAATAACTTCTAATCACTTCTAAATCCAGAATAGCTATCAGTCTTCTAAGTCCAAAGGTACTCTCCACCCATTCCCAGCTCTTTACTAAAAACCTGCCGCAGGAAAAGAAATGCGGCTGAGCTACGAGAGCTCAGTGAACAGATATAACGATAACAAACAGTAATAGAGAATAATACAGAATAACAGAAACAATGGTCAAACAGATGTAATATGGATCACGGAATAAGTCAATGAATAAACATAAAGGGAAAAGAGAAAGGGATAATAATCCACCACGAGCCCAGAAACAGATCATATCATATCGTAACCACAAATCTTCAAATCACATAGAGGGGAGACCTCTCAGATAATCAGATAATATGAGGGGTGTCCTCATTCTTCAAATTGAGTTGCTAGCTCCCAGAAATTGTGAAAGGCATGTATAGCACACAGTACCAATCACCAGAACAGAAATCATATCATATATAGTTAAATCCACTAAACAGAACAGAACCTAGGATTGCAATCCATACGCCCCCCAGAACATATATAATCCATAATCAAAGAAATGCGCATATTATAATTAGAATGGGGACGGTGTGAGGAATCACTCACCCACACATGAGTCATGCCAATGGTGCATCAATGACATGGCCAGGTTACCTTCCTGGCTAGGGAAAACAGAAATGGCTCGGGTATCAAACTAAGAGTCAAGTATCATATCAAATCAGAGTGTCACATCAAAAGGTCCATATATCAAATGGTACATAACAGATGGTTCATAACAAATATCTCAGAAGTAATATCAAAGGTCCAAATCAGAGTTTATCAGATCGAGGTTCATATTCAATAATCAATACATGGTTCAGATCAAAAGTCCGTTTCAGAAGTTTCTGTCAAAAGTCCATTTTAACAATCCTTTAATTCTTGATTTTCATAAAACGACCCTTTAAAGTAGTTTTCATAAAAATAGTCCTTCAAAACGGTTTTTTTTTTTCATAAAGCTAGTCTTCAAAATATAGTGTTCATAAAAGTTAGTAACCTTTCATATAAAAGTAGTTTCGCATCATTTAAAACATCTTTTTAAATCAGTTTTTCTCAAATCATTTCCATGGTATAATTAAAAAGGTTTTCATAACATAGATTCATAACAGAGGTCATATCAAATGGGATCAACAGAGAAGGTTCAAGCAAAGGGAATCATAGCAATGGCATCAGTTCAGAAACTAACGGATCAGAAAATGGAAGAGATCATGAGAAACCTTATAAGGAAGGTCAGAATATCTGTACCTCATACCGCAACCGAAAACACAACAGAAAACACAAAGGTCGGAAGCAACTCCATCTTCAGCGGATCTACACAAATTCATGACTAACTTATTAAAAGCTTATTTGATTCAGATTACTTATCTTAGTCGGTTTTCCAGTTTTAGTAACTTTCCATATTTAGTAACTTTCTATTTTTAGCAGGTTTCCAGAATTAGTAAGTTTCCATATTTAGCGATATTCAAATGATATGAATTAAGTTAAGTCATTAATTAGCTTATTATGGAAATAATATTCATTTTAACAAGTTATACACATTTAGGGTTACATATGACAAGTTTTCATAGTTTAGGGTTATTAATGTAAATTTATCAAAGTTAAAGGTTTAAAATAGAAATAACATAATTAAGCCATTCGAACCATATATTTTCCCGAATTAATCTTTTAACCTTCAAGTTTCATAATTTACAATTTACACCCCTTTAGTTTATTAAATTACCATTTAAACCTTATAATTATATAAATTACAATTTAACCCTTATCATAGTTACATTTACACATCAAGCCTCTTATTTTACCAATTTACAGAAAATACCCTTTATTTTAATTATGTTACAATAGCCCCTTATAGTTTCGGTAATTTACAAAAATAGTCCTTGTTATTTATCAAAATGAAAATCGAATCGTAATTTAACCATAATTACGTATTAAGCCCTTAAATGCTCAAAATTACACATTTCATCCTTCATAATATTATTTACACCGAGAACCTTAGAGTTTCCAGAAATTACACTTTTAGTCCCTCCTTTTATTTAATTTTCCAAATCGACACAATATTTACCATTTAATTCCTTTTCTCGCCCAATTTACATATAAGACCCTCATGTTATAATTTTTATACATTCTCCCTGATCTACATAACATTACAAAAATATCCCACTAGTTTTAATAATTACAAAACACCCCTTTAACTATTTATTTCTCAATCGGTAAACCTATTTCATCAACAAAACCAAACCCTAAAATTCCAAATCAATAAGCAATCATTATATCATCATTATACCTCATTTATTTCCAGATTTCATCCTACAAAAACCCTAATTCAATCTGTTCTATAATTTTTGTCTACGATTTCCTTTTTATTCCAAAAACCCGATAACCAAATAAAATCATAAATCGCGATTTAGGTTCAAACAATTCGAAGGACCATTTTTCCTATGTTATATGATGTATATTGAACTCATGAAAAATAAGTACACACCTCAGAAAAATCGCATGTAATATATATAGAATAATTACGTTTTTAGGGTTTAATTCACAAACGAATTATAGATCATGCATGGATCGACTTTAGCATTTTATATGAAGCTTATATGATGTAGAGAACGTGAGAAAAATACCAAATTGATTTTTGGACGTGTAGAATAGGCGTTATTATTTTTGTCCCACAACTTAGCGATTCGACACAAATAATTCTCCACGAGCACACGAGCAACTCCACGACCTTATAGCCATTTTTCACAGACCATATATGATGTAAGGAACATGGGAAAATTAACAAAAGAATTTTAGAAGGGTCGTACGAATTATGGGAGAATATACCTCACAATTACACGCGACAAGGGAAATAATTTCCCACGATCGAAACAGGAAAGGTACCACCTTAAACGAATTTTTCTACCCTTCTTGGGATGATAAGGAACACAGCAAAAATGATCATACACCTCCAGAAGATTGGATGAACACAAAGTAGATTTTTGTTAGGGTTTTTTTTGGATATTCGGTATTTTTAAGAAGAAAATAAATAGGAATAAATTATATAGGAGGGAATTGCCGAGTATTAGGGAGAGAATAGTGCAATAGAACCGGTGATTGATTGACTAAAATCAGTTTACCATAATTAAGTAATTTACTTAATTTATTTTGTAATTTAAATGGTTTTAAAATAAATAAAACTATACTTTATATAATTAAATTCGGCCCATATATTCTTCAGGTGAAATTGTACCCTTTTGTACATTGTAAAAATATTAGAAACTTGCCTCGAAATTATCTCACTTGATTTGTAGTTCGCTTCCAGGGATTCGGGATTAATTTGGTACTTTTTAAGTTAAATATTAAAATTTTAAGATCATAGGGGCAATTTGATCTTTTTACCATGGTTCGGATTTTAGGGTTTTACAACTCTTCCCCTCTAACAGAAAAATTTCGTCCTCGAAATTTGAAGTTGCCCGGTAAGACGAAGTCGTAGCAAATCGAAAAAGGTCGTCACAACATTCTCATGCCCGAGGAGGTTCCTCCAAAAGATCTTCAGACCAAAAGTTTCTCATGACTCAGATCAAAACGAGGTGGGTTCAAATATACAAAGGAGACAACTAAATTGATTCTGATCAAGAAGTCCATGCAACATAAAGTGGACTATAGGCGAATCTTCAGAAAGCTCATATGGAATACGAACAAGATTTCAATTCAAATTGATTGTATCGACGGTAGAGAGTTTCACCAAAATTCTTAGATTCATAACTGAGATCAACAAAATGAGAAACGGGAGTCCAAACTCATCCAGATATTTAGTAAACAAAAACAGAGCATAGAATGAACCAAACACGGATAATCCTACGGATATTCAGATTCTAACCTCTTAGGTACTCCCCAAAATATCCTATGGCCACAATGAGTGCACGTTATATGGTGTAAGTATTATCACGTTGATCAGGCGTCATAATACTAGCACCACATAAATATGCCTTCATGATGATCATACTTTATCTCAAGTCGTAATCAAAACCCCCTATCTCATCCACCTAGTACTTCTACAGTCGCAGAGGTCATCAAAATCATACACCATAACTAAGAAAAGAACGAACTACTCGAAAGAATTTACGGAAGTCCAGAATGTCTATCAGAATTTGGGACATCGTTAAAAGCATCAGGTCGTCCATCATTCATCAAATTTCACATAACAAAACCATCGTCCAACATACGCAGAATGAACTCAGAGCGGAATTACTAACAAGGGACATAAATCATTCAAGGGATCTTATCATCAGGTAACAGAAATTTTAGTAGTTCAAGAGGAAGTGAATTATGTCATCCATAGCTTCATTCTTCACCAAAATCAACTCTTCCAAACTCAAACGTTCGCTTCAGAATTATCGTCCATTCAAATACATGATCTTGAACTTCTTCCAAGTCCATGCAGTCTATCGTATGATCATGGAGTGGAAAAGAAATATCAACTCGAGTCTGGTCCCTCAAGCCTTCGGCACTTCTCCTTGGAACTGTGGTGTAGTAACGTGAATCTCCGGTATGGTCACTGTGCATTCTTCCGTTCGCTAGTCTGCTTCTGCTCTCAATTCCTCTTAGTACAACTAAGACGAATAGAGAAGCAAGACTGCGTGTCTTCGACAGGTCTTCAGCATAGTTCAGAATTCCCCATCTCAAACTGCCGTCATCGCCGGATGCATGGTAGTGTTGTCTGCTACAATCTCTAGGTGCCAATCAAGTCTGTTTCCTCCAGAATAAGGGTCCTTTTACAAGATGATTTACATGCTCCTCTTTGTACATAAAACTGAAATACTTCTCGGAGGTTACTCTCAGTTTGTCATCTCCCTTCTTAGAAGTTCTTGTGGTTGCTTCTTCAGTCCTTCAATCATCCACAGAGGTCGTCTGGTACGGAGTTTACAAAGATAGAATCAATCATTGATACGCTGAATTGAAAGGTGGTCATGGTAGTGATACGATTAGGTTTACGATAGTCAATACTCCAAAGTTTTATCTTTCTTCTTCACAAGCTAACAGGGTATTCAAAATGAAACACTGAGGTGAACAAAATCATATTCCATCATCTTATCCAATTTCTCAACTTCTATGGCATCATGGTCCGTCAACCGGGATTGGTTCAAATTTCATTCTACTTCTCAACCGGAAAGGAAACCCAAGAGTTCCATCATAGAACACCAGAAAATTTGCACAACAAACTTCCAATGCTAGAGTTTTCTAAGAGTGGATAATAGGTGTCAGGAGGCAATCAACAATCAATTGAATCGAGGTAGATGTTACCATAGCAGTGTTAACAGATTTGAGCGGTTACCGGTTATCATAACGAAAGTGGGATGAAACATATTACTAAAGGTCACAAATCAGATACGGTTGGCAGCGTATGAGGGCCAGCCGATCCATAACTTAAAGACCTCAAAATCGAATATGTCAAAAGTAAACGGATTCGTAGGATGAGTACGGTCGCCAAGCCAGACGGATAGTTCATATATCAAGGTCAAGTACATGGTTCATCAAAGTGTGGAAATAGATAAGCGAACAATTCAAGGTGTTGGATTCTTGTTTGGCTAAATAGCATAAGTGGCAGGTAGGTTGTGAATCATCGGTAATACAAAGATCGTATAACTGTCAAAAGTGAGGCATATAGAATATCGGTAATCAGCATCATCATGCTCAGCTAACAATTTCACATCGAGACAAAATTATCGTCGTATCCCTGGCTAATAATCACTAGAGTTCTCATAGGAGTAGTAATGGGCTTTGCAAGGACAGAGTAATATCAGATGATACATTTATATCCAGCACAGAAATGAATTTATAAAATGTGTCAAACATATTAGGATTAAATGACCGTCAGGATGGTCAGAGGAGTACCAGACTGCTTATCCAACAGGTCGGAAGTGAAGAACAAAATCAGGTGGTGATGGAAAAAGTTTAACAATCAGAAATCATGGTAGGGAGTTCAAAATGGTTTCAAACACCGAAGGTGAAACATAGGAGGGTAATCGTCAATGATCAATCAACCTATCCTTTATCAGAATACAAATCAAAGCTAACTATTCAATGAAAACATATCGGCAACGCAAGTCTTATCGTTCAAAAGTGAGAGGAAAGCATTCTTATACTCATGGGAATAGAGATGTTTAAGACGAACTCAGATAGGGTCAGAAGATTCATAGATTATCAAAAGCATATAACAGAATGCATCAAGTAAGTCATCGTCATAGAGATTCTCAGAATACCCGAAAAGACATCAAAATGATTAACAAAAGGATCAGAGGTCGGAGTCGGAATCTCAGGTGGTGCAAAGCGTGAGCTTTCAATCTCCAAGAGTGATCTCAACAAACAGGGCATAAATCAGAGTGATGCGGAAGAAATGATACTTAAACAGAAGCCTTATAGTCTACCCATTCCTCACTGGTCAAAACTTAAGTTCCTATAGGGAAATCCTAAAGCAATTCTTAAAGGTTATCTTATGAGCGCATACAGTGGAAACTTAGTGGTCTAACTTACACAGGTCAAGGGTAAATGTATTACGAGTCGCAACCTGTCTCTGATACCATAAATTGTAACACCCCAACCCGACAAGGGTAAAGATATCACAATGATGGTTTCATATCAATCAAACAAAGCATACATCTATAGCAATACAAGAATACTCAAAGGTTACAAATGAAATACAGATACTATAAGGTTACAAATGAACTTCCACTAAATACTAATTCCGAAATAATAATAACTTCTAATCACTTCTAAATCCAGAATAGCTATCAGTCTTCTAAGTCCAAAGGTACTCTCCACCCATTCCCAGCTCTTTACTAAAAACCTGCCGCAGGAAAAGAAATGCGGCTGAGCTACGAGAGCTCAGTGAACAGATATAACGATAACAAACAGTAATAGAGAATAATGCAGAATAACAGAAACAATGGTCAAACAGATGTAATATGGATCACGGAATAAGTCAATGAATAAATATAAAGGGAAAAGAGAAAGGGATAGTACACAGTACCATCCACCAGAAGCCCAGAAATCATATCATATATAGTTAAATCCACTAAACAGAACAGAACCTAGGATTGCAATCCATACGCCCCCCAGAACATATATAATCCATAGTCAAAGTAATGCGCATATCATAATCAGAATGGGGACGGTGTGAGAAATCACTCACCCACACATGAGTCATGCCAATGGTGCATCAATGACATGGCCAGGTTACCTTCCTGGCTAGGGAAAACAGAAATGGCTCGGGTATCAAACTAAGAGTCAAGTATCATATCAAATCAGAGTGTCACATCAAAAGGTCCATATATCAAATGGTACATAACAGATGGTTCATAACAAATATCTCAGAAGTAATATCAAAGGTCCAAATCAGAGTTTATCAGATCGAGGTTCATATTCAATAATCAATACATGGTTCAGATCAAAAGTCCGTTTCAGAAGTTTCTATCAAAAGTCCATTTTAACAATCCTTTAATTCTTGATTTTCATAAAACGATCCTTTAAAGTAGTTTTCATAAAAATAGTCCTTCAAAACGGTTTTTTTTTTTCATAAAGCTAGTCTTCAAAATATGGTGTTCATAAAAGTTAGTAACCTTTCATATAAAAGTAGTTTCGCATCATTTAAAACATCTTTTTAAATCGGTTTTTCTCAAATCATTTCCATGGTATAATTAAAAAGGTTTTCATAACATAGATTCATAACAGAGGTCATATCAAATGGGATCAACAGAGAAGGTTCAAGCAAAGGGAATCATAGCAATGGCATCAGTTCAGAAACTAACGGATCAGAAAATGGAAGAGATCATGAGAAACCTTATAAGGAAGGTCAGAATATCTGTACCTCATACCGCAACCGAAAACACAAAAAAGAAAACACAAAGGTCGGAAGCAATTCCGTCTTCAGCGGATCTACACGAATTCATGACTAACTTATTAAAAGCTTATTTGATTCAGATTACTTATCTTAGTCGGTTTTCCAGTTTTAGTAACTTTCCATATTTAGTAACTTTCTATTTTTAGCAGGTTTCCAGAATTAGTAAGTTTCCATATTTAGCGATATTCAAATGATATGAATTAAGTTAAGTCATTAATTAGCTTATTATGGAAATAATATTCATTTTAACAAGTTATACACATTTAGGGTTACATATGACAAGTTTTCATAGTTTAGGGTTATTAATGTAAATTTATCAAAGTTAAAGGTTTAAAATAGAAATAACATAATTAAGCCATTCGAACCATATATTTTCCAGAATTACTCTTTTAACCTTCAAGTTTCATAATTTACAATTTACACCCCTTTAGTTTATTAAATTACCATTTAAACCTTATAATTATATAAATTACAATTTAACCCTTATCATAGTTACATTTACACATCAAGCCTCTTATTTTACCAATTTACAAAAAATACCCTTTATTTTAATTATGTTACAATAGCCCCTTATAGTTTCGGTAATTTACAAAAATAGTCCTTGTTATTTATCAAAATGCAAATCGAATCATAATTTAACCATAATTACATATTAAGCCCTTAAATACTCAAAATTACACATTTCATCCTTCATAATATTATTTACACCGAGAACCTTAGAGTTTCCAGAAATTACACTTTTAGTCCCTCCTTTTATTTAATTTTCCAAATCGACACAATATTTACCATTTAATTCCTTTTCTCGCCCAATTTACATATAAGACCCTCATGTTATAATTTTTATACATTCTCCCTGATCTACATAACATTACAAAAATAGCCCACTAGTTTTTAATAATTACAAAACACCCCCTTAACTATTTATTTCTCAATCGGTAAACCTATTTCATCAACAAAACCAAACCCTAAAATTCCAAATCAATAAGCAATCATTATATCGTCATTATACCTCATTTATTTCCAGATTCCATCCTAAAAAAACCCTAGTTCAATCGGTTCTATAATTTTTGTCTACGATTTCCTTTTTATTCCAAAAACCCGATAACCAAATAAAATCATAAATCGCGATTTAGGTTCAAAAAATTTGAAGGACCATTTTTCCTATGTTATATGATGTATATTGAACTCATGAAAAATAAGTACACACCTCAGAAAAATCGCATGTATTATATATAGAATAATTACGTTTTTAGGGTTTAATTCACAAACGAATTATAGATCATGCATGGATCGACTTTAGCATTTTATATGAAGCTTATATGATGTAGAGAACGTGAGAAAAATACCAAATTGATTTTTGGACGTGTAGAATAGGCGTGATTATTTTTGTCCCACAACTTAGCAATTCGACAGAAATAATTCTCCACGAGCACACGAGCAACTCCACGACCTTATAGCCATTTTTCACAGACCATATATGATGTAAGGAACATGGGAAAATTAACAAAAGAATTTTAGAAGGGTCGTACGAATTATGGGAGAATATACCTCACAATTACACGCGACAAGGGAAATAATTTCCCACGATCGAAACAGGCAAGGTACCACCTTAAAAGAATTTTTCTACCCTTCTTGGGATGATAAGGAACACAGCAAAAATGATCATACACCTCCAAAAGATTGGATGAACACAAAGTGGATTTTTGTTAGGGTTTTTTTGGATATTCAGTATTTTTAAGAAGAAAATAAATAGGAATAAATTATATAGGAGGGAATTGCCGAGTATTAGGGAGAGAATGGTGCAATAGAACTGGTGATTGATTGACTAAAATCAGTTTACCATAATTAAGTAATTTACTTAATTTATTTTGTAATTTAAATGGTTTTAAAATAAATAAAACTATACTTTATATAATTAAATTCGGCCCATATATTCTTTAGGTGAAATTGTACCCTTTTGTACATTGTAAAAATATTAGAAACTTGCCTCGAAATTATCTCACTTGATTTGTAGTTCGCTTTCAGGGATTCGGGATTAATTTGGTACTTTATAAGTTAAATATTAAAATTTTAAGATCATAGGGGCAATTTGGTCTTTTTACCATGTTTCGGATTTTAGGGTTTTACACTCGCACAGTTGTATCTGAAGGAAATAGTGACCCGACATGGAGTACCTATCTCCATTATCTCTGATATCGATAGCCAATTCACCTCTAGATTTTGGTAGTCGTTGCAAAAAGCTTTAGGTACCCGCCTAGATATGAGCACCGCATATCACCCCCAGACTGATGGGCAGAGTGAAAGAACGATTCAAACTCTGGAAGACATGCTTAGGGCATGTGTAATTGATTTTGAAAAAGGTTGGGATAAACACTTGCCGTTGGCAGAATTCTCGTACAACAACAGCTATCATGCCAGTATAAAGGCAGCCCCATTTGAAGCACTGTACGGTCAAAAGTACAGATCTCCCGTTTGTTGGGCCGAGGTAGGAGAAGTACAACTCACAGGACCTGAACTGATACACGAAACAACGAAAAAGATATTTAAGATCAGACAGCGTCTGCAAGCTGCTAGAGACATACAAAAGAGTTATGCTGATGTGAGGCGAAAGCCAATGGAATTCTAGGTAGGAGATATAGTTATGCTGAAAGTATCTCCATGGAAAGGAATGGTATGTTTTGGAAAGCGCGGAAAGTTAAACCCGAGGTACATTGGACCATTCAAAATCCTGGAAAGGATTGGTCCAGTGGCATATCAACTTGAGCTTCCAAAAGAGCTCAGCCGAGTACACAATGTCTTTCACGTGTCAAACTTGAAAAAGTGCTTATCTGACGAATCTCTTGTGATTCCACTGAAAGAGATCTGACTCGATGACATACTCACTTTTACAGAAGAACCCGTAGAAATCATGGGTAGGGAAGTGAAACAACTGAAGCAGAACCGTATCCTCATCGTCAAAGTTCGATGGAACTCTAAACGAGGACCCGAGTATACTTGGGAGCGTGAGGACAAAACCTGCTGAAAAGGAGGATGAAGTCTTTACTTCTTAATGGTTAATTTCTTTGAAAAAGTATTAAGCAGGAGCATGAATAAAGAGGAACCACCTATGTGAATGTTAAAGTTTTGCCGCTTTAGAGAGCTTTGGACTTTTGGCTCTTACAACATTTTTGAGTTGGATATGGACACATGGCTTATTTAGTGTCAGGAGCATTTAAGTGTTTGAAATCTTGTGTGTATTTTATCTTCAGGTATTCATATGGGTTGAAGGGTTCAATTCTTAGAACACCCTGATTCTCGAGTATTTGAACGTGTAATTTACTAAGATGGGAATTCAATCTTCAAGATATTTTCATTTATGCACATGTTTTGTTTTATTTTTATTTCATGCAAAAGGAATTGTACTAAATTGGGGAGGATTGTTGGAAATTTAGTTCAATTGAGGGATTTGATCATACTTGGAAATGGGTTTGGAGGTACGGAGTGTACACCCATTAAGTCCTTGATTACCCTGACTCTTATAGTGGTGTAAGTTACTACTGCTAGTACTAAGTTAGTACTGCTGGAGCAGAGTTACTACTGCTAGTACTAAGTTAGTACTGCTGGAGCAATGTTACTACTGCTGCCTTAAATTAGTACTGCTAGTGCAAGTTACTACTGTTGGCATAAGTTAGTACTGCTGGAATGTGTTTGTAACTACTTTGACCTATTTATGGGCAGTTTCAAACTCGTAATTATGACCATAATAACTTGGTCTTGTAACCACTATGGCTATGATGGAGGAACATTATGAGGAGATTAATTGGCCGATTAATTCTCATAATTCCATTGACTAAGAGTGATTCAATCCTATAAATAGGATAGTCATATGCATGGAAGAATAACACGAAACGTAAACACTTGAAAGCAAACAGGTTCTTGATTTGTGCCTAAAAATAGAACACCTCTTGGTCTTATCTCATAGAGATATTCGTGTAACCCAGGCATAGGATCGAATAGTTTCCATTCGAAAGTGATAACACGATTTCAAGTGATATCCGGTACTCGTTGATTATCTATACGCAACTGGGAACACACCGACAAGAAACCAACAGATAGAACAAAAAACATGGGTATCTTGATTCATGGGGATGGAAGTTTCGCAGGGCAAGGTGTCATCTACGAAACTTTGCATTTAAGTGGTCTTCCAAATTACATGGGTATTTTGATTAATGATCTCATTTTTATTAAAATGTTTGATTTTTGTCTTCTAACAATAATTTGAAATGGATGAGTAGTATTTTACTCAATGTAGGGGTGTTTGCAAAAATCGGCTGAATCGGCCGATTAATCGTTAATCGGCCCAGTACCTTGTAGAATAGTGAAAATCGGCCAAAAAATCGGTCAGGCAAAAAAATCGGCCGAATCGGCCAAAAATCGGCTGAATCGGCCAAAAATCGGCCGAATCGGCCAAATCGGTCAGGTTTAAAAAAATGAAAATTTAGGCATTCTACTTAATTTGGGGATCGTTTATTTCACTTATAATGCACAATGAGCCTCATAATCAGAATTGGAGCCTTTTATTGAGGTCTGGAAACATAGTAGGCTTGTAATCAGTTACGATCTTTAGTTTGGTCTCCAGAAATACCCAAAACATGCAAAAAATGCCAATCCGATTAATCCCGCCTTGGTCGATTACTCGCTGCAGGGTGGTCGACCGTCCGGCTACCGATTCACGATTTTTGCAACATTGATTTTACTACCATCTAGGGGTGTTTACAATTCGGGTAAACACTTGCAAGAACCCAAAAAATGGAACCGAATCGAATTAATTATTCGATTTTTGGTTTTGATATGGTTTTAGCAATTTAAACCGAAAACCGAATTCATATAAATATATATATTTTTTACATATTTATATACATAAAAACAATTAAAATCTATTTTGTTAAAATTCTATATATTCGGGTCAACCCGAAAATTGAACCAAATTCAAATTCGATTTTCGGTTCAGTTCGGTTTTCGATTGTAGAAAAAACAAAAGAAAAAAAAAAATCGAACCGATTACCATCAACACAACACCAAAATTGACATGGTAATAATTTGGGTTTAAAGTAAAAGAGATAAAAATATCCATACACATATATTTTCTCCTTTAAATTTACTTTTTGATTTTGCCACATATATCGATTTTATAGTAGTTGCATAAATCTATAATTTCCTTTTAGTCACAACATTTCCTTAAAAACATAAAATAGTAAGTGAGATGATTCACACATACGTGTTATTGATTTGCACACTGAAATGTACAAATACTCAGAGCATAATATAATACTAGCAGGGTATTCGCGCGTTGCGGTGGAGAGTATCCTAAAATAAAATTTTCCGGTGAATCATATATTCTAAATTATTATGTTCTTTTTTACAATAAATTTACGGATATCAAGAATTTCATGTGACGTATTTCAACTCTTTAACTAAGAAATTGAATCCGAAAAACCAGAAATCGGATAACCCACTTATCAGGTTCAAATTGAATCCGAAAAACCAGAAATCGGATAACCCACTTATCGAGGTTCAATTCGATTTTTATTTAAATATCAATGTTTACCCGAATCGAACCGTGTTTTATACACATGTAACTTTTACAAATTGAGGCTGAATTAGAAATATGTGCACTAAAATAAAACATAGAGAAAATATTTTGTAATTTTAGCTTTATTATTTGTCTTTCTATTAAATGTCATGTGTTGACTTTTGAAGTCATTTTTTTTTAACTTTGATCTTAACTATTTTTTTATTATTATTATTATTATTATTTATTTTTTATTTTTTTTATATATAATACTTGATGCAAAATATATAAATCGGTTGGGTTTTAAATGTATTTTCTTTTGTATAATTTTCATCAAGTATTATATTAAAAAAATATTTAAGGTGAAAATTGAAAAAAAAAAAGAATACAAAAGTCAAAATAGGACATTTAATATGAGACGCAGGGAGTAAATTTTTGAAAATTTTGTATAATATGTTTTATTATTTGTATTAATGACATTTAATGCAGAAATTGTGTTTAAGTTAGTTTACAATATGTTTGACAATTTATATTTCTTATGTAATGGATGTTTTAATAACCGCATTAATTGTATTTATTGACCAATTAACTTATGTATGTACTTGTACAAAAGTTAATTACATAATGATTTATAACATGTATTACTTAAAATTAAGTATAGGAAAATAGTTAAAATTAAGTGTTTTCACCATTTATATTTAGTTCAGATAGTTAGGATCAAATGAGAAGAAAAAATAAAATGAGAAGAGTGAAAATAAACCACAACCACAAATTTAAGATGCATCTACAAAAGTAGATGCATCTTGAGATATGGGGCTAGAAATACTTCATTTTAAATTACCAAACTAGTACAAAAAAATATGAGTGGTCCATGACTTGAGCAGTCAAAGTCGAGCAGCTAAGCAGTTAAAGGAATGACACGTGTTAAAAAATTGGGTGGAGTCGAGCAGTTGAGCGCATGACCAAAATGAGAAATGGGTCATGCCATTGATGACCAAGTAATGGACCATGTTTTTTTTACTAGTTCGGTAATTTTCTCCTCTTTTTTTTTTTTTTTTTGTCACCTCATCCATTACCCTCGCAAATCAATTATGTTAATAAAACCACCCAAACAAACACACACACTATAAAACCATAAACCCCAAACCAAAATTTAAAATTAGGGCTCGTGCATTCACAGGTACAATTCTTACTTCTTTCATTTACAGTTTTACTCTAATGATTATTATATCGGTTACATTCGGTGACGTCATCATCACAACCACCGTCTTCTTCGGTGTTAAGACAATAATAAACAAACAGGATTTTGACAATTTAGTTTTCACGTGATTATCATTTTCATGAAAATTAGTTTAAAATTTTATAAAAATAAGTAAATTGTCAAAATCGTCCCTGTGGTTTCAGGAAATCGCAGGCGCAGTCCCTAAAACTTCGAAAGCATGTTCCTGTGGGAAACCCTGGGTTCCAAAATTGTCCCCAGCAAAACACATGGTCTGACTCATGCAGTCAGACTAACAAAACCGGGGACGATTTAGAACCAAAGGTTTCCACATAAACCGCATATCCGCTTTCAAAGTTCTAGGGATTGCGCTTGCGATTTCGTTAAACTACGCGTACGATTTTGACTATTTACCCATTTTTATTTTCTTTGTTTAATCCCTATAGATTCACTATTGCCGATTCTGCCACTATACCAAGTCAATTTACGCCATTAAAACTTTATATAGCATTTTGATGGTAAGTGTAGTTTTTGTAGTTGTTTAATGAATGTGTTAAGTGTGGTGAGATGAGATATATTGGTAGCTTTCTGTTTATAGCCGGATCATAAGGCTTAGATCGTGTGCTTTCTAACCGGTTGCATGAGCTGTTGAAAATGTTAGTATGCATGCTTGGCGATTGATGTTTATACTATTTGTTCAAAAAAAAAAAAAAAAATAAATAATTGATGTTTCTACTATAATAAAAAGTTAATTTATGAAATTTCAAATGCATATAATTATTTGATTGAATATGAAGTTTTACCATGAGTAGAGTCTTATTTGATTGAACACGCATTACATGAGAAATGGTAAGATCATAAAAGTGTGAAATGATGTATTCTTGTAGAATTGTCACGGCTACTTAAACGGCATACATTTAGCAGTCTTTTGATGAAGGTATCGTGGTGAGACGAAATATATAGGCAGGTCTCTTGTTTAGCGAGGTACCAAGGTTCATACGGATAAGATCATGTACTTTTTAATGAATTGCATTCGATATTGAAAATGTTAGTATTCATGCTTTGCAATTGATGCTTATACTATGTTAATTAGTTAATTTGTGTAAATGCAGAAGACATTATTATTCCAATCATATGACATTTACATATTGTTGATTCTGAAGTTTACAATATGACAATTTCGTCAGTAATTAATTGCATAACTTGTCATTTATAAGAATTTGTTTTCATACAGAGGTGATGTTCTGTTTGCTAAAAGCTATCATAGTTTATGTTCTGATTCCATTCTGCGAAATTTATTGCATTTTGATTATACCTAATATTTATGTGATAGAGTTGGGGAGGTGTATTAGACGATATTAGATTAGTTGGCCCAAGCCTGGTTGTGGGCTTGGGTCCGTTAGGGTTTTATCATATGTACTCTATAAATATTTGACGATTAATTTTAACCTATGGAGAATTCTATAATCTAATATAAGGTATACGTTTAGTGGCTGTTTGATGAATGTATTGTGGTGAGTTTAGGGCTAAGATTAATAATAGATGAGTTTCATTTGTTTTTTTGAAGGAGTGGGAGTGTTACTGTGCTTGCTTGACAATTGATGATTATGCTATGATAAGTAGTTATTTGAATGGTTTAATGTAGAAAATCTAAAGTGTTGAATTATTTAATTTTAATATGAAAATACAGTTTTGTGCAAACTAGTCCCTTTATGGCATCGCATATGTATTAAGCCCTTGTTGTTTATGTTGAATTAACTATTGAGATTTACGAGATCTTATTTATTATTAGCTTCGAATGCACATTGTGTAGAATCTGAATAATTTGTTGTTCATGAAGATTTAAGTGTTTCTGGATGTGATAATGGCTCATTTATAGAAGACTAAAATACTATTCAAACTATATTAAGTTGCTTTCAAGTTTCAAGGTGTGTATTCAGTTTGGCGTTCACTAGGAAATTTTCTTTTTGAGGACTTAAGAAAAATATATTTGCGTTTATAGGGTTAGTATTTCTTAGTTTTCACTTTTTAGGCTCGTTTATTTCCCGTAATCGCGCATTTTTTTAGTTTTCTTTACGTTTTAGCTTACTTGTGCTTCATATAATTGATTTACGTGCTTTATAAGTTGTTTTTAGTTTATATTTCATATTTGTAGTTTAAAAATCCAAAATCTCATTTATTTCACTATTCACTACACAATCACGACTCGAACCGAAATTTCCATTCAACCTTCGTTGGGAAAACGACTCGGGAAATACATATTGCCTTTGTATTTCTTTGGAAAAATATTTATATACTATAATTGAGACATCAATTTTTTTTTTTAATGAAAACTTTAAATTGCATTAATAAAAGTGGAATTACAAAACAGAAATTGAAATACAATACAACTTAATTTAAAGGACTAAGGTGCCGTTTGATTTGAACTTAATTGACTTAATATGAAAAAACTTAATTTATTAAGTCATGTGAAAAGTTGTTTGTTTTTCACTTAATTAAAAGAAATGACTTAAAATAATAAGTGACAAAACTGAAGGCCTCTACATTAAGTCATCCGTTAATTAAACACGACTTAATGAAAAATTTAAACAAACGGGCTAAGTAAATAAAAGCAGTAAATAAGACAACAAAGTAAAATGGACTCAATTTCTCTCAAAATTGGACAGCCTTTGCTTGTGTGATGAGGTCTCTATTTATAGGAGAGTTGAGTTGCCATTAGGGTTTCCAGAGAAGCTCCTAGAACTCTATTATCAGCCTTTGATCATCTTCTCATGTGGAACTTGAAATCACAGCCCTTGGATCAATCGAATGATGTGTTTTGCCCAATAGAATGCTGGGATTTGGCCATGCTGGCAATCCTTATGTCAGTCCTTGTCAGAGCTTCTAGAATCACTAAGTGAGGTAAAGTTGTACGGGGTAAAACCAGGGGAGCAGGGTTAATCGGGGAGGATGGGTGAATAGTAAACGCGGGTAAGATTATTTATTATTGTTTGACTTGGTAAAAGGGCGAGTTTGACCGGGTTTAAATAGGATTCGGGTTATAATAGTTGGACTGGACCCGGGTTAATAATAGGGGGATTGGGCTTGTGTTGGGTTTTGGTTTATTTGTTGGATTGGTTTTGTGATTTGACAGATTTAACATAGGTTAACTTAAAGGACTTAATTTGCAAAACCAAGGACTGAATTTGCAAATATTCTTCAAGGACTATCTTTGCAATGTAATGTGACAAAAGGACTGATTTTGATAACTTGAGCTCAAATATGATCCATATTTGTAAAATTTTACCAGGTCTCGGCTTTTGATACTCTTTCCATTTCTCGTGCTCGTTTTTGCCGGTTTTTCATCGATTTTTGTCCATTTTCATGATATCCGTAGCTACACATGCATAAACACAAAAACAACATATATTTGGCATATTTGATCAGTTTTTAGTCTTTTTAGTCCGTTTTATTAGGTAGAATGTATGTGTAATTTAACACATACCAAAATCCCCCAGACTAAGGTATTGCCGTGTCCTCACGCAATGTCATCAACTCACGCTTTTGAAACCACAAATTTCAAACCTCTTTTAAAACTTTGAAAAGTAGCAAAATGTTCAAAAGAGATTAAGAAACCCTTAGTTCTAAAAACGCCCCGTTTTACCATTTTATTCATACGTAACTCTTTTTGTACTTTTCTCATTGTGGCGGGATGTTGACTTTTATTATTTATCAATAACTTTTAGGATCATCGAGTAAGAAACACAACTCATAAAAAAGTGACCATACGGATAAAATTCATCGTCCTTGATTTTTCACTAGTCCCCAAACCAAGCTTAAAAACGAAATCACAGCTATTTACAAGTTAGATGCTAACACTACCCACGGAAGCTAATTGTGTATTACTTCTTACTCCCATATTCCTATTTTCCTCTAAATATTTTATTTTTGAAAGATATGAGTTTTCCTCATTTCTTGTTTTGATAGATTTTAGTCTGATAAAGACACCAAGTTTAAACGCTAAGTAGTTTCCAAGCCTTCCCTCGAAAACCGTTGCCCACAAAAATGAGGTCCACATCAAGGTCATAATTTAACACGATTTAGGGGATATCCTTTTTATTTACGACCGAAACAACTCATCTACGAGTCCAGAAACAGAGGCTTTTTATTAGGATACCCCCCGGAGTTGAAGCTTAGCTTTATTAACATTATTAAGCACATTAACCGTATTAGCCCTCGGTCCTTTATACAACCTAGACAACGGCAGCTAACCATCAAGAATCGGAAGTTTTATTATGACCTTGGGAATTTTCCTCTGCCTTTTTGAAGTATGCAACAACGGGAGCGAACCGTCAAGAAACAGAAAACTTTTATGGCTTTGGATTATTATTTGGTTATTTATTAGATATATGGCGCCAAAAACATTTTTATATTTTTGAAAAACATTTTTGGCATTAAATAAAAATGTTTAATCTTTTATTAAAATATGAATTCAAATTTTTAACCAAAATCAGTTAAAATGTTCCAGAAAAACCTTCCCCACAAAAGGACAAAATTGGCCAACGGACAGAAGGGGCGGCCCCCTTAATTTTACTAGGCGGCCCCCTTAATTATTAAGGGGACCGCCCACTATTTAAGGGGACCGCCCCCGCTCCAGTAGACTTCCAGCTGTCCAAATTTTCTCCTATAAATACCAGTCTTCTCCTGGACTTTTACTCACCTTTTGCACCCCAAACTTTCTGATCTAAATCTTGTAAATACTTTCTAATAATCCTTTGATCATATAATCTTAAGCTTTGGTTTCCAAGTGATCCAAGCTTCCCTCATTCAAGTGCAAAAGAAGAATACTTCTATCAATCAAGATTAGAAGTATTACAACTTAGTATCTTCTTGTTACTTAAGTTGTTAGTTTAACAAAGTTTGTAAATCATTCATTCATTTGTGTAAGGTGTGTATAGTAGATTTGTGTTGTATGTAAGTAGTGAAGAAGTTGTATAAGTAGTTGTGGTATAGAAGTTGTGAAGACATAGTGTAGAAGTTGTGAAGCCGCGGAGTAGAAGTCGTGAAGCCGTAGCTTTGAAGTCGTGAAGTCCTAGTCGTGAAGACATAGTGTTGAAGTCGTGAAGCCGTAGCATAGAGGTTGTGTAGCGGTCGTGTTGAAGTCGTGAAGCAGTCGTGAAGCCGTTGTGAAGTAGTCGTGAATTAGTCGTGAAGAAGTTGTGTTGTGAAGTCGTGAGATTGGTTCTAGCTACGATTAGAACTCGACATTTAGCTTTGTGTCGTTAAGCCGGTGTAAGCCAAAGTCGTGTAAGGTTTTCTCCGCCATAAGGGAGCTTATTGAAGTTGTGAAGAAAACTCTCGAGCTCGGTGCTCGGGGAGTGGAGTAGGGCAAGGAAGGTGTCCTTGTAGCCGAACCACTATAAATCTCTCGTGTCTCGGTTAGATCTTTCCATACCTTATTTACTTCTTTATTTATATCGTCATTACATTCATACACATAGGATTATATAACTGCTAGTATTTATTAGAGATCGACTTCACATAAAGATCAATTTCAAAATCCATTCAAGAAACCAAAACATTTACAATCAATTTAAAAGAATACATATATAACTAACAATAAGATTTAAGTTTTAACAAACTTGAATCAAAGTTTTTTAAAAGAAAACAAAGTTTTTATAATAAATTAAAAAGACATAAAACTATTCAACCCCCTTTCTAGTTTTCCACATGAACCTTTGATTAGTTCGTTTGGATTCATTTGACTTTGATATTGGATATGACCTTTGTCATGAACCTTTGATATTTGGACTTTGACTATGATTCAATGACTTTGACTATTTGAACCTTTGCTATGATTTGGACCTTTGACCTTTGACCCTTCAGTTTGACACCCGAGCCAAGTTCGTTTCCTAGCCATGAAGGTAACATAGCCGTGTCATTGATGCACCAGTGGCATGACTCACGTGTGGGTGAGTGATTTCTCACACCGTTCCCATATTGTTCGTTGCATGCACATTATATTTATAATGGCCAATATTATTGTTCGGGGGGCGTATGGGTTGCAATCCTAGGTTCGTGTCCGTGTTCGTGGACTTAACATGATTTTGATATTATATATTGTTCGGTGACTGATGCTGGGTGCAATCCACGTCTTTCACAAGTTCGGGAGCTAGCTACTCCATTTGAAGAATGAGGACACCCCTCATATTATCTGATTATCTGAGAGGTCTCCCCTCTGTATGATTACGAAGACATGGTTACTATATTTGATTTGTGTTTGGGCTCGTGGTGGATTACTTTCCCTTTTCTTTTCTTACTTTGTACTCTGTGACTATACCTTATGTTATCCCAATGCACTATACTATACCTGTTCGTTCGTTTGCTTTCGTTTTCGTTTATTATATATCTGTTCACTGGGCTTTTTAAGCTCAGCCGCATTTCTTTCCCTGCGGCAGGTTTTTAGTTGGAAGCTGGGTTATGAGTGGAGAGAACCTTGGACTTAGAAGACTTTGATAGCTATTTCTGGATTAGAGATGACTAGAAGTTATTGTAATAAGAATTAGTAGTTATTGGAATTTTCATTTATAACCTCGTATATTTCAGTATTTCATTTGTACCCTGTATTACTGTTGATGTATGCTTTGTTTTGATCTGATATGAAACCATTTTTGCGACATCTTTACCCTTATCGGGTTGGGGTGTTACAATTATGGTATCAGAGCCACAGGCTGCGATTCGTAATACATTTACCCTTGGCCTGTGTAAGTTAGGACCACTAAGTTTTCCCTGTAGGCGCTTGTAAGACAACCTTTGAAAATTTGTTTATGATTTCCCTATAGGAACGTAAGTTTTGACTAGTGAGGAATGGGTAGACTATAAGGCATTTGTTTAAGTATCATTGCTTTCGCACCACTCTGATTCGTGCCTTGCTTTTGGTTAGATCCTGTTGATACCACTTTTGGAAAGTGAAAGCTTATGCTTTGCACTACCTAAGATTTGAACCTGATTAAATCTGGAAGGCATTGAGAATTTCATAATAATTGCCTGACACTATTTGATCCTCATCTTCAGATTTTGACTCTGATCTCTGATCCTTTCGTTAATCATTTTGACGCCTCTTCGGGCACTCTGAGAACCTCCATGGCGATGGCATACTGGATATGTTTTGTTAATTGTCTTTTGCTTTTGATAAGTATCTATGAATCTTCCGACACTATCTGATTTCGTTTCACCCATCTCTGTCCCTATGAGAAGTCTTGTGGTGTTTAACCACGAGTATAAGAATGTTTCCTCTCACTTTTGAATGATAAGTTTTGCTATGCTGATCTGTCTTTCCTCGGATAGTTAACTTCGATTTTATTCCTGCAAGGAATTGGTTGATTGATCACTCAAATATTGACAACTACCCTTCTATGTCTCACCTTTGGCGTTTGAAACAATTTTAAACTCCCTACTACGATTACCGATTGTTAAACCCTTTACTATCATTATTACTCTGGAGACTCGTATGTTACTTTCGCGGTTATGAAGTTTTCCTAGAACCCATTTCGTACACCAATGAATGAATCGTATCTTGAGAGTTATTGGGCACCCTGAGTTTTCTGAATATGATTCGTGAATGAACCACATGTTTTTCCACCGAAGTGTGAAGTTGGATTTGACTTGATGCCGAGTGATTGTCTAGTCACCAAGCGAAGGTGTCTTTCAGATGTGTCCGAGATCATACCAGTTGATTTGAGCAACCGGGAAGAGCAGCAACCGAAGACCAGGAAGTAAGTTTGCTTAAGTGTGTTCTCTGGGCGTATTTTAGTTTCGTTCGGGATAAAGAAGGATGGTGACTGGAGATATGCAGTGATTACAGGAAGCTGAACCGAAATACCGTTAGGAGCCATTATTTTCCCCTGAAACGACGATGTATATGATCTATTTTAGAGCGTGAAGTTTCCTTCAGATGGAAGTATGAATTGAGGTTATTCTTGGAATCGCCTTCAGTATTCGTAAAAGACTGCTATGCCGATTAGTGACACTAATAGTATTAGCTAAAGCTCTGATTGTTTTGCGAATTTGATAAATGATGTTTTCTCGTGAGTACTTGGACAAATGGTCATTGTATGACTTAAGAGTACGTTCGGAGACGAGGAAGAGCATGAAAATCATCTTTGCACTTCGTTAGAAAATTCGTCGGTCATTTGTGCATTCTGAGAGATTGATATTTGTAGAGGCAACGATGTTCTTAATCGAGGATATCTCTTTAAATCCCGCAAGTTTTGAAAACTATCACCAAGTGGTCAAGACCAATAACAGAATGGAGAACGGAAACCATTTGAACTTTGCAGAAGAATTCTGGAAGACGTTTGCAACTTATGATACCATTGAGAAATTTCGTTTGATTGGGAATGGAGTTTTGGAAAAGCTGAAATAGAAATTAGCTTCCTTACCCTCGGGCAGAACAATTTTGGGATAATTCAGAAAGAGACTCAGTTATACTCCTTTACTGCACATAAGTTTTTCGTATGCATCAAGACAACTGGAAGCGCATCAAGACAACAACGGCGGCCACCCTGAAGAGTGAAGACTTTCCTTACAAGGTAGAAGGGTTGGCGATGCAGAATAAGAGATTCAAGTCAAGATGGCGAACCTGGAGCTGATGAAGACATGCAGTCTCATTTCCCTATTCACCTTGGTTGTACTAAGATGAATTGAGAGCGGAAGCAGACTGGATGATGAAGAGATTTAAAGAGCATGCCAGAAATTCACATTACTCCATCACATTCCAAGAAGAACTGCAGGAGGCTTGACGAACCAGACACAAGTTTCCGATTTAGGTTTCACTTCCAGAATTATGGACAGGCGAAGACAGATTAACCGGACTCGAGGAGATTGGATGTGTTGAATGAACGGATTTTTGAAGCAGACCCTTTATGTTTGGAAGAATTGATTCTATGAAGGCCGGAGTTCTTGGCGACTAACTTTCATTTCCGTTGACCCTCTTAAGTTTCGTTATAAAGTAATGAGATCCTCTTATGATTTAAGTTCCCTAGAAGTATTTCAGTTCGTGTTTATTTTCGTATGTTCGGTGATGGCTTTGTTTTGAGAGATTTTGGCGAATTGTGGAAGATATGATGATTGTGACGGCGTACCTCACTTCTGTTAGGCAATCTGGAGCTTTGATACTCTTGTGAATAGTTTTGTTTTCCCTCTTGACTATGACATTTGATTTTGTTGACTTTGAGAATGTGGAAGTACTAGGTGGATTAAGATAGGTGGTTTTGCTCACGACTTGAGATAAAGTATGACCATCATAGGGGCATATTTATATGATGACAGTATTATGACGTCTGGCCAACGTGATAATACTTACATCCTATAACGTGCACTTGTTGTGGGCATAGGATATCTTGGGAGTACCTAAGAAGTTAGAATTTGAAATTCCGTTGGATTATCCGTGATTAGTGAGACTTTAGGTTCATTCTACCTATGCGTATACTCTACCTTCGTTCGTTAAATATCTGGATGAGTTTGGACTCTCGTTTTGCATTCCGTTGACCTCATTTATAAATCTTGAACTCTTTGTAGAGCTCTCTACTGTTGAAATAGTTAATTTGATTTGAAATCTTGTTCGTATTCCATATGAGCTTTCTAGAAGATCCGCCTATCATCCATTTTATGTTGCATGGACCTTTTGATCAGAATCAACTTATTTTGTCTCCTTCTGAGAAATTTGAGCCCACCTCGTTTTGATTTGAGTCATGAGAAACTATTTGGTCTGAAGATCCTTTTGGAAGAACCTCCTCGGGCGTGAGAATGTTTGTGATGATCTTTTAAGGTTTGCTACGAATTCGTTTAACCTTGCGACTTCGATTTTCGAGGACGAAATTTTTTTTTCTAGAGGGGAAGAGTTGTAAAACCCTAAAATCTAAAACATTTGAAATTCCTAATTTGCCCTTTAACCTTGAATTTATAAGAACATCATGAAATCAAAAACCTAAATGATTAAATCTCTAAATCACTAATAAGATTACAAAAATTTTGAACTATGACATAATTAACATAATGCCTAATTTTAACTTACAAGCTCCCACTAAAAACCATTTGCACGTTTTCCTTATGTGTTTTCTTTGGGCCGAATTTAATTGTCACACAAGTACACAATCTTTGGGCCTTAAACACATGAAAGTACCAAACAAACCTTGGCCCAAATTCCCCTCTCAAAATGTCGGTTTGCCAATCTTTAAATACCGATCATATATTTTCTTTTGAAAACCCTAAAAACAACAAGTTTCGGCTGCTACTCTTTCTCCTCTCCTGTTCGACATAAACACAGCAGAAAAAGGTGTTCTTTGGTGTTTCTCTTGGTGGTTTGGTCATGGTGTTTCAGCAGCTCGAGAGGGAGGTCGATCCATGTGGTGTTCGTGACTTTTAATCCTTGTTTCGTCCGATTCAATCACCTAGGGTAACGATGCATCACTTTGTCTTGTTTTCTTTCATTTTGATTCCTTCTCTAACATTTATCATATCACCATGAACACTATATGAATCGGCTAAATATAGATACATATATACAAATAAGTTATCGCATAAAATCATAAAGATTGGTCACATGAAATCATGTTAATAACTTGACTAGACTTGTATGCATTTGATCCATAAATTTTCTGTGTTGAGCGATCCATATATATAACACTAAGTCTAATATGTGAAACCTAATTAGACCATTTGATGAACATTTAATGAGACTCGCGAAATCTGGTATAAACCTTAATGTAATAAAGATGGGGGCGCTCACATTTAATGGTTGGTTTGGTGACGTTATTTGTGTTTGTGTGTGTGTAGATAGTGTGTCAATATGAGGGTCGTATTGGCCAGGATTTGGGCCGAACAAAAGGGGTAATTATGGGGTGGATTCTGGGTAGTTCAACCTGTAATTTCTGTGGGCTCTAGTGTGTCGATCTGGGCTGGTAACTGGGAGCAAAAAGTGTGTTAAAACAGTGTAATTTGGGTGCATCATATACATGTCGAGTAGGGCTGTTTCAAACGAGTTGTGTGCGTTAACTAGGAACGACTTTGGTGCAAAGTATGGTGTGGTAAGGTGATATTACATGTGGGTTATTGTGTGTTGTATGGGCTATTTTGTGTATGTTTTGGTGTCGAGATTATGTCAAAAAATCTGAAACAAACTCGCTTGCACGATGATAGCAAATGCCCATGATGATATAGGGTTTTGCATAGTCGTAAATCTGAAATAGGAGTCACGTAAACTAATGCATTATCCATGTCAATATAAAACTAAGTATGGATATTTTGAGTTAGGTCATATGTGCATGGATATGGCGACATATATATTACAGGTTGAATACATATTGTTGTGGTCTGTTCGATGGGGTTAAAAGGAGGGTCATATGGGTCGTATATGGTGGGCCGAGAGGGTCAGAACAAGGGTTCATTCGAGTGTCTGGTGTGTGTTGGTATTGATCGTGGGTTGTCAGTGTTCTAGAATTCTAATGGGGTTGTTGTGTGTGTGTGTCAAATGGGCTGGAACAAGGAGGGCAAAATGTGAATTAATAAGTGCCAAGTAAGATTTGGACATTTAAAATATATAAATTTGATAAATTACATTTATGACCCTAAACTCTATTAATTTGTCAAAATTAACCCTAAACTATTATATTGGTCATTTTAACCCTTAAATTCTATCGTATTGTCAAAATGAGTAATCCGATTTAAGATAAGTTATTAATAAGACGATCGTAAATTCGTGTAGATTCGCTGAAGATGGAGTTTGTTTTTGGTCTTTATGTTTCTAGTTGTGTTGTCACTTGCGGTCTAAGGTACAGATATTCTACCCTTTTTCAGTAAGGGTGTTTTCTTTCTCATGACTCATTGATCTTGATTCGTTTTTTTAAGATTCCTTAAGCCATTGCTATGTTCCCCTACACTTTGGTTCGTTTGTTTGATTCATTTTGACTTTGATGTTCGATATGACCCTTTTTGCTTTGAGCCTCTATAATGATCCATTTAATATTCGTTCGTGACCTTGTGATATTAGTGTTCGAATCACTAGATACTTCGAGGGTTCATTTGATTTTGGTAAATAAATGTGAAAACCTTTTCGATTATACCATGGAAATGTTTTGAGGAAAACTTATTTTAAAATGATGTTTATGAAATATGCGATACTACTTTTATTTGGAATCTTACTAAACTTTTATGAAAATTACTTTTAAAGACTACTTTTGTGAAAATAGTTAATAAAGATCATTTTTGATGAAAACCATTTGATAAAGATTTCTTTAAATGAACCATTTGATTATGAACCTTTGATCAGTTCGTTTGGATTCATTTGACTTTGATATTGGATATGACCTTTGCCATGAACCTTTGATATTTGGACTTTGACTATGATTCGATGACTTTGACTATTTGAACCTTTGCTATGATTTGGACCTTTGACCTTTGACCCTTCAGTTTGATACCCGAGCCAAGTTCGTTTCCTAGCCATGAAGGTAACATGGCCGTGTCATTGATGCACCAGTGGCATGACTCACGTGTGGGTGAGTGATTTCTCACACCGTTCCCATATTGTTCGTTGCATGCACATTATATTTATAATGGCCAATATTATTGTTCGGGGGACGTATGGGTTGCAATCCTAGGTTTGTGTCCGTGTTCGTGGACTTAACATGATTTTGATATTATATATTGTTCGGTGATTGATGCTGGGTGCAATCCACGTCTTTCACAAGTTCGGGAGCTAGCTACTCCATTTGAAGAATGAGGACACCCCTCATATTATCTGATTATCTGAGAGGTCTCCCCTCTGTATGATTACGAAGACATGGTTACTATATTTGATTTGTGTTCGGGCTCGTGGTGGATTACTTTCCCTTTTCTTTTCTTACTTTGTACTCTGTGACTATACCTTATGTTATCCCAATGCACTATACTATACCTGTTCGTTCGTTTGCTTTCGTTTCCGTTTATTATATATCTGTTCACTGGGCTTTTTAAGCTCAGCCGCATTTCTTTCCCTGCGGCAGGTTTTTATTTGGAAGCTGGGTTATGAGTGGAGAGAACCTTGGACTTAGAAGACTTTGATAGCTATTTCTGGATTAGAGATGACTAGAAGTTATTGTAATGAGAATTAGTAGTTATTGGAATTTTCATTTGTAACCTCGTATATTTCAGTATTTCATTTGTACCATGTATTACTGTTGATGTATGCTTTGTTTTGATCTGATATGAAACCATTTTTGCGACATCTTTACCCTTATCGGGTTGGGGTGTTACAGACGGAGTGGGATTGCCATTTGGAGGTTTGTCTCAAACTTCAGGAGCATACTCCTCATCATAATCGTCGTCGACCTTATCGTTAGCATATAAAGCTCTTATATGTTGCATCTGCTCCTCTGCTAATAATTCTGCAATGCTTTTGTTTTCCTTAATTTTCTCGACGGGTGTGATAGCAGCTGATGAATTATTATAAATCTTCCCAATTTGAATAGATTCTTCATCATCGTCATCGTCATGATAAGGGAATGACATGTTGGCAGAATAAAGGTTCTCTGTTGGTCGAAACTCGAAACACATCATTCTCCTCATGATAAAACGAATCAACACGAGATTCTTCTTGGGCAAGTTTATTAATCACATCCTTAGCCTCTCTCATTAAAGCTGGAACATCTTGGAGAAGTTCTAGAGAATGTGGCTGAGGTGGTGTTTGAACCATATGGTACTGTGAAGGTTGGTCATGATGAGAATAGTCATAATTGTTACAAGGAACATGCTCATAGACAAGCGGGTTCCTCGTTTGACAATCGGAGCTATAGTGCGGACCTCCACAGTACTCACAACAGTATGATTGCTGTGACTAATTCAGTGAATTATATGGATATTGGTCATAACCAAAGTTTTGATTGTTACATGGAACTTGCTCATAGACAAACATGTTCCATGCTTGACAATTAAAACCTTGGTGAGGACCTCCACAATATTCACAAGAATATGTCTCCATCTCATGGTGTGGGGGTTGGTTAAAGAAATTAGTTGTTTTATTGTAGGGATTTTGGTCATAGACAAACCCCTTTCCTGAATTTACAATGCTACAACCGTGGCAATTTCCACCATTTTGAGGTCCCCTACACCATTCACAACCATATTGGTAAGACGAAGACATAAGGAAGAATTAAACAGATAGAGGGTGAGAGAAGAATATTTTTGGATTTTTATAACGGAAAAACAAACTAAGATAGATGAAAAACAAAATTTAAAACCAATTTTGAAAAAGAAAATATTTTGGGTTTTTATATTTAGGAAAAACTTGAAAAACAATCTTTTTGTAATCGTTTCCTCAACCGGTGCTCGGTAGCTCCCTAAATTACTCGCAGAGTGGCGGAGAAGCAAAAGGTCCGCTCGAAAGCTAATTAAAAACCCGCTTCTTTCGGTTTGACAATTTAATGTCAAACCATCCTTAAACCACTTGTATAGGTTGTAACTTAGAGGTGAGCCGACGTAACAATTGAGTACACGATTTGTTTTGTTGGTTTTTTTTTTTTTTTTTTGGTATTTTAAACACTTTATGAAAAGGCCAAAAGTTCCATGTAGATCTCCCATTTACCATAGATCCCATCTATCCATCTCATCCATCCATTTAAAACCCTCCCAACCGTTAGATTAATTCCTTTTTTTTTTTTAGTAATAACTAAAAGGGCAAAAGAGACATTATACTCTCACCCACCCCTTCAAACGATTAAAAGCTTTTTCGAGCTCTAACCTCCCATTCAAACAAACGAACGGTACATTACTCTCACCCACCCCTTCAAACCCTCATTTTCAATCTCAATATCTCTCAATAACCGTTAACCGCCATCGCCGCCGTTAACCGCCGCCTTTAAACCGTCGTTAACCGCCGTAGTTGTTGATATAATGAAGTTAGTTGATCAATCGAAGGGTAAAATTGCTTATTTTGTTTATTATTTACGTTTTGTTTATTTTTTTGCTTATTTTGTTGCTTATTTGGTAGATTTTTATCTATTGTTGATGATTTTATTGTATTATTAAGCTATTTTGCCCTAATTTTGAATCTGATGCTGATTAGATTAGGTTTGTCGAGTTTTTGTTATTGTTGCTGTTGTTAATTGATCTATATGTGTGTGTGAACTATGTGTTTATTGATGATTAGGTTTAAATTAGGAATTATTATAGCGTGATTTGAATGAGTTTGTTGTTAGGTATATTTGATTGATAGTAATATAGTTTTTTAGTTTGATGAAAGGATTACGGTTGTGCTGCAAGTGCGTTGAGTGTTGAGTGACTGTCGTGTGTTTAGTGACTGTCGTGTGCTGCAAGTGCGTTGAGTGTTGAGTGTTTAGTGACTTGCTGAGATGTAATTAGATAGGGATAAATGTAGGCTCGAAACAAGTAGTAACATGCAGATCTGAAATAATGTATATAAATGAAGAAATTGTGTTTAGTTGCGAGAATCACAATGCTAGTTGTTCCATCACTAGTTTTTGTTCCATCACTAGTTTGTTCCATCACAATGCTAGTTTTCGAAACAAGTAGTAACATGCAGATCTGAAAAATGTATATATTTGATCAGTTTTAGCATTAGTGTTATTGATTTCATTCATTTCAAGTTGATAGATATAAGCTGAGATTATTTTTGTTCATCTGAGATTCTGAGTTTTAGTTGTTAATTGTTGAAGTTTGCTGTGTAATCTGTTTCAAATAGTGATAGCGTACTTAATTTGATAACAGGATTGAAGGATTAAGTTCTATATCTGTTAATGGTAGTGTAATCAGTAGTTAAAGTGGTGTTTGGATTAGGACTGTTGAATGAGTGCTAGTTGTTTTTGTGTGGTAAATTTAGCTTAGACAGTTCACTTAAGGTTTAATTAGCTTAGTAATTGCACTAAATCAGTAGGATACACATTAAAAGTCAAAATCACTTGTATTCATTCACTATTGTTCACTGTTAGAGAAAGTAGATTGCATAAGTTTGTTTTTAGGTCCAAATTAGAATAAAATAGCTTAAACTAGTTTAACTCTAGCTTAATATAACATTTAGATTCAGATAAGAACAATTGAGATTGGATTTAGTCAAATTGTTGTTGTTGTTAATTGATCTATATGTGTGTGTGAACTATGTGTTTATTGATGCTAAAAATTGGTTTTCTATATTCTTTGGCTGCTTGTGCATCTAAATCAAAAAGAATTTCACAATTTCAAGTTCATTTGCTTGTCTAAAATTAATCTCAAAAAGTGGTGTCTGCTCATATTCTAATATAATCATATATGATTCTGATATAATCATATATGATTATATCATAATCATATATGATTATATTAGAATCATATATGATTCTAATATAATCATATATGATTATGATATAATCATATATGATTATATTATAATCATATATGATTATATCAGAATCATATATGATTCTGATATAATCATATATGATTCTATCAGAATCATATATGATTGTTTTCTTTTTTAATTTACATAATGTATAAAACAGAATGTATAAACAGAATATATGATTGTTTTCTTTTTTATTCGATTATTTTATGGTTATTAACATTTAAAATTTTATGTTAGACCACGGGTTGTTCAGTTGAAATGGAGGACTAAATACAACCATGTTGACTGTGGAGTTTTTACAATGATTCATATGGAGTCCTATGTTGGTGAACGTGCCTTAAAATGGGATGTTGGTTTGTGTTCAGAATCAGACAAGCAGGTTTCGTTGTTGAGGCGAATGAGGTTCAAAATTGTTACCAAGATTCTCTTGCATAAGTTGAATTTGCATTCACAAAAGATGTATGATTTGGCTTTCAAGTTCCAGTCCGAGATAGATGAACAAACAAGGATATCGATTATTGTGAAGGCAATCAAGAACAGGGCTGATCGTGATCCAGGAAAAGACGTTCATAAAGAAAATGTTCTTAAGATTGATGTTGTTGAATAGATGTCGTTAAGTGATTGTATTTTGGGTAAACTGATGTTGATAAATAGGTGGGTCCCTCTGAAGTCGTTAACTGATGAATTTTGGTAAAATCTGATGGTAGTATATTTTGAAAACTGATGGTAGTATTGAAAACTGATGGTAGTATATGAAATAGTAAACTGATGCTATTTTGATGTTTTAAATTTTCTGATGGTATTTTGGTGCATCTCTTATTTTGAATTACATATATTCTCCAGAATCATATATGATTCTCCAGAATCATATATGATTCTCCAGAATCATATATGATTCTCCAGAATCATATATGATTCTCCAGAATCATATATGATTCTGAAAAACAAAGTTGTTAACAGAAAAGATGTGTTTAATTGTCCTTGTCTCAAATTCTCAAAACCTGACCCAAATTCTCAAATTCTCGGGCGACTTGTATTGGAAACTGATGTATTTTGGTAAAATCTCATGGTAGTATATTTTGAAAACTGATGGTAGTATTGAACAAGTTCTGATGCGTAGTATATGAAGACTGATGCTATTTTGATGTTTTAAATTTTCTGATGGTATTTTGGTGTATCTTTCATTTTGAATCATATATGATTCTCCAGAATCATATATGATTTTGGACCAAAGTTGTCCTTGTCAAAAATTCTCAAAACCAGAATCATATATGATTCTGGACCAAAGTTGTCGTTGTCTCAAATTATCAAAACCTGAACCAAATTTAAAGTGTTTCATTTTTCCAACAGTGCAATAATAATAAACAAATTTAAAGAAATTGCTATTCAAGAAGCGTTAAGTCGCTTTTTCAGCTGCGACATTTCTTGTTTGTTGTACACCTGCATCAGTTCCACCCTTTTGTGCAGCAGCAACTCTCGCAAGTTTTGCAATATACTTTGGATTTTTTGGACATGTCGACTTGGTGTGCTTGTTAGTATTCTCGCAACTGGTTCCCAAGTAACAGATCCCCCGGGACTTTCTTCATGTGCATATAAAGTCGGCCTTGGTGTTGTCACAGATGCTGAAATATAGTATTTTCATTAGAATCATATATGATTTAACAGGAATCATATATGATTCTTCAAGAATCATATATGATTCTTCAAGAATCATATATGATTCTGCAAGAATCATATATGATTGTTTTCTTTTTTAATTTACAGAGTATAAAACAGAATATATTATAAACAGATTCCCCAAAAGAATCATATATGATTCAACAATGATCTATTAATAAGCTTAAAAAGCAAAAAAAATAAACTGAATCACATATGATTTACCTTGAATAACAGCAATATTTTCTTGTTCCACATCAGCATCCACCAATATTTCATCAACATTTTCTTCTTGCACATCAGCAATATTTTCTTGTTCCACATCAACATCCACCAATATTTCATCAATATTTTCTTCTTCCACATCAGCAATATTTTCTTGTTCCACATCAGCATCCACCAATATGTCAGCTTGATTCATAACCTCATCATCCACCATAACGATCTGAGATTCTGTTTTTTTAGAAAATCACATGTGATTTTGTTAATATATATATATATAGTATTTTCTGAATATATATATATATATATATATATATATATATATATATATATATATATATATATATATATATATATATATATATATATATATATATATATAGTATTTTCTGAATAGAATCATATATGATTCCACAAGAATCATATATGATTCTGTTACAGATAAAACAGAATCTATTAATAAGCTTAAAAAGCAAAAAAATAAGCTGATTTTCATTTCATATCTGATAAGAAACACAGAAGCCACCATATCTGATTCTACTATAAAAAAATTAGCTGATTTACATTTCATACCTTCTTCCACATCAGCATCAACCATACCTTCTTCCACATCAGCATCCACCATATCTGATTCGACGGTTGGGGATGACGACGGTTAGGAATGACGACGTTTGGGGATGACAAACAGTTGGGGATGACGATTTGGGAGGTTGTGGACTGTTGGGGATGACGGTTGGGGAGGTGGTGGACGGTTGGAGATGGACGGTTGGAGGTGGTGGACGGTGGAGGTGGTGTACGGTTGGAGAAGAGGGTGGAGGTGGTCGGTTGGAGAAGAGGGTGTACGGTGTGTGTGTTTTTTGTTTTGCAATTTAATCTGATTGTGGAAATATTATATTGACTCTTTTGCCCCTCAAGTGTAAATATTAGATTTAATCTAAGCCATTGGATCAAATTAGATTGTATGGTTAGGATTTGTTGATTGGATCTATGGCATGGAGGGGTTCTTCATGGATCTCAACTCAAGTATTTATTTTGCATTAGGAAAAGTGTTTGTGATTTTTTATTTTTTTAAAAAAAAAATTTATTTTATTATTATTATTACTTTTTCTTTTTTTTTTTTTCTTTTTTTTTTTTTTTTTTTTTGGTATGGTATATCATTATGACAAACTGTCATCATAAATGTATGAATTGTAAAAATGGGCCACATAATTGAAAACTGATAATTGTGTAAAGATTAAATCGAAAAGGAAGGATGTGTAGAAAAGAACGAAAAACAGAGCAATACATAGAGGGAGAAATTTAAAAACAATGAATTATGCGAAATGGTCAAATGGATAACATATAAAGTCTTACTGAAAAAGGAAACCTCATATGAGGCAAAAGTCGATTGTAGTCTTTTGTATTATGATGCTTATAAGTTATAGCCTTATATGCAATGACATGAAACCATTGTCATAATGTGTGCATGTGTGGATATCATATCTTTGTTATCTTGTTTACTGTTATTGATCATGATTGATTCATTGTTGCATGTAAAAGTATCTGTTTTATGTTTCAGAGATTCCAATTTAATAGCTAAGTTCTCATATTTTTCTTGCAACAATTAGGTAGAACGAACATGCCACATTCCACGAACAAAGCTTCCAAGGCCAAGAGGACTGGGAAGTGTCATGTGTGTGGGGACACAGGACACTATGCTCGCGACTGCAAAGAAAGAAAGTCTGACTCTGTGAAAGAGGTGCTTCAGGACACGACCAGGAAGTGTCACGTGTGTGGGGAGACAGGACATTATGCTCGGGAATGCAAAGACAAAAAATCTCAAACTGTGAAAGTGGTGCTCAAGGAAACAATAGGCTCAGGGACTCGATCCAACAAGAAGGCTGAAGGCTGGTACTTGTTTTCTAGATCCACAGCGCACGTTTGCTACTCTAAGGACATGTTTGTGGACTACAACCCAATGAAAGATCACGAGGTGATTTTGGACAACAATGATCATGTTGATGTAGCTGGGATTGGTACAGTGGTGATTCGCTTCACCACAGGCAAGGTTTTGACTCTTTCGAATGTTCTTCATATACCCCAAATCAGTAAATGCCTCGTATCTGTCTCCAAACTCGATGATCTTGGATACAGCATGTCTTTTGGGGGTGGGGGATGTGTCATTAGGAATAGCCACGAGGTCATAGGTAAAGGTTACATAGAGGATGGAGTGTATCGGTTGAGCTTACTGGAAAAAGGTACAGTTAAGAAAGTGGTGCACTATGAAACAATAGGCTTGTTGATTGCCAATGAACACCCAGAGTTGACCAAAGCGAGGGCTCGAGGGTGGTACTTGCTTACTCGGTGCACAGTTCATGTTTGTAACTCGAGGGACATGTTTGTTGACTACCAACCTGTGACAGGTCATGAGGTGGTTTTGGAAGACAATAGTCATGTTGAAGTAGTTGGGTTTGGAACAGTGAAACTTCAGTTGACTAGTGGGAAAGTTTTGACTCTTGAAAATGTTTTTCATATGCCTGCAATCATCAAGTGTTGCATATCTGTTAGAAAACTTACTAAGATGGGATTCATTGTGGGCTTTTGGGGTGAGGGCTGTGACATTAAGAAGGGTCATGAGATCGTGGGAAATGGATACGTCGAGGACGAATTGTATCGGTTGAGTGTCGTGGATGAAGATCGAGGTGCTGACTACAACCCAATGATCGATCACGAGGTTAATTTGGACAACAATGATCATGCGGATGTGGCAGGGATTAGTACAAAGGCCCCTCGCTTCACCACAGGCGAAGCATTTACTCTTCCAGAAGTTCATTATGTACCCACATTCAGTTGCAACGTCTTATCCGTTTGCAAACTTGATGAAATGGGAATCAGCATGTATTTTGGGGGTGGGGAATGTTTCGTCAAGCAGGGTCACGTGGTCATTGGGAAAGGGCACAAGGAGGACGGATTATATCGGACGAGCTTCATGGAAGAATGCCGAATTGCCAAAGTAGTGCATGATGAAACAATAGGCTTGTTGATTTTAAATGAACACCCAGAGTTGACCAAAGCAAGGGCTCGAGGTTGGTACTTGCTTACTAGGTGCACAGTTCATGTTTGTAACTCGAGGGACATGTTTATGGACTACCAACCAGTGACTGGTCATGAGGTGATATTGGAAAACAATAGTCATGTTGATGTGGTCGGGTTTGGAACAGTGAAGCTTCGGTTGACAACTGGGAAAGTTTTGACTCTTAAAAATGTTCTCCATATGCCTGCAATCAAGAAGTGTTGCATATCCGTTAACAAGCTTATGGAGATGGGATTTAGCTTGGGCTTTGATGCTGATGGATGCTATGTTAAGAAGGATCAGCAGATCGTTGGGAATGGGTGCACTGAGGATGGATTGTATCGATTGAGTGTCATCGATGAACGTTCAGGTGAGAATCAGGCGTGAGCGTGGTTGTTTAGATTACCACTTTGGTTAATGGTAGTTTTTGTCCACAAACTCTTCTAAGTGCATACTTTTGACCTCATGCTTGCTATAGAATCTGAAGTTATGTTCAGTATGGTTCTATGCTTGATAATCGATTAGCTTATTATTCTTGTCAAATTTACACCACATTGCGGTAGCTTTTATGTTATGTATATTAGTATACGTATACAGGTTTTAGTACAAACAGCCTATGAAGATACACTGCGCTGGAAGCTGAGTTTCTGTTCAGAATATGCATCTGCTCCTAAGGTTGACACAACGCGTCTTCAAACACTTGCATGAAGTGTAGTGTCATGAGCGATGAACCCATCTCGTTTGTCACAGGACATGACTGCGCCTAATTTTTTTGTTAAAAAGTTTAGTTTAACATAGATAATCAACAATTTACATGTAAATATAGTAATGTTTCAATATATGGTTAATGAATCACCATGACTTTGCTGAAGACTAATAATTCCAAGAAAATAAGGTCTAAGAGGAATGATGTTTCCAACAATGCTATTAGTTTGTATACGCTGTGAATTCAGTGGTACGACGGTGGAGGTTATTGACCTCGTCTGAAATTTATACTTTGTATGACGATGTTTGTTGGTAGGGATTTTTATCCCAGTTTATTTATCATGGTTCAACTAGGGGTGAGATCAATAAAGATCACATAAAAACTAAAGATCAAATGGATCAATCTCAACCATCCATTTTTGATCAAATTAATTAAATTAACTTTCACCCTTATATTTAAACATTAAATATCTCACAAATCGTTAATAGTTGGATAAAACTAATTATACCATTGCGACAAGAATAAAATTATCTTTCTATAGAGATCCAATATTGTATACTTTCGACGAACTTATTTTTTATCGTTTTTTCCGGGTTTCGATATAATATACTATAAATGAATATTTTAAAAATACTCTTTTGTGTTAACACAACCCCTAAACTACAAACCCTAAACCTTAAAAACCCTAAGCCCTAAACCCTAAAAAACCCTAACCCTAAACCCTAAAAACCCTAACCACTAAACCCTAAACCCTAAACCATAAACCTTAAACCCTAAAAACCCTAAACCCCTAAAAACCCTAACCGCTAAACCCAAAAAACCTAAACCATATCCGCTAAACCGTAAGAAACCTAAACCCTTAACCACTAAAAAGCTTAACCCAAAAAAGTCAAACCCTAAACTCTAAAAACCTAAACCCTAAACCCACAAAAAAGTCGAAAAAAAATTCTTCGAAAGTATATGATGTGGGATATCAAATTAAAGGTAATTTTATGCTTGTCGTAATGGTATGATTAGTTTCGTCTAACGATCAATGGTTTGTGAGACATTTAGTTTTTAAAAATGAAGGTGAAAGTTTATTTTATTGTTTTGATAAAAAAAATGAATGGTTGAGAATGGTTCATTTGATCTTTAATTTTTCTTTGATCTTTATTGAACCAAACTCGGTTCAACTAATATAGAAATGTATATTTTGAGTGTCTAACTTAACTACCTTATAACACGACTTAATTAAAAGTGTCTTAACTTAACCGCCTTATGCCACGACTTTAAGGTTATCAGTTATGTAAGCACCTTGAAACGGACACTCGTAATTATCATTCAAAAAAAGACGTCGTTCCTTGCTTTCTACATATGCCAAGCGGCACACGGACTAGAAACCTCCAACTCTTGCACATGTACTCTTAAAAATTGTTCCTTCAAACCCATATTAACTTAGGATTTTAAGGTGGGTGTTGCATAATTTTTTTTAAACGGTCTTGCACAATTTTTTTCAGCAGAAGTATTAAAATTTGCAATTAGGGGTGCAAACGAGCCGAGCTACTCGCGAGCTACTCGAGCTCGACTCGATAAAAAGCTCGAAACGAGCCGAGCCTTGTCGAGCTCGAGCCGAGCTCGAGCCTGAAAATTAACTCGTTTACTTATCGAGCCCGAGCTCGAGCTCGAGCTTCGCTTATTGAGCTTGAGTAGGCTCGTCGAGCCTTATCGAGCCACAACAATAAAAGCCATATAGCCCTCTGTTTAAAATAAAGTCATATAGCCCATGTTTAGTCCAATAACAGCCCAGAGTAACCCTAATCTCACGGGTTATAAAAGCACCCAAACTAAGCAACCCTAATCTAATATTTTCTCAACAAGTGCAGTTATTCACAAGAGCACAAGAGTTATCGGCTTCAAGATCTTGTCAAAGCAAGGTCTCGGGTAGGTTCAGTTGTTTTGTGTTATGTAATAAAGATCGATGATGGCTTGTTGGTATAGGTCTATAAAGATCTTTAATGTTCTGGTTCTTCGAACCCATAAAGGCCTGAGATCTTTTTCATTTTAATTTTTGAGTGTGTTGAAATTGGATTAAGCTGTTTTTCTATTGACTTTCGGATCTTCATCTTCATTTTCATGCGTAAGTAAATAATATGCAGTCAAATCTAATATCTGTAGCACAGTTTCCCATTGAAAATATCATCTTGACTTGGCACTTATTTTACTTGCATAACACCTAAAGAATATCATTGTATTCAGAAAGTAAGATTATTACTAATTACTCTATAATATATAATTTTGTAATGATATTTGACACTACTTATATGTAAACGATCAGCGCATAAATTGTTTCAGGTCAAGCTAAATTTTGTAGTGAGGATAGATTTGTTGTTAGTTTATGGTTGTTGACTGGGATCTACAGCGAGATGAGTTGTTGGACAATAGAATGGCTGTTGTTGGTTATTGATTTATGTTGGCTATGGTGGTTTAGATATTGAGTTGTTGACTGTGATTATCTGTAATTTCTTTCTTTGACCTTTTTTTCCGTATATGGACTGAGCTCGAGCCGAGCTCGAGCTTTGTGAAAAGTTTACGAGCCGAGCTCGAGCTCGAAAATAAAGGCTCGGATCGAGCCGAGCTCGAGCTCGAGCTCGAAAAAAACCTGACGAGCCGAGCTCGAGTATAGTAAAGCTCGGGCTCGGCTCGTTTGCACCCCTACTGATAAAAAACTGTGTAACATATCCTTTTTACCCCCCCCCCCCCCCCAATTCAAAACTAGTTATTTGTTAAGAAATGAGCTTATATCAAAAAAAAACTTCGAAAAACAATAAACGAGCAAAAAGAAACTATCAAACAATTAAAGATACATATTCAGGAAACAGAAATAGAATTCAAAAATGAAATAAATGTCTTTGAAAAGATACGTCTTATGAGAAGATTACGAGTACTCAATAGAACAAAAATAATTTGTGAAGAATGTCTTGAAACTACTTTAAAACAAGTTTTTTAAGATGAATGAAGTATTAAGTCAAGAATTACAAATTATTAACGCTGAAGCATGTGTACATCGACTAGAACACATTATTCTAGATCATTACAATAAGGAAGAATTAGAACAATTATATTTAGCTATAACAAACAAAATAGAAAGTAACAATAATAAAGGACTTAATTACGTGCGTAATAAAATTAGAAAAAGATTTCAAGAAAAAATACGACAAAAACAAATTCAATTAGAAGAAAAAGAAAAAGAACTAGATTTTGAAACCGATAATGCATACTTAACTTTCAAAATATTATTTGAATACTATGAAAAAAGAACTAAATTAGCTACAACTAAATTAACATGGGAAAATATATGGGAAGATAAAGAAATAAATACACTACAGATTATTTTCATACCACCATTTCCAAAAGAAAAAGTAAACCAATTAGCATTATTAGTACGAAAAATGAGGATTGCAGACTGTTTAGATGAATATAATCTAAATGCAACTAATGAAGAAGAATTAAAGAAACAATTTATAGAATATAATGAAAGAATGAAAAAATATTATGAATATTAGTCAGAAGAAATAAATGATTATTACGATGAAGAAAACGATTTTGATTATTATTTTGGAGAACCATTTTATGAAACAGATTAATTCATCATGAAATCTAAAGATAACCCAAATGCAACATTCATTAAAGTAACAATTGAAAGTAAGAAAATATTTGCATACGTCGATACTGGAGCATCAATATGTTTTGGTAAACGAAAAATATTAAGAAAATGGGAAAAATTAGAAAAACCAATGAAAATAGTAATAGCAGACAAATCAATACATAAAATATGGTATGTTGGAAGAATGATTCCAATACATATTAACCAAGAAAGATTTATTGCACCAAGCATTTATATGCATGATTCAGGTATAGATTTAATAATTGGAAACAATTTTTTAAAATTATACCAACCTTTCACTCAAACAGATAAATCAGTCATTATAAGAAATATGGAAACAGGAAAATTAGTAACAACACCAATAGTCACACAAACAGAATATATACGAATGTTAGCACGAAATATAAAATTTCAAGTAGAAATATTATTAATAATGAAAAAAGAACAAATAGAAAAAGCATTAAAAGAAGTATGTAGTGAAAATCTACTAGATACTATAAATACTAATAACATATTAGTATCTATAAAACTAAAAGATCCATTAGCAGAAATAAACATACCAAATAGAATACCTTATAGTATTAAAGATGTTCAAGAATTCAAAGAAGAATGTCAACAATTATTAGAAAAAGGAATAATAAGAGAAAGTTCAAGTCCTCACTCAGCACCAGCATTTTATGTAGAAAATAATAACGAAATCAAAAGAGGAAAAAGACGAATGGTTATAAATTATAAAAAGATGAATGAAGCAACTATAGGAGATTCCTATAAGTTACCAAGAAAAGACTACATTCTAGAAAAAATAAAAGGAAATACACACTTTAGCACATTTGATGCTAAATCAGGATACTGGCAATTAAGACTTGATGAAGCAACAAAACCATTAACAGCATTTTCTTGTCCTCCACAAAAACATTACGAATGGAATGTACTACCATTTGGATTAAAACAAGCACCATCAATCTATCAACGATTTATGGATAATGTTTTACAAGGACTAGATAATTTTTGCTTAGCATACATTGATGATATCATTGTTTTTACAAAAGGAGACGAACAAGAACATATAAAAGCAGTATCAACAGTTTTAAAAAGAATAAAAGAAAAAGGATTAATTTTATCACAAAAGAAGTCCAAATTGCTTCAAACCGAAGTAGAATATTTAGGACTAAAAATAGCAAAAAATGGAATTATTTCTTTAACAAGTAATACACAAGAAAAATTAAAACTTTTTCCAGATAAGCTAGAAGATAGAAAACAAATTCAAAGATTTTTAGGATGTTTGAATTATATAGCAGAACAAGGATTTTTGAAAAATCTAGCAAAAGAAAGAAAAGCTTTACAAAAGAAAATTTCTGAAAAAATTCGTTGGGAATGGACACCATCTGATACCCAACTTGTTCAACATATAAAATCAACTGTACAATGTTTACCGGAGTTATATAACCCGGAAACAAAAGATTTTTTGATTATTGAAACAGATGCATCAGACGATACATGGGCAGGATGTATGAAGGCAATTACAAATGGAAAAGAATTACTAGGATTAGATATTGACGGAATTCCAATCCCTCAATCTAATCTATCTATAGCACAAAATATTGATGGAAGTCAAATTCCTCAATCAAATTTAGCACTATTTAAATCATTATGTATTGACAAAGAAAAATTTCCTCAATCAAACTCATTATTTTTCAAAGCATCAGAAATTGAAAATACAACTATTTTGAAAACAGAAAAATACGATTCAAAATTATGCAAATATATTTCAGGAACATTTTCAGAAACAGAACAAAAATAAAGTACCCATGAAAAAGAAACACTTGCATGTTTAAAAACTTTGAAAAAATGGAAAATTGATTTATTACAAACAAGATTTGAGTTACGAACAGACTCAAAATACGTAACAGGTTTTTGGAGATACAAATTACAAGAAGACTACTGTAGAGGTCGACTCATTCGTTGGCAACTACAACTACACCAATTTCATCCATATATCAAGTATATAAAGAGCACCAACAACTCATTTGCTGATACACTCACACGAGAATGGAAGGAATAATTAAGCAAGTTCAGCACCAATACCAACAAAAACTAGAACAAATCACTTCACTAGAAAACCAACTAGCCATTGCCAAAAAAGAAGAAGAAGAGTTAGCAAACACCATAAAATACCTAACCCGAAACTCAAATTCAGAATCAACTTCAGAGTCAGCAAAAATACCAACACCATCAAAATCAGCAAAAACACCAAACCCATCAACACCAGTAAAACCAACACCATCAGCCTCAAAAACCCAAACCTCATGTTCATCCTCACCAGCAAAAACCGAATTTACAAAAATGCAAGAAGAAATTCAAGAAATAGTCGATAATTCAAGCACTAGGAAGAAAAAATGGTACGTTATTTTTAATGGACCATTCAAAGGCATATATTCCGATTGGGCACTAGCAGGACCACACATAATAGGACAAAGCGTTACCCACAAGAGTTACGCATCAAAAGAAGAAGCAAAGCAAGCATTAGACGAAGCATACAAGACAGTCACCACAGGAGAAGTTCAAAAATCAGGAAGATTTATTTCTCTTAATCAGCACTTTCAGAACAAAATGAAAAAATTACAAGGAATGGATTTATTAAAAAGCATTCCAACCACAAAAGACAAAGAAGAAATGAAGAAACCATCAGTCGAGAAATTCCAGCAACTATGGGATAGTCTAATACACTATGGCGAAGCACAAGCATCCAGACTTTTTTATCCAAGAGATAGAAGAGTAGGACCAAAAGCAGTATTCATGCCAGGAGCAGCACCAATGGATATTTATAATTATTATATCCATGGTTTAGCAGATACAATATACACAAACGGAGAAAGCACCAGAGAATTTGAAGAATTTCCAATCAAGATACAAAGAGCCATCAAGTCATACAATGATCTTTTTGCAAAAGGAAGACCCTTGTATTTCAGTATGCGTTCAAGTTACCCAGTATTCAATAAAGAGCAAAAGTTACTAGTACCAGCAATCACTTTGGCGGAATTAGGAGTTAGCAGCTCAAATTATCCAGACAGAGACGAAGTACAACCAACAACACCATCTATTGAAAATTTCATCTCAGCATTAGCAGGAGTCTATTTTTCATCACTCAAAATAGGCACTGGAAGAAATCAAAAATCAGAAATCAGAGTCAACCACTTTTCAAACAACACACTAATTTATTCAAAATTAACAGGAGTAAAAATTACAGACGAGCAGCAAAAAACCTTATCAGAATTCGAAGCACCCTTTGAATTTTTTACAGGGCCTTTAGAATCGCTCCCTGAAGACTTCAAAATAGCACTATGTCAGCAACTAAGAAATATAACAAGACATGCATGTGAGTTTTGTGCAGAAGCTCAAATGGAAGAATGAAGAATCATTGTAATTAAAAAAAAAAAAAAAAAAGAAAAAAAAAATTATGAAAAATAAAATTCCAAAGAGTCATGAAGCATCATTGACAACGCAAAGCAAGAAGACAAAAGATCAAGCATCATTGAAGAAAAATCATGAAGCATCACTGACGACGCTAGAAGACAACAAAAAGAAGACAAAAGACCAAGCATTATTGAAGACGCGTAAAATGCGCCAGCACAGTTGTCCACAGCTGTATTCTATTATTGTACTTTTTATCTTTTTCTTTAGAGTGGGTGAGATGTGATAAAAAGTAGTTTGTATTTTAGTAAAAAGTTGTTTGTAAGATAGCAATAATGTAAAGGTAACCATGTAAGGCCTGTCGGCCACATAGTAGTGCGTTAGGTGTGAATTATTAGTGTCAATAATGTAGGAGGAACTATTCCTACTACTTTATGTAACTATAAATAGAGACTTAGTCTCAAGTAATGAAGTATGAGTTTTATGAGTGAAAACCGTATGTGTTTTTAGAGATTAAATTCTCTCTCTCTCTCTGTTGAAGATTTTAATCTTCTGAATAGCAGGGCTCATCAGTTGAAACGATACAGATTCGTTTCTGAATAGCTGATCACTATCCATTAGCACCTATAAGAATCCATCGCATAGCAAGCGAATTATCATTCAAAATTATCATCAATCATCACCACCTTTATCACTAAAAGCCACCAATCCGTTTACTCAAATTCGTTTCCAATTCAAAAGAATCATACGAACACATGGACCTATATGCCAACAACCACCGTTCATCATTCAAATTATTCACAAATTTTGCAGGTACTCATTCCGCGTTACCGTCGAGCCTTATCGAGCCACTACAATAAGAGTCATATAGCCCTCTGTTTAAAATAAAGTCATATAGCCCATGTTTAGTCCAATAGAGTAACCCTAATCTCACGGGTTATAAAAGCACACAAACTAAGCAACCCTAATCTAATATTTTCTCAACAAGTGCAGTTATTCACAAGAGCACAAGAGTTATAGGCTTCAAGATCTTGTCAAAGCAAGGTCTCGGGTAGGTTCAATTGTTTTGTGTTATGTAATAAAGATCGATGATGGATTGTTGGTATAGGTCTATAAAGATCTTTAATGTTCTGGTTCTTCGAACCCATAAAGGCCTGAGATCTTTTTCGTTTTAATTTTTGAGTGTGTTGAAATTGGATTAAGCTGTTTTTCTGTTGACTTTCGGATCTTCATCTTCATCTTCATTTTCATGCGTAAGTAAATAATATGCAGTCAAATCTAATATCTGTAGCAAAGTTTCCCATTGAAAATATCATCTTGACTTGGCACTTATTTTACTTGCATAACACCTAAAGAATATCATTGTATTCAGAAAGTAAGATTATTACTAATTACTCTATAATATATAATTTTGTAATGATATTTGACACTACTTATATGTAAAAGATCAGCGCATAAATTGTTTCAGGTCAAGCTAAATTTTGTAGTGAGGATAGATTTGTTGTTAGTTTATGGTTGTTGACTGGGATCTACAGCGAGATGAGTTGTTGGACAATAGAATGGCTGTTGTTGGTTATTGATTTATGTTGGCTATGGTGGTTTAGATATTGAGTTGTTGACTGTGATTATCTGTAATTTCTTTCTTTGACCTTTTTTTCCGTATATGGACTGAGCTCGAGCCGAGCTCGAGCTTTGTGAAAAGTTTACGAGCCGAGCTCGAGCTCGAAAATAAAGGCTCGGATCGAGCCGAGCTCGAGCTCGAGCTCGAAAAAAAACCTGACGAGCCGAGCTCGAGTATAATAAAGCTCGGGCTCGGCTCGTTTGCACCCCTACTGATAAAAAACTGTGTAACATATCCTTTTTACCCCCCCTCTAATTGGATATTGGAAACCCCCCCCCCCCCTCGCCTTCTATTTTCATGTTTATAACTTTATTTTTGTTATAAAATTATAAAACATAAAATGTAAAGTTTGATAAGTCAAAAGTATTAACAAACAAAAAATACGGAATATAAAACGGTAAAAAATTGTTTTTTCCTGGACAAAATGGGTAAAAATGGCTTGGGGGGGATTAAACCACTAAAGGGTGTATCCCATTCAAAATTTGTGTTAGGTTAAGTTTTTATTTTTGTATGAACAAATATATTATGATTTGAAAATCTTATAGTTAAATTGAATACTTAAAGTGATAGGGAGTGATGTAGTTAAGTTTTGATGAAAAACAAATTAGGGTTATGATTTAAGAAAAATTCATTAATAAATATAAAATTTTAAAAACACTATAGAGTAATCTCATTTTTATAAACTAGAATTATTAATATGTTGTAAAGTAAAACTATAGATTGATTATCTTTGCATTTCTTTTAGTATTATAGATATGAAAATTAGAAACTAAAACCCAGTAGATTCATCTCAATTTATCGGTTCAATTGCATGTAAGTTTGAAATTGGACAAAAACTTGAAAGATGTTATGAAAATTATACATATGTATAGAATCGGTTCGATCCGACAGTTGAAATTGTTGAACCGATGACTCAACCGGATGAATTAAAAAACCGTGTATTAGAACATTGTTTGCTTATATTACCAACCACTATAAATTGACTTGCCAGCTTAGTTATTCCCTGAGGAGCTCTGTCATGATTCTTTGCACATGTTAGCTTCTGATACTAAATTCTAGACATTGGTTTTCAATGTTTGTTCTTTACATGACATAGCGTGTGATGATGGTGGCTATTCTTTTTTTTCTTTTTTTTTTTTTTTTTAAGAAGCAAAGATTTTATTAGGGTAAATGCTATATAATAGCAACGAACTTACAGATTTGTCTCGGATTGATTAATCTAATAATTTATTACCGATTTGAACAATGTACTTAAAAGTTTTGTCCTAATAATAACAACCATGCTAACGACCGTCAGTTCTGTTAGTTATCATGTGACAACGTTAGTCCATTAACCAAACAAGCGTTTGCAAAATTAGTCCTTTTACTAACGTTCGTTTTGTTTTTCATTTTTGGTCCTTTTGATTATTATTATTATTCTAAAAAACTTATAAAATTTCTAAAAAAATTATAAAAAATCAAAAAAATATATAAAAATTCGGAAAAACTTATAAAAATTCGAAAAAACTTATAAAATTAGAAAAATTTATAAAAATTTGAATTTTTTTTAAAAATTAGAAAAATTCGAAAAAATTTATAAAAATTCAAAAAACTTGTAAAATTCGAAAAATTTATAAAAATTCAAAAAATTTATAAAAATTCGAAAAATTTATAAAAATTCGAAAAATTTTAAAAATTTTGAAAATATTATAAAAATTCAAAAAATTATAAAAATACGAAATTTTTTGAAAAATTCAAAAAATACAAAAAATTTTATAAAAATTCAAAAAATATATAAAAATTCGAAATTTTTTTAAAAATTCAAAAAATTTATAAAAATTATAATTTTTTTTTAAAATTAAAAAAAATCGAAAAAGTTTTCAAAAAAATTTCGAATTTTTCAAAAATTTTTGAATTTTTAAAATTTTCGTATTTTTAAAATTCGAAGTATTCGAATTTTTCAAAAATTTTCGAATTTTATAAGTTTTTCGAATCTTTTCGAATTTTTTGAATTTTTAAAAAAATTCGAATTTTTAAAATTTTTTCGAAGTTTTTTAAATTTTTTCGAATTTTTATTTATTTTTTTGAATTTTTATAATTTTTTCGAATTATTCAAATTTTTTAAAGTTTTTTGAATTTTATAATTTTTTCTAATTTTATAGGTTTTTTTTAATTCTTATAAATTTTTTCGAATTTTTCAAAAATTTTTGAATTTTTAATTTTTTTTTTCGAATTTTTATAAGTTTTTGAATTTTTATAAATTTTTTCGAATTTTTATAAATTTTTCTAATTTTATAAGTTTTTTTCCAATTTTTATAAATTTTTTCAAATTTTTCAAAAATTTTCGAATTTTTAAATTTTTTTCGCATTTTTATAAGTTTTTTTAATTTTTATAAATTTTTTTGAATTTTTTAGAATAATAATAATAATCAAAAGGACCAAAAATGAAAAACAAAACGAACGTTAGTAAAAGGACTAATTTTGCAAACGCTTGTTTGGTTAATGGACTAACGTTGTCACATGATAACTAACAGAACTGACGGTCGTTAGCATGGTTGTTATTATTAGGACAAAACTTTTAAGTACATTGTTCAAATCGGTAATAAATTAGTAGATTAATCAATCCGGGACAAATCTGTAAGTTCGTTGCTATTCTATAGCATTTACCCATTTTATTATGCCACAAAGGCAACGACAAACAACAACAAAAAACAACGAGCTCCAAGATAGAGCACCGGAGAAAGAAACATCAAAACAAAATGCACCAAGAACCAAAAAATTAGGGAAGTGAAGATGAAGCCAATTCACCGGGATTTTGGATCCAATTTTCCCAAGAGAAGTGTTTCCTGGAAGAACGATTATAGGCCCATAAAAGAGACAATCTTTGCATCGAAGGAAAAATATCCTCATGAAGAATGGCATTTGCCTCGGCGTCCGAAGAAGCATGAAGAATTTTGTTTCTCCAAATAAATGTCATACAAACCGCGTGAAATAGTTTTGCAACCGACTTGTTCTGAATAAACCCCGGCTTTCCTTTAAGAATTTCCATTAAAGACGGATTGTATAATTGAGGAGACCTCCACCAACTCCATAACTTACGTCATATAATTTTAATTATGGGACAAGAGAGGAAACAATGTTGTTGAGATTCTTCATCTATGCCACAAAATAGACATACAATCGAGGGAATTAACACCCCACGACGAATCAAATTAGATCTAGTGGGGAGCCGGTTTAAAGCCATACGCCAAACACATACATTCACCTTACGCGGTACCCATGAATTCCAAATGAAAGGGGGATTGGGGTCGTTGTTCGAAAACAATTTATCCTGTACGGCTGTACTTAATGATTTAACTGAAAACACACCTGAATCATCGAAAGACCAAAACCATTTATCATCAAGGTGAGACTCAAGAACAAGACCGTTAATGAGACTTACAAGAAGATCTAATTCCCTAGATGCACGGCCACTTGGATGTCTTCTCCACGCCCACTTAGATTGCCAAGAGCCATCTTCAAGCACCCATCTATCAGCCACAAAACAATTCTTACTTGTTTCAAGAGCGTATAATCTAGGAAAACAATTTTTCAATGGCCCGTGGTTTTTTATCCAACAATCAGTCCAAAAGTGGGTTTGATTTCCACTCAGAACTTTTCTTTCCATCAAATTATTTAGATGGATGCCCATATGCTCTAAATCCAAACAACTTCTAACAATATTTGCCCATGTACCTGAGTTGCGCACATGACCTGTGGTCTGGTCAAAGCCACCATTAACACCATGAATATCGACAATCACCCTTCTCCATAGAGCGCCACTTTCATTGAGAAAATGCCACTTCCATTTACCCATCAACCCCATATTTTTAACTTTGATACTTTCGACTCCTAGGCCACCATTTTTAGTGCTAGACATAATTTTCTTCCAACTGACCCAAACCATTTTCTTCTCATCATCTTTGAAGCCCCAAAAGAATTTTCGTCTAATTGATTCAAGAAGTGAAATCACTGATGTGGGGGCTTTAAATACAGAAATGTTAGTGCAAATATTACGATATTTAAACTAAACGGTTTCTTCGGTTTTAATAATGACAAACATGTAACTTGTAATACATAACGTAAAATGTGCAAGTTACTTGTAAACACAAATCATCAATGCATACTTACATCAACACCTCCCGACGTCTCAAGTATGCTTCAACGAAGTCGTAGATTTCCATCCCGACATAAATCACTCAAGGTATGGACAAACAAATCTACTACTTGACAAATGATCAAAGGATTATAATTTTCTAAACTTCACATTTTTATAAATGTGACAAAACATTTTTCAAAAATACATTTTACAAATTATTTTTGAATTAAAAAGAAATGTTTTATTTGGAAAAATCATTTCAAATTATTTTGAATTACCAACAGTCATTTTCCCCCCCAAAACAGCTCCAACTTCCCCAAATAAACCTTCCCCACAAAAGACAAAAAAGGGAGTGTCCACGGCACCATTAAGTATGGACGGCTCCACTAAATTTAGTGGAGCCGTCGGGTATTTAGTGGAGCCGTGGGTCTGTAACGGTCAGATTTTCCCTTGCCTATAAATAGTGGACCATTCCACACTTCCAACTTGATTTTTCCAGTCCTTTTTCTCTGGTCTTATCCCTCTTCACTTAGATAACTTTCTTTGATCATTTGGAGAGTCTTAGGTTGTTTAAGAGTGATCCAATCATCCACTCAAGTGATCCTCTTCATTCCTCTTGATTAGCAAGAGAAGAACACAAAGTATCCTAGATACAAAGTGTTGTCATCCCTCTTGATTAGCAAGAGAAGAACACAAAGTATCCTAGATACAAAGTGTTGTCATCCCTCTTGATTAGCAAGAGAAGAACACAAAGTATCCAAGTAGATACAAAGTGTTGTCATCCCTCTTGATTAGCAAGAGAAGAACACAAAGTATCCAAGTAGATACAAAGTGTTGGAGTTGTTAGGTCTTGTAACATTTGTTACACTCTTGATTGTATCATAGAATACATCAAGATTACTTTTCTTTTGTGAGAGAGTGAGTCAAGATCATTGTGATCTTAAGAGATAGTGAAGATCTCTTAAAGCCATTGGGCTTGTGTGATTGATCATGTGGATCAAGGGTAGATCGGGTAGATCGTGGTAGATTGGTGCTAGCTAAGATTAGCACTCGACATCTAGCTTAGTGTCGGAAATAGGATAAGCGACGTGTATGGTGTAGATCGGGTAGATCGTGGTAGATTGGTGCTAGCTAAGATTAGCACTCGACATCTAGCTTAGTGTCGAAAAACAAGTTAAGCGACGTGTACGGTTTTCTCCGCCTAAAGGGAGTTTGTTGATTAGTGAAGTAACTCTCGAGTTAGGTACTCGGGGAGTGGAGTAGGGCAAAGAGGAGCTTCGTGACCGAACCACTATAAATCACCGTGTCCGGTTTGCGCCTTCTAACTTATCTTTTTACTTTCATTTCATTAGTTATCGCTTTATATTTATATTTGCATTGCATATGTGTTTGTGTGGCTTGTTGCTCATGTAGTGATTGATCATGTATGTTCCATGGTTTGATTGTGCATATGTTGTAGTTTACTATAGTCATCTCTAGATGCTATATACTCATTGTTGACACTCTTCATATTACGTCACACTTGATCGGGTGTTTGATACAAAAGTTTTAAGTTTTTAAATGGAAACGTATTCACCCCCCCCCCCCCTCTACAGTTTCCAAAATTGGTACCAGAGCCACGTCGCTCAAATTTTTAAAACAAATGGTTTTCAAAATTGAGTACGATCCATGTATCAAATTACCCATGAAGGTGATAAAAATATGAAAAGTATTTAGTTGCTTAATACTTACAAGTTTTGTTGTTAAGTATACTTTGTCATACTAGCTTGAAGGTTTTCTTAAACCACTAAAAGAACAGTGTCTTTAAGTGTCCGGTCATGTTTTCAGAACGAGTCATTAAGTCATGCAGTTCTGAATCAGAAAACAGACCACGGTACCACTAAACATTGTACGGTACCGTTATATTTAATGGTACCGTGGGTCATTTAACGGTGCCGTGCATCTGATTGTCTGTTTTTCATTTTTGGTTCATTTTCAAAAATCCATATAAAATCAACCATAAGTCTGTACGAGTCGTGTCCGTTATATTTAATGGTACCGTGGGTCATTTAACGGTGCCGTGCATCTGATTGTCTGTTTTTCATTTTTGGTTCATTTTCAAAAATCCATATAAAATCAACCATAAGTCTGTACGAGTCGTGTCGCCCATCATTTTAAATGATGTTGAGTCTACTTTCATTTCAGAAACATTTTTATGAATTAGTTCTAAATGAGAGTATGTTAAAGTCCTTGATTTTCAACTAAAGGTCTTCTGGTCATGCAGTTTGCATAAATTTTTGGTCAAACTAAAAAAGGGCGATTCAACTTTTAAACCTTGACATGTTTTCAAAGTGACTCAGCAAAAATCTTTGAAATGGGGAGGAAACAAATTCATTGTCAAATAAAATCAAGCTTAGTATACATTGTTATACATAATACACAAAATGACGATAAGTATTTTTGTGTGTTAAGCTAAATTGCTATTTGCTTATTATAGTTTTTCGATTTATGCATTTATAAGGCTCATGCTAAATCACTTGCACTATATTAAGTAATTAGTTTGTATTGCATATTGGCATCAACCATTTGTCTTGCATTTGTTGCAAGTTCTTAAAATGGTTTAGTAACTTTCTTAGGAATAGAAACTAAGTTGGTAGATCATGTGTGTTGAAAGATATTGTCTTACACAATTATTTTTCCAAAGGTTTAAGTGTAAAATGTATATCACCCCAAAACACTTAACACTTTCATAAAATCCGTAACATGATCTTTAAAACATTACATCATTTTGTCTTGTTTGACCATGGGTTGTCTAAACAAGATAAAAGGTAATTTTAATACATTAGTATTTAAGTAAAAGAAAATGTATTAAACTTGCAGTGATTTAACACACATACAAAATGTTTTAAACATTTAGTATTTTACGTATGTTGTATAAAAATAGTTAAGATAATTATTTTTATACTAATGAGGTGTCGAAAAACTAAAAGTATTATACTTAATAATATAAATAGTTTTTCTCAAATAAAAATAAATGACAATATCGAAGTAGTAACTTAATATGTCATTAACCTTACACATACAAGCAGTATTAGAATATATGGAACACACTCCTTAAATTTTTATTTTCTTTTTAAAAGGAGTGATCGTGAGGGTCAAGAAAGATCTCGAGTACATATCAATTCATTATTCAAATTATGATTGATATCATCATCGAATCTAATTGACAAGTTTTCGAGTGTGGACATGAAATTGGAGTCATTATTTGTTTAGCTTCAAGATAACATCAAAACATGATGAAACATATTATCTTGAATCTACATACTCAATCACACTCGATTGTTATGAAAATAATGACGTCCTTTCAAGACTAAAATAATATGCATCGGATCATAACTCACACTTGTGTTGAAGATGCCATGTTAAGTCTTCTTGTCCAAAGGTTGTGTTCCAAACTTTAAACTAACATGTTTAAAAGATACATAAAATACACAACCAAGTAGGATTGACAACTTGGATGTTTCATCCGAAATATACAAGTAATTTACATTGCAATGCAATTAGTAAATGTGTCATTTCCGAAAAACCAAACAAGTGCAAACAAACAACATATGTAAACTTTGCTCATGAACAACTCAACACTCAAAGTCACATGTCTAGTAAAAGTGTCATACATAATATATGTAAGTCATCAATCTTTGAGAATATCACATGTATTTCTCTTATCAAAAGATTGACAAAGGATAACCTATATCCTATGCATTTTATTTTCTTTGTGACATGAATGGTTATGTTACAAGAGAATACATTGCATCCTGTTAACAAATATAGGATATTAGAGTTGAATAATAACCTAATATGACATGTGTCATTGCATAAACAAGTAAAATTGGTCATACACTAAAATACTTGTTTCACAAAGCATTCTTAAGAGTGATAAGTTTCCTCTTAGAAAAGCATACTTGTTGAAATAAACAGTATGTCTCATTTCAAATAAAATGCTCACAAGATCTATTGAGGTAAGTAATTAACCTCTACTAGATTCTTTACTCAAGATATGCAAAGGAGCATTCTTGAAACACAAACGATGTAGTAGATTCTACATTGTATCACATTAGAGTGTCTCTTGGTTCTAGGAAACCAAATCGTGTTAAAATAACATGTAACAACTCAACAAACAAAGATGTTGTCCAAGAGATCTTAAAATACACCATCTCCATCAAATAACCTCTAAATCTCAAACACGAAATTAAAACATTTCGCTTGCCTTTGTTAGGAGTTGTGTAAGACATGTCATTTTCTTAACCGACTTTCAAAGTATGGTTAATTGAGTCATATTAGGCCATGTATAAGCAAAACATGATAACATCATCTTTGCTATACTTTGATAGGCAAATATAGGAATCTGAATTCTTCTAACATGAGAATGACTACTGGAGAACCTATCGCACTAGAAATTCAATTTGACCTAACGGTTGGATTGCTTCCAGGAGAGAAGTTGGGTTCGTGTATAACCCGTAAAAATGGTCGTGTTTAGCCTTAATTGAGCACCACTAGTGATAGTCTCATACTCATTCTCTAACTTGAAAAATTTTCATTCCTACATTTGACTAGAGATAGTTTACATCGGTGAACTATATCTCCCATTAGGATGTCATCTTGAACAAGTAGTAATTAGGATCTGCCTTAGCAAACCTAGATTACTTGCATCCCACATACGTGTTTCAAAATGATAACATGTTCTCATAAGATATGATTAAATGTCTTCATGATCTTAAATGCTAAATGATTATCATGTTTTGCATGATGGTTGCATTTATTCCTTATGTGCATTTTACATGATTTGCTTGTAAAGTTTGCACCCACACTATGCTCTTTTGACACATTAGGAATTAGGTATGCCCATCACTATGAACCCTTAGAAGTCATAGAGCCATACACTAGTGTCAAAACCCATAGGTCAAAGTAGTCGCGAAGTTACCCTAATTCCCCAGTCATCACTTCGCCTTCTTCCAAGTAATACACCCTTTTGTCATGGGAAGGTTAGGAACAAACCTAGTAGAACTCGGAGTAGGGTTGACAACTTAAATATTTCATCCGAAATATTCAAGTAAGTTTAACTTGCGATCGCAATTGTTAAATGTCATATCCGAAACATCATACTTAAGCCTTTTAACAACATATGTTAAAACGCTCATCCAAAGGACTCACAAGTTACTATATAAGTAATTAGTAGTTCCTTTCATCCTCGTGTGTATATACACATCTTAAGATCCCAAACCCTGCTGCAAATCAGCACCATAGGCCTAGCTTTACATCTTTCAAAACCCCATGAAACACTCACGTGCGAAACACATAGAAACCCTTAAATCAACCAAACCTCTCAACCGAGAATCCCCTTACCATCTCCGTCTAGGTCTAGGAATGATGGAACATTTTCCATAAAACTTATGACTATTTAAATATTTCACTGGAAATATTAAAGTCATCTCTCGTACCCCTCTTATGATTACTTGAATATTTCACTGGAAATATTGTAGTCATCTCGTGCGTCTCGTCTCATGACTCTTCAAATATTTCACTGGAAATATTGAGTCATTCTTTAAATCCCTCTCATGACTATCTAAACATTTCACTGGAAATATAAAGTCATCCCTCACGTTCCTTGCATGATCTCTTGAATATTTCACTGGAAATATTGAGATCATCTATTCTATTTCGTGTCATGACTTTTAGATATTTCACTGGAAATATCAAGTCATTCCCTCGATCTCGTCCCATGACTGTTAGATATTTCACTGGAAATGTCAAGTCATATCCTGTGTCTCGTCTGATGACTTTTTAAATATTTCACTGGAAATATTAAGTCATCTTTCACATCGCTCTAATGACTACCTATGTATTTCCTCGGAAATATAAAAGTCATTTATTCTCGTCCAGTACCGGTAAAAGAATTTATTAGGTATAAATTCTCTCCTCGTGTCGAAAAATCTCCCTTAATCAACGAAGATTTATTTGTAAAATCCTCTTAAACTCCAATGACAACTTAAATATTTCATCCGAAGTATTTAAAGTTTATTTAATTTGCGAAATGCAATTAAATGTCATTTCTCGTTCTCGACAAACGTTTATCGAATCCCGGTGGATTCATTCATAAAGGAATTTATTCGGTATAAATTCTTTTAATCTAAGGTCCAGAAAAATCACAACATATGTGAAATTTCTTTGTCTGAAATCTAATTCTGGGTCAAAACTGACCTCAGCAGGTCACGATACTCTTTAATAGGGGACAGTATCGTTATTTTTAACGGTACCATCGGACCGTTATTTGCTGAGACAGTTTATTCTCACTGTTTCAAAACCACTATCGAAACACACTCGATGTAGTCTTGAACCAGAACCGTATCCTATCAGAACAGATTGTATCTATCTTCTGATTCCTAAGCCTTCTTCCCTTTCACTTCCGCATGGTACTAAACACTACCAATGCTTCCGCATCCCACTCATCTCACACACACTTCAAACGAAGACATTAGGATACGTAAAGATAACCCTCCTTCATCAACATAGATAACCCTATAACCTTATCACCTACCTCACAACCCTGAAGATTTTATCTTCTTAACCCTTAGGATATCTCCAAGTAACCACATGTCTCATCATATAAATATTCTATGAATATTCACAATGGTTGAGAAGAGCTACGTGACTTCAAAGGTGAAGTTTATCGTATGCTATCCACTACTTGTCATGACGTTACTAAGCTCATCGCTTCAGTCAACGTTTGTTTTCCTCTTTATCTTTTACATCTTGTCCGGATGGTCATAGATTAAGGGGGAGTGAAAACACACTCATATAGTCTTTCACCAAACACCCTCAAGAACACACAAATGTGGTTCTTATTCTCTAGGAAACTTCCCTTTAGCTGCCCAGAACTAGGCTACACAGGAAAATTCGTGACTTCCAGGTCACGGTACCGTTAAATAGGCTACGGTACCGTTAAATTTAACGGTACCGTGTGGTATTTAGTGGTACCGTACCTATGTTTGACGAATTTTCACTATTTCCTTTAGATCCTTGCATTCCTAACCTCAAACCTGCAAAATTTTGCAAACTCACATACACCCTAGGATTCCCTCACTACACCATAGGACTCTAACACCAACTTTAGTTCGAATCCCACAACTCTTGCCTATATAAGGCCTCACCATTGCAAGCTTATCATGCATCTCACCTTCAAACCTCACATTAACATCATCATCACACTCAAACCTTTTAGCTACACTTCACTCTTGACAGTGACAGTTAGTCTAAGAACCTTCAACCCATAGATCATCACACTCAAACCTTATAACCTTCAACTCATCACACTCAAACCTTACAACTACTCCTCACTTTGGATAAGTGATAGTTAGTTCAACAACCTTCAATCCTCACAAACACACGAAACCCTTCATGCACCAAATTATCCCTAACACACAACTAGGATCATCCAACCTAGAAACCTAGAACTTCATTACCTTAACCCCGTTAGAGATATCCACCAACAATCCTGTTAGGATCACATGCACCTTTTCTTTTTCCCTTTTGAAATATATCATGCATCTCATTGTCAGTGCAAATGATATATTAACCTAAACCATCCTTTCCCACCTTTCCTCAAAGGGCAAAACCAACATCTCCAACCACATCATCATCATCCTCCACCTTTAGGATTCCTACACCCTTACCTCCACCAAGTCCACTACAACCTTTAGCTATCACACTAACCCTATCACCATCAAACCTCTTTGGACTTGGCACCAACACATCATCCTTATCACCATCACCATCACCACAACCTTTAGCTCTCATACTAACCTTGTCACCTACATCTCCTTTTGAACTTGGCACTAACACATCATCCTTATCACTATCACCATCACCACAACCACTAATGGGTCATCCCATTATTTATCCCCTACAACCACATAACCCAAGTTGTCCTTGTTGTCACCACAACCAACACTCTCCCACCTTATGGAATTATTTAAGTATAACCTCTATCGAGTCTACTTTATGGCACGACTTGTCATAATAGTAATCATTTAGAGTATGTCTTATTAACAAACTATCCTTAACATCAATCATCTTAGGTAGATGATTATGTTGTTCAAAAGGTTTGTTAGAACTTTCCTTCCCAATGACAACTTGGAAGAAGTCATTTAATGCGTCAATCAATGAACGAATCTCGTTCTTGATTAGTGTGATTGAGTGAACAATTACACCTTAGGTTTCGGTCGGGTTGTGACACTTACGTGTTAACATAGTTTAACCTATGCATGTCTTGCTATGTGTATTCTATCCTTATAATGCTGCTCCTATACTGTTATATATTATGCTGCACGAAGCTAACCCTTGATGTAGGAAAAATCTTTGTAAGAATTTGATCCATGGATCCACTAGATACTAAGGTAAATAAACAAGGGGTTTAAGTCACCATAGGGGAGCATTGAGCTAGGGGGAGCTCGGGAGTATTTGAATACATAGCATGGAGTCGTCTTCACAAGTGTTGATAGAAGGCTTCATTGGGATGATGCAAGCTCGCCTTTCGGGGGAGAAAGAATAGTAGTGCAATAAGGGGGAGTAGGAAGTAAATCCAAGGAAGCGCTCGAGGCAACTACCTTTTTGATTCGACAAAAGGGGGAGAAGGAAGTGTAAACAGGTAACTTTTACATTTTACTATGTCTTACGGTTTACATATTTGTCATCATCAAAAAGGGGGAGATTGTTAGTGCAAATATTACGATATTTAAACTAAACGGTTTCTTCGGTTTTAATAATGACAAACATGTAACTTGTAATACATAACGTAAAATGTGCAAGTTACTTGTAAACACAAATCATCAATGCATACTTACATCAACACCTCCCGACGTCTCAAGTATGCTTCAACGAAGTCGTAGATTTCCATCCCGACATAAATCACTCAAGGTATGGACAAACAAATCTACTACTTGACAAATAATCAAAGGATTATAATTTTCTAAACTTCACATTTTTATAAATGTGACAAAACATTTTTCAAAAATACATTTTACAAATTATTTTTGAATTAAAAAGAAATGTTTTATTTGGAAAAATCATTTCAAATTATTTTGAATTACCAACAGTCATTTTCCCCCCCAAAACATCTCCAACTTCCCCAAATAAACCTTCCCCACTAAAGACAAAAAAGGGAGCGTCCACGGCACCATTAAGTATGGACGGCTCCACTAAATTTAGTGGAGCCGTCGGGTATTTAGTAGAGCCGTGGGTCTGTAACGGTCAGATTTTCCCTTGCCTATAAATAGTGGACCATTCCACACTTCCAACTTGATTTTTCCAGTCCTTTTTCTCTGGTCTTATCCCTCTTCACTTAGATAACTTTCTTTGATCATTTGGAGAGTCTTAGGTTGTTTAAGAGTGATCCAATCATCCACTCAAGTGATCCTCTTCATTCCTCTTGATTAGCAAGAGAAGAACACAAAGTATCCTAGATACAAAGTGTTGTCATCCCTCTTGATTAGCAAGAGAAGAACACAAAGTATCCTAGTTACAAAGTGTTGTCATCCCTCTTGATTAGCAAGAGAAGAACACAAAGTATCCAAGTAGATACAAAGTGTTGTCATCCCTCTTGATTAGCAAGAGAAGAACACAAAGTATCCAAGTAGATACAAAGTGTTGGAGTTGTTAGGTCTTGTAACATTTGTTACACTCTTGATTGTATCATAAAATACATCAAGATTACTTTTCTTTTGTGAGAGAGTGAGTCAAGATCATTGTGATCTTAAGAGATAGTGAAGATCTCTTAAAGCCATTGGGCTTGTGTGATTGATCATGTGGATCAAGGGTAGATCGGGTAGATCGTGGTAGATTGGTGCTAGCTAAGATTAGCACTCGACGTCTAGCTTAGTGTCGAAAATAGGATAAGCGACGTGTATGGTGTAGATCGGGTAGATCGTGGTAGATTGGTGCTAGCTAAGATTAGCACTCGACATCTAGCTTAGTGTCGAAAAACAAGTTAAGCGACGTGTACGGTTTTCTCCGCCTAAAGGGAGTTTGTTGATTAGTGAAGTAACTCTCGAGTTGGGTACTCGGGGAGTGGAGTAGGGCGAAGAGGAGCTTCGTGACCGAACCACTATAAATCACCGTGTCCGGTTTGCACTTTCTAACTTATCTTTTTACTTTCATTTCATTAGTTATCGCTTTATATTTATATTTGCATTGCATATGTGTTTGTGTGGCTTGTTGCTCATGTAGTGATTGATCATGTATGTTCCATGGTTTGATTGTGCATATGTTGTAGTTTACTATAGTCATCTCTAGATGCTATATACTCATTGTTGACACTCTTCATATTACGTCACACTTGATCGGGTGTTTGATACAAAAGTTTTAAGTTTTTAAATGGAAACGTATTCACCCCCCCCCCCTCTATGGTTTCCACAAGAAAGATAGTAGAGAGGAAGACTACCCAACACCGATTTAACCAAAGTAAGTCTCCCACCGATAGAGAGCATATTAGCTTTCCATGATGAAAGCCTTCTAGTGAACTTGTTGACCACATCGCTCCAAGCATCTATTTTTTTCATACTTCTACCAACCGGCAACCCAAGGTAGATAAAAGGCAACGAACCACGGGAACAATTTACTGATCTTGCAATACTAGTAACTTCCTCTTGAGAGACCCCGATCCCAAATAACCTGCTTTTGTCCAAGTTAATTTTGAGACTCGAAACATCGTGAAAACAGTCAAGAATATGAATCAAATGCTGAACATTTGACTTTGACCATTCACCAAAAAATAAAGCGTCGTCTGCGAATTGCAAAAGAGATATATTGGAACCGTCATCGCCAAGAGAGAGACCCCTGAAAATACCTTTGTTACAAGCTTCTGTAGTCATGACCTGTAAGGCTTCCGCGACTATTAGAAACAGAAACGGTGAGAGTGGGTCGCCTTGCCTTAAACCACGTTCCATTTTAAATTCTTTTGATGGAGATTCATTAATAAGAACTTAAACTGTCGCAGATGAGAGGCAAGAAGAGATCCACTTAATCCACTTTGATCCAAAGTTCATTTGAGACATAATATCAAACAAGAATTCCCAGTTCACGCTGTCAAATGCTTTTTTAAAATCGACTTTAAAAAGAAGCATCTTTATTCCTTCACTCTTTGCAAAGTTGACGATTTCATTGGCAATCACACACCCATCCAAAATTTGCCTCCCTTTCAAAAAGGCTGTCTGATTTGGACCAATCAATTTATGAATAACACGACATAATCTTGCCGCTAGCACTTTCGATAAAATCTTATACATACTCCCAATCAAACTTATAGGCCAATAATCACTTAGCTCAAGAGGGTCCGCCTTTTTTGGAATTAAGGTAATGAATGAAGCATTGCAACCTCTAGCCAGACTACCTTTGTTTTCGAAATGATTAATGAAATTGAACACGTCAAACTTAACCATGTCCCAGTACCTTTTTATAAACTTAAAGTTGAATCCGTCTGGACCGGGAGACTTATAGCTACAACAGTCCCAAACTGACGCTTTGATTTCATCCATGGTAAAACTAGATTCCAACAATGTCACATCATCACAACTTAATTGTCGAAAAAGGCTACTTCGGAACTTTGGGCGATCAGGTTTCTCTTCATGAAAACGACTTGAAAAATGGTTGAAAGCAGCCAAAAAAAATTGTTTCAGGATCCTCTTCCCAACTGCCATTATAAATCAGCCCGTTGATGTTTTGTCGTTTACTATTTTTGTTGACATGAGAATGAAAGAATTTGGTATTCTCATCGCCCTCGACTGCCCACTTTATTTTGCTTTTTTGCTTTAAAGAGTCTCTTTCTTGTTGCTCGATGAAGTTAAGATCCATGAGGTATTCTTCACGTTTCAGACAATCTGTAGAGGTGAGACAACCTTTTTCTGCTTTTCTGTCCCACTCTACAAGCCAGTTCCTGATGTCATTCTTTTTGCGCTTCACTATAGCCACATGATCTCTACTCCACTTTTTGATGTCCATTCGTAATTGCTTCAGTTTGTTTTTTAAAACAATATCTTTTGATCCTCTATACACACCATTATTCCAAGAAGAATCTATGACATTATCAAAGCCTTCAATATCCATCCAGTGATTGAATATTTTGAAGCTCTTTGGTCCAAAATTCACCTCATCGACCGACATCAAAATAGGACAATGGTCTGAAACTTCACGACCCAAAGCCTTAACCTTTACACACCTCCATATAGATAAGAAATTATTCGAGACTAAGAAGCGATCCAATTTACTTAGTTTCGTACCTGTGCTATTGAACCTTGTAAAACGACGACCTCCAATAGCAAGGTCATGAAGCCCTTTGTTAGGAAAGTAAGGAAATACTCCCTCCGTCTCAAATTAATAGTCCATTTTTTTATTTTATAGATGTTTCAATTTAATTGTTCATTATTAAATATAAATAAGAAAGTTTGATCGAGTTTACCATATTACCCTTGCTTGAAATTATTATTACAAACTTTAAATAATACTTAAATTAATTAGTTAAGAGTAAAACTGACATTATGTTAAAAAGTAAGAAAAAGAAAGCTGTAATAAATGCACTTTTCTTAAACTGTTTGTTTTTTATCGGTGGATAATAATTTTAGGACAGAGGAGTAACATCTTCCAAGTTTATCAAACTTTTGGCCACTTGTCCCTTTTCCTAGCTTCTGTGATAAAACTGCCTATTGGTGACGAGACTTGGATTTGACCAATTTCAAGGGTAACTACTAGTACCACATATTTATGGTTGTTAAAGTATTTTTTTGATCTTGCTGCATAATAATACTAGTTTATTATTTTATTTTTTTTGAATAAGAATATTAGTAACATTTAATCAAATCGTACAACTCATGTTGACGTTATGCTTTGTCACTCGTAAATGACAAGTTAGCAACAAATCCATACATATTTTTTTTGAAATGATTTGAAGAATCAACTTTTTGATTGGTACATCTCAACCTATGCATCAACATGTACATTGTAGCATGCAAATCAAAACCTTATGTGTGATCTCCTTATTTTTTAGACCCACAATCATATTTTTCATTGTGCGTTTATACCATGTAGAAGTTTGTTTACATAAAAAATTTACAAAAACAAAAAACAAAAATGTGTCACCTACTCATGGTGATCGACATTTTGAATATGTACTGAATGGTTAACGTCAAACAAACGGTAATGTTGGACACATAGTAACGTACACGCCACCTTAATCGAGGTTGATCCAATTTAATAATTTGAAGTAATTACACTAGAAGGCCTGCACCTAAGTGTTATTACGATAATGGACCAAAAAAAAAAAAAAAAAACTCATTTATAAAAATACTTTAAAGCAATAGCATAGGCCTGCACCTTAATCTTGAAAAACAATGCGTCGCACGCATGTGAGAATCTCAAAAGTATTTTCGGCTTATGCTATTGCTTAAAGTTAAGTTTTTATAAGCTCCTTAAGATTTAATACTTCGAATGCTATTTGAATCTGCTTATTTTATAAAAGGAATAAGCAAAATATTATTATATTTTGAATAATTTTAATCAAATTTGCTTATAAAAGGTTAGAGGGAAATTCAAAGTAAAATGTCTGTAAAAAATCAATTTATTAAAAAAAAAAAAAAAATCACTTTTCAAATAAGCAACTTACTATCTGCTTATGAACGCCATAATTTGCTGATTATCTTCTAATCAACGCCATACTTTTGTAAACACAACATAAAAAACGCATTAAAATATGTTGGTCCGGTTTGACTTGAGCAACTCATGAATTAACAAGATAAACATAAACACGTGGCGTTTTGCCATGGAATGTTGAACGAGTTTATGATTCATGATAAGCGAAATTACAATGTTACTCAAGAACCCACTTTGACACACTAATGAACTTGGTTGGCTTTTCAATGAGGATAGTTGCAGACGGCTATCCCCGTTGAGACACAAATTAAGAGACACTGAGAAGCAAGCTAGGCTTGGGTTCACAGTGTATTGAGAATTCTAACACTCTAACTATGCTATGAAATTCTCACTTCTTACTCTCTATTGAATGCGCACATTCTTCTTTGGTTGCGACGGGTTTATATAGCGGTGAGATTACTGTTGCTTCACGTGAGAATAGTTATCTTGCCAATTGTTCGTTGATAGGCACGTGTCTAGACATCTAGCCTTGATGTCCTTTTAGTTTATCAGAGTTGACAGCCACGAGTTCCCATGAGCTTCTTTTGTGTCTTGGAAAGGGGCAAAGTTTATCTTCCCAAGAGTTTTCCCGCCTAAACTTTTATAGTCTTCACCTAACCTTCTTGGTCTTTGATCAGAGAGCTGAGATATCACCAAGGTATTCTTGCCCTTGGATATCCCTGTTCTTGAGCTGGAGTTTCTTGAACTTACTGATTGACAAGCACTTGGTAAGTAAGACTCTTTGACGATATCTAGGATGTGCACTTCTTCTTTAGATGCTCATCTTCTTTAATCAGTTCATCCTAGATTCTTGATGTCTCTGATTCTTGAACCTTGTTCAGGGAGTCATGTTGATCAGTCATAACTTCTCTCAGTTATAGTAAAGGTTGATGAGGTGGTCATTGTCAATGAGAGAAAGGCCATCAGGGATATAAAGACATTTGTCAGATCTCAGTGTCCCTGATGTATGCTCAAGTACCTTATTCACTGAGACTGCATAAGTGATTAAAGCGCTTACTTCAGTTGGTTTTATTGCCAACTATTTTGAAGTAGCTATTGAGGTTCTCCCCTATATCAGGGGGATGACAATCTCACTGATCATTAGTGGGTTAGATGATCACTGATATTATGTCAGTGAGTTTTGTGACTATTTTATTTTCAAATCTTTGTCAGGGACATTTGGGTAGTTGCTGACCCAACAATCTCCCCCTATTTGAACATAAGAATAGCCTAGGTTTTATCAGGGATAAGTGAGCATAACGGCTTCTTCTTATCCTCTGATTTACAACAAGGTATGATGTACGACTATTGTATTGCTTCTATGAGTTACTACTTGTTGGATTGTATCAGTGATAAGTGAGCATAACGGCTTCTTCGTAATCACTGATTTACAAGTGTGGTCTAAACTAAACAATGTCGATTTGAGCTCTTGTCTTCGATACCTGTTGTTGAAGATGACGAATGGCTATTTTCTTCATCTTCGGTCACTATCTTCATCCTTGAGTCTATCTTTACATAGTTTGATGATGGCCTCCCGAACATTTATGTTCAGGGTCTCCTGAGCTATGTTTCTCAGGGTCTCCTGAGTATTCCCTCAGGGTCTCCTGTCTTCAGGGTCATGCTTAGGGATTTCTTCGATTCAGTTCATAGCAAACACTTGCTAATCATAGATATCCTAAGCTATTATCAGTTTGTAAGTGAGCAAAAAGGCTTCTTCTCACAAGCTGATTTACAACAAAGAAAAATATACATTTTATTCAGTAAAAGCAATTCTCTGTTGTCTCTGAACCATTTCTTCTTTTGTGTGCTCAGGGTCATGTTCCCTGATTCTTGTTCTGCTCAAGTCTTTATAACATTTATTTCTTGTGAACTCAGTTCCTAATGATTTGTGCATCAGGTTCACACATCTTCAGTTATGACTATAGCAGATTCTCATGAATGCCTTCTCTCCCTCAACAGCTGCAACTTCAGTGAAAGTATTTGGGTTCATGCAGTTATGGTTATGGTTCAGGCTAAGGAACTTAGTTCCTTTGTTGAAAGTCTATCAGTTAGAATGATAGACCTCCTGAGCAATATTACTCAGGGTCTCAGAGAGTGACTCACTGATGCAATGAACAAGCTGTTCATGAGTCATGTTCTCTGGATCATTGATAGTCAGTGAGAAGTTTAGACCTTTCTATTCTTAGTTTACATGAAAGAAGAGATTAGTTCACATTTTGATTCATTAATCTCTCCATGACTAGAATCAACAAGTTATCTAAATTTAATCAGTAGTTAGTGAGCTGAAGCTTCTTCTTACACTGATTATTACATCAAAGAATTATAATATTTTCATATCTAATTCTATTGATGTTGATCAAGTACGAGTACATTCTGGAGCTTGACTCTGTTCTCTTCAGTTCTGTAACCTTTTAAGTCTGTAGTCCAGCGTCTTCGTACTTCAGTGCTCTGTAAACCAGCAACCACTCTGGCCAGAGTCTTTGAGACGGATCAGGTAGTAAGTAAGTACCACCTGATCTAGTCTTTCCAGTCCCTGAACATAGAACAACCCTAATCAACAAGCTGATCTTGCCTCAGTGATTGATCTTGATTGTTCAGATGGGGGACTGTTATGTTTAATGGCTGGTCTAATAGATGGGTAGAGCTAAAAAGCCTTTTCATCGCAGATCAGCCATATTTTAACCCACCCGGCCACCATGACCTTTGTGCTTCCGGGCAGGGCAACAATAAGGATGAGAAATCAGGGATTTTTTCATCCTTTGTTGCTTGACATCTTTAGGTAAAGTTCCGTCAGATAGCATAGGCTTTGTATCTTTCCTAACGATGTATCCTCTTCCCTACTCTGCTCCCCTTTAATAGCCTCTGATGATCCACCAGTTTTCGCACCAACTATGGTTGTAACTGAGATTAACCATACATCTTTAGATGTTACCACTCTCATAGCTTGCATGGAATTAAGTCCACACAAAGATTCCACCAGTTCCTTAGCCACTGGTGGTGCCGAGGTGGGCTGGATGTATAGATGGTGGATAGGCAGTTTGAGCATTTCCTGGAATAAGACTTGTTAAACAGAATTTCTCTAGTTCGAGGAGACACTCAAAGATGTTATGAAAGGGATTTTGATGTTAGGGTTTTTGTAGAGGATGGTGGTTGTAGGTTATTAGCCGTCATTTAAGAACAACTAAAAGTTATTAGTAGTCATTTAAGAACGGATCTGGATCATAAGAATAATCCACCCGCTCTGATACCACTTGTTGGTCTGGTTTGACTTGAGCAACTCATGAATTAACAAGATAAAAACATAAACACGTGGCGTTTTGACATGGAAAGTTGAACGAGTTTATGATTCATGATAACCGAAATTACAAGGTTACTCAAGAACCCACTTTGACACAATAATGAACTTGGTTGGCTTTTCAATGAGGATAGTTGCAGACGACTATCCCCGTTGAGAGACAAATTAAGAGACACTGAGAAGCAAGCTAGGCTTGGGTTCTCAGTGTATTGAGAATTCTAACACTCTAACTATGCTATGAAATTCTCACTTCTTACTCTCTATTGAATGCGCACATTCTTCTTTTGTTGCGACGGGTTTATATAGCGGTGAGATTATTGTTGCTTCACGTAGGAATAGTGATCTTGCCAACTGTTCGTAGATAGGCACGTGCCTAGACATCTAGCCTTGATGTCCTTTTGATTTATCAGAGTTGACAGCCACGAGTTCCCATGAGCTTCTTTTGTGTCTTGGAAAGGAGCAAAGTTTATCTTCCTAAGAGTTTTCCCGCCTAAACTTCTATAGTCTTCCTAACCTTCTTGGTCTTTGATCAGAGAGCTGAGATATCACCACGGTATTCCTGCCCTTGGATATCCCTGTTCTTGAGCTGGAGTTTCTTGAACTTACTGATTGACAAACACTTGGTAAGTAAGACTCTTTGACGATATCTAGGATGTGCACATCTTCTTTAGATGCTCATCTTCTTTAATCAGTTCTTCCTAGATTCCTGATGTCTCTGATTCTTGAACCTTGTTCAGGGAGTCATGTTGATCAGTCATAACTTCCCTCAGTTATAGTAAAGGTTGATGAGGTGGTCATTGTCAATGAGAGAAAGGCCATCAGGGATATAGAGACATTTGTCAATTCTTAGTGTCCCTGATGTATGCTCAAGTACCTTATTCACTGAGACTGCATCAGTTATTAAAGCACTTACTTCAGTTGGTCTTATTGCCAACTATTTTGAAGTAGCTATTGAGGTTCTTGATAAGGATTTATTTGGTACCTTTTAAGGGGTCATTTAAGCCTAAAATCGTGTTTATATGATCAAATATTGCCTCAAATCGTTTCTTTTTTCATTTTAGGTACTTGGGACGAGAAATCTGGAATTCGGCGCTTTTTGGACGTATTTGGACGAAAAAGTGAAGAAAATGACAAAGTCGCGGAAAACCTGTCAGAAAAGAAGACCTGACGGCGTCACACTATGCATTGTGACGCCGTCACTCTCTATTTTGAAGCTAGAAGAATATACACACTTCGCTTCAGAAATAATTCAAGGATTTACACCTGACGGCGTTAGGTGTATTTTGGAGAAGGACGTCACGCGTTGAGTTTAAAAGGGACGGTGTCAAAGCTTATTTAGTGACGCCGTCAGAATGGCGACTTGCACAAGACGAAACCCTAAAAGTGGCGAGCTGACAGCGTCAGGACCTACAACATGACGCCGTCACCAATGTAAATCTATATATAGTTTTCGATTTTTATTCATTAAGTGTGACATCTTTTGGGACAAAACCCTTGACGATTTTCAGAGATATTGTAGGGCTTTTTCAGCCCTTTTCATCCATGTTCTATTGAAGATAAGTTATCCTTTTAATCATTCAATATGTCTATGTATTGTTTGATTCTTTGTTTATCTTTTCTTCACTTTAACATGCTAGCTTAAGTTTATTTGTGTTTGCTTAGATCTAATGAAACCTAGTTATTGATTATTGATTTGTTGTCTATTGTTTAGTTGATTGCCTCACGGTTTTCTCGTTGTATTTATTGCATGAATTGAGGTTAATGACCCTATAATTCTTAATAGACTTTAAGGTTCTAGGTGAAATTAATATTCATAGAGTTGGGGAAGGTAGCACACCCCTACAACCGGTATTAAGGAATACAACGCTTCAACTAAAACAAGGACGTGACAATTCAACAAATCAGTAAAAGATAACTAGGGAGTAGTGAAATCTAAGTAAACACGTTTGTCTTACCATAAGAAGTTCACCAATTTACTTTTCTTGTTATTTTAATTTTTAGTTTTATAAAAGTAGTTTTTGGGTTAGTTGGATAGCAACTAATTCAGCCCTACCCTTCAAAACCGAGATTTTACTTGCTTTATAAAAAATATAAAAACACAAAAAGAATCATCCCTCACCTTTAGACTTATCTCGACATACACTTCAACCTAACGACACTATTCCCCTAGAGAACGATCAATCCCCCGGATTTACCTATACTACACTACAACGATCAGGTACACTGCCTGGAGGATTGCAAAACTTCTTGAGATCCCTCGAGAAGTAAAACTCCTTGTGAGGTTGCAATATCTCGCATCAAGTTTTTGGCGCCGCTGCCGAGGAATAGTTATTGCTTAGGTTTGATTTCTATCTCGTTTAGGTCTACTCACTAGATTCTTATCAAGTGAGATTTTTATTTTCTCTTTATTAGCTTTCTTTAGTCTATTTCTTTCTTTGTACATTTGTTCATAATATATGTCCGTTATTCATGTTTTCCTTCGTAGAAATTTTCAATTACCTGTTCCGGCCCCCATTATGGAAAACGAAAACCCACCAAACCTTTCACCCGACCATCCCTTTGGCAATGACTTTGAAATTGATGAATCCGATCATGACACCGACCATGAGAATGGCCCTTTCTATTTCATGGATTCTGATGAGGATCTAGGGGATGGGGAAGTTATTGATGAGATTAGAAAAGAAGATGATGTGGATCCTCTTAAATATGTTGACCCTCGGACAAGGATTGAGAATGATAGCCTCTTTAATATGCAATTTCCTTGTAAAATCGGATATAGGAGTTTTGATGCTTACCTTAACTCATCTTTACCAATGAACGTAATCTCTCGTGCTAATTATAACAAAATCATGGTAAATGAGTTAGAATATCAAGGAGATAATATTATTTCTAGGGTTGAACCATTGCACATTTTTGTCGGAAGTTTTGTTTACTTGGTAGATTTTATGGTCATAGAGGATTTAAGAGAGTTTATCGATGACAAATTAACCCAAGTCATATTTGGAAAGCCCTTTAAGAGGCTAAATAAGTTAGATGAAAAACTTATGGATGGGTTGATTACATTCTCGGACGGTGATGAGGATTTTGTCTATCAAATGCCCCGTTCGCACCCTAGATTTAAGGATTTTTCAATTGAAGCATGTAATAGACTTGCCCCAATTGATATGTTGAGTAAGAATGACAAAAGAAATGGACTTAAGTACCCACATGAAAAGAATAAGAGATATTATCGTGGGTGTCTAGAGTTAAATGATGAATATAAGAGAGGTGAGGCAACAATTAGGAGGCTCACGCTCGGGTATGTGAGCATTAGTAATACTAGATAGGCCATGACTTTGAGTCTAGTTACAAGACTCATTAATAAAGAAAAGCGCTTCTTGGGAGGCAACCCAAGCTTTAATTGTTTGTTTGTTTGTTTTTATTTTGTTTGTGTTATATACATTTTTTATCTTATTTGTTTATCTTTCATGTTTTGAATAATTTGTGAAAATGCTTTATTTTGTTTTTAACTTCGTCTTAATTGCATATAAAGGTATTTTACAAAAAGATAAGTGTAGAGAAGTACATATTTGTTTACAAGAACGAAATTCGAACAAGAAAGTTTACAAATATTGATTCAGCATATATATTTTAGTGTGTTTGTTTGAGTCAAATGCTTGTATCGAGTCACAATAAATGTTTCACAGAATTTCCAGGTTTTAATTATCAGATTTTTCCATAAATTTTCCAGAAACAAAACGTAAAAATTCTATCAGGTTAGTCCTGACGACGTCAAGTACTGTAGCAGCATAGTTTTCTAGATTTTGTTTTTCTGCTGGAACTTAAAATTTTTGAAAATTTCTAGAATTTTTAAATTTCCTGGAATCTGTAAACATTTATTTTGCAAGCATTATATCTTACTCTGCTTTCTAGGATTTATTTTTTATAAATGTAGAATTTACCGCCGATTTTATGCGAGGTTTTGTATTTCGTTTTCTTAGTGAATTACTGGTTATATTGGACAAGAAGATAAAGAAGAAGTTGGATAAGCAATGGTTGATGTTTATTTTCTTGGAGGAGGATTTAACCATGATTTCACATCGTCCATGCCGAGCAAATCAGGGGAGTACTAGTTTCTTTCTCTCTTTTATCATACTTTTACGCTTTTTTAGGAACATTGGGGACAATGTTCGGTTTAAGTGTAGGGAGGGTAAAATGGGACACCTTAGAAACTATAACTCCACTTGATTTTTATTTTGTTTTAGAGTAAATGCGTAATAAAACTAAGAGAAATACTTGTTAGGGCAAATTTGGCACCAAATTTAAATTTTTTTACAACATATAGGAGTGAAACTTTAGTCTTAATAAGCGTCTCATGGATAGGAATTATATAGCTAGCACAAAAACCCTTCCACTCAAAAATTTCCACCCCAAAAATGTGAGGTTCGCCTTTAGATTGATACGAAAAAGCATTCATCTTTGATGCTTATGAGTGTACCAGTAGTATATAGATTCTAGAACTTGCGTTTGTGATGCATCCCGAGACCGCTAGTGAGACTACATTCGTGTAGTTAGGATTTACTAAATGATAAGAGGCATTAGGATAACCCTTGTTTTAAACCTGTTTTATAATTGCGTCGACTTCATTGGTCGAGTAATTTCCCCACACCTTTGCGATGTACTCATTTTTAGTACACGATACCCCTAGTACACCCCTCAGAGCCTATCTTTTTCGCGGTTCTCGTGATATTTCGGTGGATTCCAAAATATTAATGAAGAACATTGTTTACAATCCACCCCCAAATGTACACCCAAATCGCCTTAGCCTACCTTGTATGCACTCATCTTAAGTGCATTATTGTTACACCTTATTTGTTTAAACCATTTGTCAATTGTCTAATCGGTTACATGGTTGCTAAGTCGAGTCATGTCTTGTAATTACAGTTTTGGGATGATTGGGACTCAAGGGTAAAGTACTAGTTGTGGAAAACTAGTAGGGGGTTGAATAGTTTTACCGATTTATTTTTCTTTATTAAGAAAGTATCTTTGAAAACTTTGATTCAATTCTTTTGTGAAATCAATCAACACCAATATGAACAATAAACTATAATAAGTACATTTTATTACTATCATTTATCCTATTAATTTGACTTGTTTTACTATATTATGTATGAGGATTGATACTTAATCGTTTACTTTTGTAATTCTCAGGTAAAAACAAGCATTTGGTGAAACTTAGCCATTTTGGACTAATTATGGAGCAAAACGTGCATAAAGTTGAAGGTCTACTGACATGGACAAGATCAAGTCAATTCTGCTCCAGATGCGCCGCATCTCACTCTCGACATGCGCCGCATCTCTATCAAGATATCACCAGATACGATCCAAGATACAAGAGGACATGCGCCGCATCTAATCATGGAGTTACGCCGCATCTTCAGGCGGTGTACGAATATTCCTGAATATTATAATCTTGGACCCCACGCGAAGTTAAGTACATGCGCCGCATCTACTTAGTAGATGCGCCGCATCTTCCCTCAGACAGAAACTATAAATACCCCGTAGACCAGACGAATTACAAGTCCGAAAAACCTAAAAACCGAAGACCAAACAGGAGGAACAAAGGACGAATTCAGTCAAGGAGGCAGCACAAGACACACCCAAATCAAAGATACAAGAGCTGTAAGAAGGTGCTGCATGTGTTTAATTCATTAAGTAGTTTTGTTTTATTGTGTTAGCAAACTTTAATTCATCAGGATTGGTGGCTTGTGTAATGTGACAACGAAAGATTGCACTCCCTTTAATACTTGCTTTCCCATCAATTAAAGTTTATATGTTGATGTCTTTGGTTACTACTTATTAGTGCATTGATAACCTCTGTGTTTATTAGTGGCTTGCGGGCATTTGACTGCGGGACATAATGTGGCTCCCACGGTTATTACTAAATTGATCACTTAGGAATAACTTTTAGACATAAGTAATCATTAAGGGTTTACTCGCCGATAAGATTAGGACCAACGAGAAAGGGTTAACTACATACACTTCATATAAAGCTATCAATAAAACAAGTGACAATCTACTTAATCATAAGGACAGCCCTCTTATTGTCTCAAGTATTTATCTGTGTACGTGTGTGCTACTTGCTGATTCGTGCCTATTGGTTTATTTTATTATTTAATTGCAAACAAACCGTGCCAGTCTCTCAGGCTGAAACCCCCTTGCGTTAGGATATTAAAATACTGATTAGAATAACGAGATAATACGTTCCACTCTTAGTGATCGACACTCTACTTACCATTATCTTCATACTGACCGGGTACACTGCTCGTTAAGTGTGTGTTTTTATTGATAAGTCGGCTAAATATAAATTTAAAACTTGAGTAGGCATTAAAACTGCTAAACCGCAACGACACATCACGCGCATCAAGTTTTTGGCGCCGCTGCCGGGGAGTGAATTGTTATTATTTGTTAATTTAATTATTATTTTAATTAGTTTTTTCTTTTTATTAGATTAATTGCATCATTGTACTATTTTGCATATTTGTTGTATTGTGTGTTAATTGTTTTCTTTTATTTTTGTGTGTTTATTTTCGTTTGTGTGTTTAATTTTTGTTTTTATTTTTCGTATTTTTCTGTTCTGCTATCGTTGTACTGTGCTAAATCAAACGATACGGCGCATCTGATCTCTCAGATACGGCGTATTGCGTTTAATTTTTTTTATATACAACGCGTTTAATTAATTCGATACGACGCATCTTTTCCCCAAGATACGGCGTATCTGTTTTTAATAAGAAAGTTTTTCTAAGCGATAAAGTAATACGACGCATCTGCTTTAGCAGATACGGCGTATCTATTTTTCGATAAAAAAAAAATTTTCTAAACGTTAACGCCATACGACGCATCTGCTTTAGCAGATACGGCGTATCTATTATTTTAATTAAAAACAGTTTGCGAATTATTAAACAGATACGGCGTATCGATCTCTATCGATACGGCGCATTTTTCTGAATCAAAAATCGATATTTATTTTTAAACGTAACGAAAATACGGCGCATTAACTTTCGTTAATACGACGCATTTAATTTTAATTAGATAAGTTGATTTTTGATTAATTAATTCGATACGGCGCATTCTTAAATTCTAAAGCGGCGTATCTATTTTCTGAATAAAGTCTGATTTAATTTTAACGTATTAAGATACGGCGTATCCAACTTTTTGGATACGGCGCATCGTCTGCAGATATCAGCTATTTTTATTCATATATCCGTTTCTATATTCATTAATTTCTCTTCTAGCGAACAAATCCTACTGATGATTTTACCTTGGATGACAGACTTTGCTATGGAAGACACGTCAGTTAACGGATATCTTGCTAAGGAATGCTTGTTTTCAGATTCATTCAATGTACTCATGATCGATGCAGATTTATTCTCTTGGGAGACTCCTCTTGAAGCTGCTTTTAAGGAATTCATGCGTTTATGCAACATTGACAAAGAGGTATTCTCTTATGATGTATTTGTGAGGTACACTGGAGAAGAATTGTCGCTGTTATGGCCTATCATTGAAGCCGAAGGATTGAACTGGACTACTATCGAAGAAGATGATGGGAAATTCTATCTTGCGTACATGGATTCAAGCAGCGAAAGCTACGGTGGAGGCAATACCCAAAACTCTTACATGCCTTATTCCGAACAGTACTGGGGATTGAATGAGAACTATCAGGATAATGACATGAATTATGCTTTGGCGGAGTTACTATTTCATGGGAAATTGGTAAGATTGATAGACCTCTCCCTCAATGATTGGCTAGAACTCAAATATGGTAGTCCGGAATTTGCCCCTGCAAATGAAGTCAAGGAGATTATGACTTCATGGTTGACTCGGAGTTTTAAGAAGCAATTTAACGAGTTCATGGAGATAAAAAAGAATATGATTGGAAAGGTTTGCTTAGACGTTAACCATGATCCTAACGATGTTGATTTTTCAGAATGGTTGGCTAGTAAGTTTAATAACCATAAGAGCATGGATCGTGCTACTAAGGATGCATTATGGGTATATTGGATGAGAGGAGAAGATGAAGAAGTAGAAAGCGATTATGGGTCGTCACTTCATGATTCAACAATCAATGAAGGCATTGAAGAGTTATTCAGAATAGACATTGATGTGTTCGATTATGAGACACCCTTGTGCAAGCAGTTCAAGGAATTTAACTACCTTCTTCAAGTCGACGATGATGTGCTTACTGGAGAACTACCAGGATTTAAGACTTATGACGATTTCAAAAACACCTGGTACTATGAATGGAATGATCAAGTACCATGGGTTTGGGATAAACCATGGGAATTTGAGCACATTAATCACACCTGTACACCCTTCGTTTTCAAGGACGGGAGTAGTGTTTGGCCGACCTGTGATTATAAAAGTGACGGAACCTGTAATGGGGGAAGTATAATTGGGATGACACGGGTTGGAAACGATGTAACCTTTGAAGATTATGAGTGGTACGATAATGTTGAAGACTGCCCACAAAAGGCGGAGGCTTTACAAGAAAAGGGCAGAATTGAACGCTTGAAAGGACTTAAGGGAACATCGGATACTACTTTCTGGGAATGGGTGCATAAACAGTTTGATGATTTCACAAAGCTTAGTCGACGGTTGCAATATGATTTGGAAAGAGAATGGGAGGCGATTCAAGATGATAATAATAATGAGTCATTGATTGAAGAACTAGATGATTATTTGATTAAGGATCCTTATTTTAAGTTTGTTGATAAAGACGAGGAAGAGTTCACCAAAAGAAAGTGTCAACTACTTGGGATTCCTTACAATAAGCCGCCCATGATTATTTCTGAAAAATTTAAAATCATAAAATACTCTTTGGGTCCTGATGAAGAATATACTGCGGTGAAGACAAAGAGTTATACTAGATTAAGTCGAACGGAAGAAAACGTCGCAGAGATATACGGAAAAATCTTTCGGATGAAGGACGAAGGATGGACCGTGACAAGGACTTGTTGCTGAGCTGAACGTGAGTCTAACTTGAAGACTCTGGAATAAAGACAAGTGCTTACCGGGAGACAACCCGGAATTATCTTTTATTATTCTGTTTTCTATGTCGAGTCAGTCCAGGCCCGCATGAGGATACGGCGCATCTCAATTCTGAGATACGACGCATCTCCTGCAATGGTCATATCTTATTTTATTTTTCTGCATTTTTATTTTTTTCGACTTTAAAACTATTTATCAGTTTATTTTAATGCGGCGCATCCCTGGTTAAGGATGCGGCGCATCTTTATTCTGATCCGTATTTATTCCAGGCTCGATACGGCGTATCTTCTTCAATAAGATACGGCGCATCGACTGACCTGATGATTTTCAGTTTTACTTTTTAAGTTTTATTTTTCCTAACTACTAATGTATTATGCAAAGCTTGAACCTTTCTTATCTTAGGTGTGTTTTAAAGTGTTGGTGGTATTATAGTTTCCTGGATTTCCTGTGGATACATCAAGTATGAAGCTTTAACGTTCTAATCCACAAGAAGTTGATTTTTGCTCTTATACTAATGGAGGATCATACCGAGCAAATCTCAGGGGAGTTTTTCTGTTCTAATTCTTTTATTTTCCAGTTTTTAACCTTTTATACAAACAACGAGGACGTTGTTTAACTTAAGTGGGGGGATTGGAGAATTAGAACACTTAACAATTACTTGTCCTAAACTTTTTCAAAAATTATGCTTAAAATGTGCTTAATATATCAAACTTAAAAATTTTTTAGCATGTTTTTGTTTAAGATCTAAGTTGCATAACTGCACACATGACGTTATTTTCAAAAATTGTGATTTTTCAAAATTCACAAATCTATGAGTGTGCCGGTGACTTGTAAACTTTAGAACTTGGCTTGTATACTATTCGAGACCACCATAATGAGTATTATTTATATAATTGGAGTGACTTGTCTAAATTGGTAAAATTCTAGGATTACACCCAAAATAGCCTATTATATGTTATGTGTTATTAACTAACTACACTGGTTAGTTAACCCCCGTATAAACCCTTTTGTTACTCTCATTTTTAGAGTAAGATACCCCTAGAAAAACCCTCAGAGCCATTCCTTTCGTTTCTTACACCTATGTTTAAAATGTTTCGTTACACCCTTACACCTTAGCCTACCCTGTAGATTAGAATCCGTGGTTGGTTGATTGCTATAGGCAAAGTGTGTTTCCTTACATTACCTGTGTTCGCGTGCGTAATTCATTATCTATGGTTAGGTCGGGAAATTGCACAATGCAATTGGAGTGAAAGTAAATATTGTATATTTTGGAGTTTATTTTTCGTGTGTTTACTACTTTCACTATTACCATTATTTCTGAAGTCATGAAAAGTATGGAAAAATTATCCGGAAAGAAAGTTATAGTGATGTGGTGAAATTTTACACATCTATGTTTATGTTTAAAAAAAAAAAAAAAAAAAAAAAAAAAAAAAAAAATCGAAAAAATGAGAAAAGAAAAAGAAAGAAAGAAAAGTTGGAAGTTAGTTTTAACCAACTTATGTAAAGTTATGTAAGTGGTCGATATCACCACTATTTGTTGTACTATATCTATGGATTGAATGGGAATTGGCAGTTATGGGAACGCCAATTAAGGTTTATTCTTTGATTAAGATCTTGTTGAGTATAATTCGTGTCTACCTAAAGCGTGTGTTTCAAGTGTTAAAGCGTGAGTTATTCGATGATATGAGTCTTATTCATGGGATGGTTGGGATAGTGATTAACCACACTTAGGATTTTAATTTATTTGTTTTGTTTATTTTTATTTTTGCACCAATTTATATCCCAAATGTTTTCCATGCCCTTTATTATTCTTTATCTAACCAAACCTTTGATTTATTGAGATTAGGGATTTGAGCAATCTTAAGTATCGTAGTCGTGGATTCGGCTATGTATTTATGATTTTGTCGCCCTTTTTGATATATTATTATTGGTGAAGTTTGGACCTATCTTTAGCCTATTCGAGTTAAGGATTTGAGCAATTGCAAGTATCGTGTTCGTGGATTCGATCATGTATTTGTGATTTTGTCGCCTTTTCTGGAATTTGAGATCGATAGTGAAAGAGAATAATTAACCCTTAAGCCTAAAAACCCTTTTTTTTACCGCTTTAGACTTGTTATTCCTTAGCTTTAGTGGTGGAGATGTGTATACTTGCCAAGCTTATGATAGAATATTCGTCGCGACTGGACAGTTAAACGATTAGATTTGCTTTTATCGACTTATTTTATTTTACTTCTGAATCGTTAAGTGTTTAGTTGTGTGATTATGAAATGAACGAATACATGCTTAAATATAAAAATAAATCCTAACATCTTTTAGGATACATTTTCATAAAAGAAATTCTAAGGTTTACTTGGGGACAAGTAAAGTTCAAGTGGGGGGATATTTGATGAACTCAAATAAGTACATTTTATTACTATCATTTATCCTATTAATTTGACTTGTTTTACTATATTATGTATGAGGATTGATACTTAATCGTTTACTTTTGTAATTCTCAGGTAAAAACAAGCATTTGGTGAAACTTAGCGATTTTGGACTAATTATGGAGCAAAACGTGCATAAAGTTGAAGGTCTACTGACATGGACAAGATCAAGTCAATTCTGCTCCAGATGCGCCGCATCTCACTCTCGACATGCGCCGCATCTCTATCAAGATATCACCAGATACGATCCAAGATACAAGAGGACATGCGCCGCATCTAATCATGGAGTTACGCCGCATCTTCTGGCGGTGTACGAATATTCCTGAATATTATAATCTTGGACCCCACGCGAAGTTAAGTACATGCGCCGCATCTACTTAGTAGATGCGCCGCATCTTCCCTCAGACAGAAACTATAAATACCCCGTAGACCAGACGAATTACAAGTCCGAAAAACCTAAAAACCGAAGACCAAACAGGAGGAACAAAGGACGAATTCAGTCAAGGAGGCAGCACAAGACACACCCAAATCAAAGATACAAGAGCTGTAAGAAGGTGCTGCATGTGTTTAATTCATTAAGTAGTTTTGTTTTATTGTGTTAGCAAACTTTAATTCATCAGGATTGGTGGCTTGTGTAATGTGACAACGAAAGATTGCACTCCCTTTAATACTTGCTTTCCCATCAATTAAAGTTTATATGTTGATGTCTTTGGTTACTACTTATTAGTGCATTGATAACCTCTGTGTTTATTAGTGGCTTGCGGGCATTTGACTGCGGGACATAATGTGGCTCCCACGGTTATTACTAAATTGATCACTTAGGAATAACTTTTAGACATAAGTAATCATTAAGGGTTTACTCGCCGATAAGATTAGGACCAACGAGAAAGGGTTAACTACATACACTTCATATAAAGCTATCAATAAAACAAGTGACAATCTACTTAATCATAAGGACAACCCTCTTATTGTCTCAAGTATTTATCTGTGTACGTGTGTGCTACTTGCTGATTCGTGCCTATTGGTTTATTTTATTATTTAATTGCAAACAAACCGTGCCAGTCTCTCAGGCTGAAACCCCCTTGCGTTAGGATATTAAAATACTGATTAGAATAACGAGATAATACGTTCCACTCTTAGTGATCGACACTCTACTTACCATTATCTTCATAATGACCGGGTACACTGCTCGTTAAGTGTGTGTGTTATTGATAAGTCGGCTAAATATAAATTTAAAACTTGAGTAGGCATTAAAACTGCTAAACCGCAACGACACATCACGCGCATCAATGAACAATAAACTATAATAACTAATATAAACACTAAATGTAAAGAGATGAGATGGAAAGATCAAATCGAGACAAATAGATTTATAGTGATTCGTTCACGAAGCTCTTCTTCGCCCTACTCCACTCCCCGAGTACCCAACTCGAGAGTTCTAAGCACTATGTCAACAAAGCTCCCTTCAGGCGGAGAAAACCATGCACGTCGCTTATCACAATTTCTGACACTAAGCTAAATGTCGAGTACTAATCTAGCCAGTACCAATCTCACACGATCTACACGATCCTAACTTCTCACACGATCTACACGATCCACACAATCCACACTATCTACTCTTGATCCACTTGATCAACACACTATCACACTAGCTACAAGAGATTTCTAAGCACTATGTCAACAAAGCTCCCTTCAGGCGGAGAAAACCGTGCACGTCGCTTATCACAATTTCCGACACTAAGCTAAATTTCAAGTACTAATCTAGCTAGTACCAATCTCACACGATCCTAACTTCTCACACGATCTACACGATCCACACAATCCACACTATCTACTCTTGATCCACTTGATCAACACACTATCACACTAGCTACAAGAGATTTCCAAGATCTCAACAAGATCACAATGTTCAACACAAGAAGACTTGAACAAGACTATGACACTTGTTGTATATCAAGATACAATCAAGTTAACTAACAAGTAATGCAAGTGCACTACACAAAGACTCTTAACACTTTGTATCTTCTTGATACTTTGTGTTCTTCTCTTGACTAGTAGAGGAATGATGGTGATCACTTGGTTGGTTGGATGAAAGGATCACTCTTTAAAACAAAAGTAAACTAACTAAATGATCAAAGGAGAGTTTAGGTGATAAGAGATTTTATCACAGAAAGTTGTGTGTGTGAAGGTTGATTAAAATCTGTGAAATGGACAGGTATTTATAGGCAGTGAAAAATTTGACCGTTTGAGGCACACGGTACCACTAAATATATCACGGCACCACTAAATTTAGTGGTACCGTACCAGAAAAAAATGCTCCTCTTTTTGTTTTTAGTGTTGAAGGTTTATCTGGGGAAGTTTGGAGCTGATTTTGGGGGAAAAATAGTTGTTATGATTTTTAAACTTATTTTTCCAAATAAAACATTTCTTTATAATTCAAAAATAATTTGTAAAATATATTTTTGAAAAGAATGTTTTGTCACATTAAAAATGTGAAGTCTGAAACACAAATTCACTTCTTTGATCATTTGTCAAGTTGTAAATTTTTTTGTTCTTACCTAGAGTGATTTGTGTAGAAATGGGATATTTCGACTAAAAACTTGTTTACGTTAATTTTTACGTAAAGTGTTTTCACATTTTGTTATCATCAAAACGTAGAGATATCGAAAGATAGAAATAACGCTTTTAGACATTATTTGCATCAACAATCTCCCCCTTTTTGATGATGACAAAACATAAACTCATTTTAGGTGAAAAATTAATTTCGACAAGTTTTTAATATGAGCTTATATCCCATTTCTCCCCTTTTTTGTCAAAGCAAAAAGATTACGAAGGCTCCCCTTTGATGTATACTTCCCCTCATTTGGAGAACAACAAGGAATCGAGCAATGATTTATGCTACAAAACAAAGTTAGATGACACAAATACAATATCTAACATGTAGTAATCAAGACAAATATCCAACCATGATAAAACAAATGACACGCCAATCATAAAATAAGCCCATGCATTAATATAAAAGGATAATCACACATAAGGTGTGAGTACAACAACTTAACAATAAAATAAAAACTACAAGAAGCACACATTAATCTCTAGTGACTTGAGAGGCCCTAAGATTTGCTTCTAGTCCAAGAGGGGATCCTAATCATTTATTCATGAGCACTAAACATGAAAATGTTTAGTTGAATGGGCTATTGAGTGGTGATGGTGACATGATTGGTGGTGGTGGAGGTGTCAAGAGATGCTCAACATAGGAGAACATGTAGTAAAGTTCATCTCTCAAAGAGGAGATGAGGTTGTAGTTGTGGAGGCAACATAGGCAATTAGCACTATGTATATCAACCGGGTTGAGTTGGATAGGAGGGCCCATGATTGGTGATGGAGGTGGTGGTGAGTATGTTAGTGGTTGAGTTGGCATAGCAAAATCCAATGGAGTAATAGGTGAAAGTGTGTAGTCCATTGATGATGGCATGGTGTTGAAGGAGGAGGATGATGAGGATGTTGTCCTAGTAGATGATGATTTAGAGGGAGCATTTGGTGGAGATGGATAGTTTGGGGTTCTTTGGGAAGGTGGTGTTGTGACTTCATCATCTTTGGTAAGATCAACAAAGAGAGGTTTGGATGGTGGCCTAACGGTAATTCTAGGTTTCTTAGAGATATGGGTTGTGGATCCTTGTGTGGAAGACATGGTGAATGAGGAGTATGAAGATAAAGGTGAGTTGCAAGAGATGCTTGCAATGGTAAAGCCTTATATAGGCAAGAGTGGTGTGATTTGAATTAAAGTTGATGGGGATGTCCTATGGTAGTCTAAAGGAATCATAAGATGCATGAGAATTTGTAAAACATTGCAGGTTTTGAGGTTAGGGATGCAGGAACCTAGAGGGAACAGTGAAAATTCGTCAGATATGGGACGGTACCACTAAATACCGCACGATACCATTAAATTTAATGGTACCGTGGCCTATTTAACGATACCGTGGCCTAGGGATTACGAATTTTCCTGTGATACCTATTTCTGGGCAGCTAAAAGGAGTTTTCTAGGGGGACTATTTGCAGGAAATGTTAGTGCCTCAAACCACTAAAGATTAATTTGCCAAATATATCCCATATTAAGCTACTCCTAGCAATCAAAGGTATTCAAGCACTTATCTAAATAAGGCTAAGCATGCAATCAAAGAGACAAAATGAGCTAGCATCCAAGGAAGCACATAATTCAAATCATGCAAAGGTGGTAGAGAAAGTCAAGCATAGATAAGTCATGGAGTATGTGCTTATTCAGATAGTTAAAGGAGGATAAGAGTTGGATGAGATATTCATGGATAAATTCAAATATGAGATAAAGTCACTATTCCCATTCTAACTACTCAAGACCTTGCTTCTTGAGGATGAGTTCAACTTCCTCCAGTTCCATCACACTCTCGAGTTGAGCTCTCACCACTCCCACATCCGTAGGGTCATCATAGACATCATAGTCGACGGAGGACGCGAAAATGAAAATGGATGAGATATGTGACTCATTGATGGGTTCCATGACGGGATTGAAAAGTGAGTATTGAGGACCACGAAGGTATGGGTGAAAGGTCATGAGGTAGTGATAGAGACGAGTTAGAAACATCCCATATGGTATCAATTTATTTTTGTTTCCCTTGAGATGGACAATTCGCTTAGCGAAGAAGTAGGCAAGGTTGTTGAGTGAGGAGACAATACATCATATGAGCACAACACGCTGGAAGTTGCTCACGGACACCTTGTAGACTGAGAACATTTTCTTTTAGGATGACTGCCCAAGGAAGCAGTTCATGACGAACCTCTGCCCAACGAATTTTCGTTGGATCGAGGAAAGGAATGTACTTATGAGTACGGAGGAGTTTGGTAAGTTCATTTGGAGAGGGTATGTAGGAACAATAAGGACTATTCTCTTCTCTATAGTTGAAGAGTGACTCAAGACACCAATCTTCAGTGTAGGCACATTGCCTATGATTGGGGATTAGGAGAATTTGAGCAAATTGCTCAAGAGTTAAGACAAATTTGAAGTTGCGAATCCAAAACCAAAGTGACAAAGATTGATCCTTGTTACGTACGAGTTCAACTTGTCGAAAGAATTCTAACACAAAACGAGGACAAATGTGCTCGTTGATGTGTAGCAAGAAATCGAAACCTATGGCTCTAAATGAGGTGTTGATGTCCCTATGGTAAATTAGGGAGGAATCAACGACACGACCTTCATGAAAATGACGAGTTTCAAGATTATCATAGGCACGAATGTGATTTTCGGGTGTTGTTGGCTCACAAGAGATATCGGGAGTGTAGATGTTGGTTAAGAGGTGATCAAAATCATAGTCATGAGACATGTTTGTTACCTATAGATAAGTTAAATGAAAGTTAAAATTGAGAATACTTGTTTTGAGGATATGTGCCTAGTGTGTGCCTATATGCAAACTATGTGGAGGTACGGTAATATTGACTCTAAAATAAACCTAATAAGATTACCCAAACACTCCTAATTTCACTTTTACTCAAACGAATATGTTGATAAATACATATTAGTTATGTACTTCTCCCAATATTCGTGAGATCATTTATGCATGAAAACGTTTTTAGTTTGTATCAACAATGTACGAAAGGTTCCTCATGATCCTAGTTTCGTGAGATTTTTCGAAAACAATGGAATTGGGGTCTTTTGGCAACTTCAATAGCTTGGGCGCCAAGATTTCAAGATTTGAAAATTATGAGTGTTAATGACTCCTAATCCAATTTCAATTATCCTAGGCATGATTCCACTAAATGCTAAACCTAATATAACCTATAAATGCAAGGTTTAGATTAAAGTATGTAATCTAAGTGGGTTTATGCAAATCCTATGTTGGAGGAATCATGATTGTTCTACATTGTCTAATCCTAGTCTCAATTGCATAAAGACTCAATCAAATTTGAAAAGTCCCAATTCAATTTTTGTGTATAAATCAACCCTAGACTCAAGATTAATGAAAAATTAGAGTTAAATGACTTACAATTGATGGTTAGAAAGTAGTAGTGGTTGATAATCTTTGAAACTTAATACCTTGTATTGATTTTGAAAGGGTGTAATTGAATCTTGGATTGTGAGGTTTGGTTTTGAGAGAAATGGCAGAAATTGGAAAAGTTTAAAAGTGAATTGTAAGGGAAGAGGAGACTGAAATATGAGCTGTATCAAATACACGGTTCTACGGTACCACTAAATTTAGTGGTGTCGTGGCCACTTTAGTGGTGCCGTGATCTGCTGAGACAGAATTTTGTCCCATTTCGATTTTTGACGAACAAATCTCGCTTATTTAGTAAGACTTTTTGACATGAGGAAAGAATTTATACCTAATAAATTCTTGTTACGAAATGAATGAGACGAGACGATAGGAGATTACTTCAATATTTCCTAGGAAATACGTAAATAGTCATTAGAGGGAAATACGAGGGATGACTTTCATATTTCCAAAGAAATATTTAAATATTCGTAAGATTTACGGGATATGTTCCATCATTCCTAGACCTAGACGAAGATAGTTGAAGGATTCTCGTTTGATAGGTTTGTCAGGATGTCAGCGATATTGTCTTGAGAAGGAATTTTCTCAATAGAAATGTTACCTTTTTGGACATTATCGCGGAGGAAGTGGTGACGAATTTTGATGTGTTTAGTACGAGAGTGTTGAACGGAGTTTTTGCTCAATTCAATAGCACCTTTGTTATCTCACATAATAGGGATGTCGTCTAGATGTATGTCATAGTCTATTAGAGCTTGTTTCATCCATAGTGCTTGTTGACATGCCTTTCCGGCACTTACGTATTCGGCTTCAGTCGTGGAGATAGTAAGAGCCGTTTGTTTCTTGGAGAACCAAGAAGTTAGACAACAACCCATGAAGGTACAAACGCCACTCGTACTTTTTCGATCCACATAATCTCCCGCATGATCAGAGTCGGCATAGACAATAGTTTCTACACCGGTCCCCTTGGGATAAAATAATCCCAAGTGTATAGTGCCTTTAATGTATCGGAAGATACGCTTAACCGATTCAAGATGAGAGGTTTTGGGATCCTCTTGGAAGCGGGCACAAAGGCAGAGACTAAACATGATATCGGGCGTACTTGCCATTAAGTATAATAAACTACCTATCATGCCCCTATACTTAGTGTTATCCACGGACTCACCTTCTTCGTCTTTCGTGAGTTTCGTTTTCGTGGACATAGGAGTTTTCATGGGCTTAGACTCTTCTAAACTAAATTTCTTAAGCATTTCTTTAATTTGCTTAGATTGATTAAAGAAGACACCATCTTTCATTTGTTTTATTTGTAGACCAAGGAAGAAATTTAAGTCACCCATCATGCTCATTTCAAACTCGTCATGCATGATCTTAGAAAAATCATTGCACAGTTCTGGACAAGTTGAGCCGAATATAATGTCGTCGACATATATTTGAACAATGATGAGATGTGAATCTCGTTTCTTCATGAAAAGTGTGTTATCAACCATTCCCATGGTATATTCATGTTTAAGCAAGAATGCCTTTAGTCTATCATACCAAGCTTTAGGGGCTTGTTTATGACCATAGAGTGCTTTCTTGAGTTTATAAACATGATTCGGTTTTTCAAAATCAACGAATCCCGGAGGTTGTGCTACGTATACCTCCTCGTTGATAAAACCATTTAGGAATGCACTTTTCACGTCCATTTGATATAACTTAATGTCTAAGGCGCAAGCATAGGCAAGGAGTATCCTAATAGACTCTAATCTAGCTATGGGTGCATATGTTTCGTCGTAATCTATTCCCTCTTGTTGGTTATAGCCTTGTGCTACTAACCTAGCCTTATTCCTAGTTACGACGCCATTTTCATCGAGTTTGTTTCTAAATACCCACTTAGTTCCTATGATGGTTTGATTCTTAGGAGGAGGTACTAAATCCCAAACTTGGTTTGCGGTGAATTGATTTAACTCTTCTTGCATGGCAACAACCCAGCTTTCATCCTTTATCACTTCACCAATACTCTTAGGTTCTACGGTTAATATAAAACAAAAGAAGTTACTTTTGTTTTATGCTTGTGACCTAAGGGTTCTTTGATTTAGGTTTCCTATGACATTTTCTATTGGATGGTTCTTGGATTCCTTAATGTTGACAACTTCATCAACTTCAACTATTTCATCTTCAATGTCATTGTCTAAAGTTTTCTTGCCATTGACCTTAATGGCTTCTTACTCATCTAATTCATCATCCACCAAGGGTGATGTATTAGTTGGTGGAGGACTTTCATCGAATGTCATGTTGAGTGACTCTTCGACTTTTATTGTTTCTTTGTTTAGAACAACGTAGGCTTTACTATTTTGGGAGTAACCTAGGAAGACACCTTCGTAAGACTTTGGGTCAAACTTGGTGAGGTAGTCTTCTGTGTTTAATATGAAGCATTTGCTTCCAAACACTCTAAAGTAATCAAGAGTGGGTTTTCTACCTTTCAAGATTTCGTATGGTGTTTTTCCTAAGATTGGTCTAATCAAGATCCTATTAAGTATGTAAGTTGAGGTGTCCACCGCATTACACCAAAACTTTTGGGGAATTGATTGTTCATTTAACATCGTTCTCCTCATCTCTTGTAGAGTACAATTTTTCCGCTCAACTACCCCATCTAATTGTGGAGTGCGTGGAGCCGAGAAATTGTGTGTAATACCATTAGCATCACAATATACTCCAAATTGCACTTTATTGTCAAATTCCCGACCATGATCCGTCCTAATTGAGACAATTGTACACCCTAGTTGGTTTTGGACTTTCTTACTAAAGATTTCGAATTCCTCGAAAGCTTGTGTCTTATTCTTAAGAAATCTAGTCCAAGTATACCTAGAGTAGTCATCTACTATCACTAAGGTGTAGTAATTTCCTTCGTAGCTCCGTACGGCGGATGGACCTAATAAATCCATGTGGAGTAGTTCTAGGCATCTAGAGGTCGAGACCATGTTCTTAGCTTTGTGACTAGAGTGAGCTTGTTTTCCAACTTTACAAGCATCACAAAAAGTGTTTATCAAACTTAAGCTTAGGTAGGTTTCTAACTAATTCCTTAGACACCAATGATTATATTAAACGCATATTGGCGTAACCTAACCTTCTATGCCATAGAGTGGAATTATCATCTATGATTGCTAGGCAAATCTTATCCTGAGGCTTATTTTTTATTTTCATAACAAATAAGCCATTCTTCCTAACTCCTTTGCCTATGGTCTTACCATTCTTAGTGATCTCACTACCCTCTTCGGAAAAAATAACTCTACACTTATTGTCAACCATTTGACTGATACTAAGCAAGTTAAATCCTAAGTTATCCACATGCTCTACATTTTTAATAGTAAGGGAGTCTTGAGTAATCGTACCTTTGTCTATGATGTTGCCCTTAAGTTTGCTACCGAAAGTGACATTACCTCCATTGTAAGCCTTGTATAATGAGAACAGACTTCGGTTTCCCGTCATGTGATTAGTGCATCCACTATCCTTGACCCATTCGTCGGGCTCCAAGTCGATTCCTAAGCATATCTATTGAGTAAGACAAAGATTCAAACATTTGGTCCCCAATATCTCATGGGTCCAAAGCTGTTAGTGTTAAACATCCTATGCATTAGTTGCATTTGGTTAGGATGTTGGAACGGAGGACATATCTCCCAAGGCAAGTAACTTCGTTGTTGAAGGTTATTCCAAGTTACGGGATAGTTACTTGGATAACGTTGTCTTCCAAAGTTACTTCTCGGTTGAGGAGTCCTTGACCGAGGTTTAGGAACATTCGTTTTTCTAGGTGGAGGAGTCCTATATCTAGTATTAGGTTTTACAAACCCAAGTCCGGGGGTTGACAAAGGTTTATAAATACTTTTGACTTCCTTTTTACTAACAAAAGGTATTTTAACTTTGTTAACTACTGTGTGACTTAATTTAGGGCTTAAGTTATTTTTCAATCTCGACTCAGTTCTGTCTCCTGCACCAGACGGTACCACGGTTCCACTAAATTTAGTGGTGCCGTCTGTACATTTAGAGGTACCGTCCACTGTTTCGACAGAACTTATAGGTTTATCAAATTTCACTTGTTTTGTTTTACTTGTCGAAGCTTCATTTGAATTAAAACCTAGACCCATGTCGACATGTTCACTATATCTTGTGTTTTCTAACATGTCGTCTAGAGCTTTTGTTCCTTTTTCAAACTTAATGATCCTTAACGCGTTTTTCCTAAGTTCTACGTTTTCTACTCTAAGATTGTGACATGATTCACAACCAACATCACATTCTTTTCTTTTCTCAAGTCTTTTAACTTGGTCTTTTAGTTCTAGGATTTCTGTTTGAAGCTTATGTAATGTTGCTTTTAGTGTTTTGTTTCTAGTGATGATTTTAGAACTTACTTCACATAATTTATTATATTCATCATATAGTAAGTTGTCATTTATTGAAGAATTATCATCACTATAATAAGAAAGGTCGGAGTATACCTTGTTAGAAGCTTGAGCCATAAGACATGTTTCGTCGTTGGGCTTCTCTTCCTTTTCTTCACCACTATCACTCCAAGAGCCTCCTACAAAAGCTCTTTGGTTGTTGGTTCTCGGTGGTTTAGGACAGTCTCCGATGAGGTGATTAGGGTCTCCACATCTAAAACACTTCCTATCACTTTTTCCTTTCTTATCATCACGATTCATTGAAAATGACTTCTTCTCATCACGAGGTTGTCTTACAAATCTACCTCTTCTTCTAAAGAACTTCTTAAAATCTCTAACCGCTAATGCATACTCTTCGTCATTGCTATAGCAATCCGAACTTTCCTCATCACTAGATTCCTTCTTGGCTTTCAAGGCTAGAGATCTAACTTTCTCACTTTTGCCTTTTACTATGTCGGAATCTTTCTTGATTATCATTTCATGAACTTTCAAGTTTCCTATAAGTTCATCAAGTGATAATGTCGCCGAGTTCTTTGATTCTTCAATGGCGGTGACCTTTGCTCTCCATTTGGGATGTAGAGCCCTAAGAAACTTCCTACCATAGTTCTTGCTAGAATAACCTTCATCAAGAGCTTTAAGACTAGTAATAATAGTATTAAATCTAGCAAAAGCATTACCAATAGATTCATCTTCCAGAATGGAAAATTGTTCATATTGTTGAACAAGAAGATCGATCTTGTTCTCTTTGACTTGATTATTACCTTGATGGGTGACTAACAAAGTTTTCCAAATCTCTTTTTCCGTATTGTACATAAAAATTCTTTCAAATTCTTTTTTCGGCAAAGCATTGTAAATTACCATTTTAGCCTCATCATTTTTGGCTAGTTTTCTTTTAAGATTGTCACTTTGTTGTTCATAAGGAACAATTTGATCCTTTTTAGTTTTCGGATCCTTTTCAATAGGTTTAAAGTCACCATCGGTAATAACATGCCAAAGATCAATGTCTTTTGATTTCACATACGTTTCGAATCTTGTTTTCCAATATATAAAACAATCGGTTTCAAAAAGTGGTGGTCTTTGCATAGATTTCCCTTCTTGATATTTGTCGAAATCCATTGATCGATTCAAGTTTTAAAATACAATTGACTTTAAAATCTTGCCTGACCTATCTCTGGAACCAATTGTGGAAAACTAGAAGGGGGGGGGGGTTGGATAGTTTTACCGATTTATTTTTCTTTATTAAGAAAGTATATTTGAAAACTTTGATTCAATTCTTTTGTGAAATCAATCAACACCAATATGAACAATAAACTATACTAACTAATATAAACACTAAATGTAAAGAGATGAGATGGAAAGATCAAACCGAGACAAAGAGATTTATAGTGGTTCGGTCACGAAGCCCTTCTTCGCCCTACTACACTCCCCGAGTACCCAACTCGAGAGTTCTAAGCACTATGTCAACAAAGCTCCTTTCAGGCGGAGAAAACCGTACACGTCGCTTATCACAATTTCCGACACTAAGCTAAATTTCAAGTACTAATCTAGCTAGTACCAATCTCACATGATCCACACGATCCACACAATCCACACTATCTACTCTTGATCCACTTGATCAACACACTATCAAACTAGCTACAAGAGATTTCCAAGATCTCAACAAGATCACAATGTTCAACACAAGAAGACTTGAACAAGACTATGACACTTGTTGTATATCAAGATACAATCAAGTTAACTAACAAGTAATGCAAGTGCACTACACAAAGACTCTTAACACTTTGTATCTTCTTGATACTTTGTGTTCTTCTCTTGACTAGTAGAGGAATGATGGTGATCACTTGGTTGGTTGGATGAAAGGATCACTCTTTAAAACAAAAGTAAACTAACTAAATGATCAAAGGAGAGTTTAGGTGATAAGAGATTTTATCATAGAAAGTTGTGTGTGTGAAGGATGATTAAAATCTGTGAAATGGACAGGTATTTATAGGCAGTGAAAAATTTGACCGTTTGAGGCACACGGTACCACTAAATATATCACGGTACCACTAAATTTAGTGGTACTGTGCCATACAAAAACTGTTGATCCCAGTTGAGCACTTGATCTAATTAGTTATCTTAGATAAATCTAAAACAACTAAAGTATAGAAACTGTCTTGAAACAATATTAAACACAATGCGGAATCTTATGTTTAATCTTAAGAAGAACAATGAACACAGTTGTTATTTCACTAAACACTTCAATATATTAAATATGAATACTCAAAAGTATTAGGGTTTACAAAACCTTGAAGTGATTCGACTCTATGAATGATACGTACATAACTCTAACCCTAGGACCTCCTTTTATAGACTAAGGAGTCCTAGTCGGTTTACAATAGCTTTCTATACAAGATAAATCTATTAGAATAAACTTATCTAACCGACTATACAAAGTTATCACATAAGCAGTAGAAACTAACTCTAGGAGTAGAATCTTTAAGTCTAGCAGTAGTATCTACTTAGTGCATTTTCTTCATCTTCTCGGCATCTCCAGCAGTAGTATGAAATACACTAGCAGTAGTATCATTATCTCCAGCCGTAGTATCACACTTAGTGAATTTTCCATTGAGCACCTGAGCAGTTGTAACTTCTTTGAGCAGCAGTACCTCAAAACCTAACAATCCTCCCCTAAACTTGATATTTTCCTCCAAAATCATCAAGTTTCCTGTTTAGCAAAAATAATCACCAGGAGGATGCTTCCAAACATATTAATCATGTTTCTTGAGATTAGGATTGAGAACTTTTTCATACTTCTTCAAAAGTTGATATGCTGAATCATCATACTAGTAATGATGTTGCAATTTTAACCTTGTATTCCTCAGCATCTGAAGAACAATTTCTTTGTTGAAGTTAAGAGCAGGGTAATCTTTCTCCACAAGCATATAGATGACAACACCATGAACTAATAAAGCATGAACACCACAGGACTGATATAACCTCCATTGTTGAATTGTGCTGTGTTTCAATTTCATCCACTCTATATCGCCATCATCTGGTTCAAACATTATCTTCAGATAATAGTAGATTACTCTCTAAAAAACCTCCTCTAGTCTTGTATCACCAAATTTTTCTTTGTATAACCTCCAGATTGTAACAAGATCATCTCTATCAAAGAATTGTATCATTTGTATGAAGCTAAGAAACCTGGAGTTTTTACCATTTGTTCTTTTGATGTCCCAATAAGCTTGACTCCCATCCTAAATTCTAGAAGTAATTGAGATGATAGGATGTTTGACTCCTAAAGGAACAGCATCAACAACTTCAGGTTCTTTTACTTTAGAAATCACTGTAAGAGCTTGCATCTTTTCTCTGTCATCGGCATCAAATACTTGTTTATCATCATTTTCTGACTCATCACCCTGCTCAACTGCCTTAGACTTATCTGCCTTTCTCTTCTTTCTACCAACAGTTTTCAAAACACTTCCAACCTTTTTTACTCCTAAGCTAGAACTCTCTTTTGTATCATCCACCTTTTTCTCTTCCTCCATATCTTTTACCTTCTTTACCACCTTCTGTTGTACCTTTTCCTCAGTATCCATGGGTACAAAGCTAGCAATTTCCTTCTTAGCTCTCTCAAACATCTTTTCAATTTCATCATCAAAGTAGTGAGATAGCTGATTAAGTTTGTAGCCCTTCATGTTCTTCAAGTACCTTTCATGAACTTTTCTTATTTTTTTGATGGTCGGTGGTCTGAGCATTTTTCTCTTGAGTCTCTCAGCAATATATACTTTCTTTCTTTGTTCTCTGAACTCCTTCAACCATTTAGTTCTTTCTTCTATAGTTTGTGTATCTTGCTCTTCCCCCTTAATCATCTTGAGAAGCTCAATATCTGCATCACAATTGATCCTTTCCTCATCCCAAGCAACTAATAACTCTAAAATTTTAGCCTCATCTTCAGCATGTTTTCTTTGTTGTTCAAGCACAACTTGGTTTTCAGCTTCAAGCTCAGCAGCCATTGCAGCAGCAATCTTAGCATCATGTTCTATCTACTTCTCTCTTGGCCAAAATTCCACTGGTAGTTCAGGTTCAGGCTCTTCAACAAGGATTGCTTTGCCTTTACCCTTATACTGTGGTTCCTGATGAATGACCTTTTTGGATGTAGGAGAAGGTTCTTTAATCACAACTCCTTTAACAGATGATTTTGGTAATGTTGTTGGTTGTGATGATGTTGATAGTTGTGTTGATGGTTTATAAGTCTTCAATTGAATCATAGCTTGAGCCATTACCACATCATCGTCCATGATAATTGTACCCTTGGCAGTAGAATCTCTCTGAGGCTCAGCAGTAGATAGATTTTCACTACCAGTAGAAAGTTTTTCCTCAGCAGTAGAAACTTTCTCACTAGCAGTAGGAACTTCTTCAGCAGTAGAACCTTTAGCAGCAGAATCCACTCCAACCATTTCTCCAACCTTGTCACCAACACTAGCAGCAGCAGCATCACTCAAACTTGTAATAGTTTCAAACATCACTTTAGAAGCTTGAACAAGCTTTTCAGCCATCTCAGTTTGAGAATTAACCACCTGCTCTGTGTTTACACTTTCCAAAACCACCTCATTACCATCTTTGTCTGCAACCACAAACTCTGTATCAGCATTTTCACCACTATCTAACCCAACATCCATCTCCATACCCATTCCATCACCAACATTCTTTGAACCTGCACCAACATCTTCATTATGTGTTTCCTCCCCTGAGACCTTGTCATCATTCCTCCCCTGTTTGGGAGCATCCTCCAAACCTGTAGTCTCAGAAGAACTGGCCCTCTGTGCAGTGCCAACCTTCTTCAATCTTTTGAATTTTGTTGTTCTTGGCCTCTTCTGACCTTCCAATTGTTTCACCCTCAGCTTCAAACTTTTGATTTCATCACCATGAGTAGTTGTGAGCTTCTGAAGACCAAGAACCTGTTTCTCCAACTTGGAACATTTTACCATCAATTCCTATATGAATGTCATGCTATCCTCACCACTTCGGCTTGTGTTACCTAGCCCAAGAGGTGGATCACTGGAATTGACATTATGTACAGTGGTATCCATCAATTCATCTGTTTCAGTTCTATCCTTATCACTTCGGGATGTGTTACCTTCCCTGAGAGGTGAATCAATGGATGTAAACTCAGTCTCAAACCTAGTTTGAACATCTGAGCCCCCCATATTAGCCATTTGGCTAGGGTTTCCATCACCTGCATCAAGTTCATGAGAACCTGAGGCATTAGATGTTGCCTTGGCTGGGGTCTTATGTATGTTACCACTGTCTAGCTCTGCTTCTAAGCTAGCAGCAGTAGTGGCAGCCCCTTCCAACATGTCATTCACCACACCAATGACAGCCCCATCTGCATCCATCTTGACACTTGCCTGAGGTAGCTCAGTGTCCTTTTGTTGTGATTTCCTACATTTATAGGTCTTTTCAAGTTGTGAGGTTGAAGCTTGAAAAGTGGGTGTGTGATAGGTATCAGTTGGAGTTCCTGAACCTTCACCCTGTGTTTTGCACAAGTTGCACCATATATGGCAAAAGTGGTGTAACAGTGCCTGAAAATTCTTTTCCATCCTTTTTCAAGTAAGAAAACATTTTCTTCGTCAGAAGTGGTGCATCATAAGTTCCTTTATGCACCTTTATGTTAGACATCTGTTTCTCCAAAAATATTTGCAAAAATCTTGGATAAAGATAATAAGTTCCTGAATCCAAGTTTTTAACCAACCCCTCTAAATCATTTTAGAAAAATTAAAAGGCTTTCCTTTGGTAAGACATATCATAGCAGATGCCATGACAGTACTAAACTCATTCCAGCCTGTAGTTTTAGGACTCAAACAATGTAGAAGGGTGATAACGCTCATTTTTTACATATTTTAGTCGTGTTATTTCTATGTTTGTGCATTGTATTTGGTTGTATTGGTGAACATTTTACGCTTAAAAGGTACAAAAGACGTATTCAGGTTTAGGTACAATCAAGTCCAAGGGAATAGCTAGAAAGATGAGGAAAAGTCACTAAAACAAGAGCTTATGCACAACGAAAGATTCTACCCATAATAAAGACCTCGGGAAGATCATCGAAGATAAAGAATCAAGTTACAAAGATTTCTGAGCTCAAGAAAAGATCAAGTGTTGATGAAATGAATGAGAAGTTACATGCAATGAATTAAGGCTTGCTTCCTCAACCAAAGGTTCAAGAAATACATCTAAGGCTCAAGTTCAACCCAAGGTTCAACAATGCCATGCCAACCTTACTCCAAACCTTGGGTTGGGACTGAACCTCAGGTTGAGACTTCAACCTTGGGTTGATGCAACTCTTGGCACTCTTAATGACTATCTTTAATGAACTAACTCTTCATGTGGGTTGTCATTACACCATAATTACTCCAAGTCCAGATATTAATGACACTTTGTGCACAAGAAATTTGCTTGGTGGCCAAGGGGAGTCATTTTTATTAATAAGTAAGCTTGGCCAAAAGAATGAGATACTACACAAGAGGAATCTACTTACAATCTATTAAAGAATATCTCATACTCTCTCAAGAAGGCTACAAGGGAAGAAAACGCATGAAAAAGTTAGCTTACATCCATCATTCATCATCATAATCATCAAAGGAATTATTGTTGATCATATCATAATTGTTCCTAACTCTTGTAATCATCATTACAACTTTTGTAAGACTTCTTAATCATGTTTTCAAGTGATAAATTTTCTGTGGTTATTTCTTTGTTTGCCATGAGTGGCTAAGTGCCTTGTGCACTTGCCTAGATGATGTTTGCTACATGAATATTGATTGATTATGACTCTATGGTTCTAGTTCAATAAAAAGCTAATACTAAGATCGAATTGTACTTTGAAGTTTTCATAAACAAAAGAGTTATCAAGTTTGGTTGATTGTTAATGGTGTAATAGGTCGAAAGACTCATTGTTATTCAATCAATTGTAAACCTTTGTCTATGAGGGTGTTACCTTATGTATTGACCATTTCATAGGAAACTTGGTTAAACTTAGAAAACTAAAAGTGTGGTTGTCAATTAATTGTGAAACGATAGCGAATCAAGTGATTGAATTGTGTTAGTCTTGTTTGATCAAAACTAAATATTGTTTTTGTCATCTTAAAATCTTGAAGAGGATTGAAAGTGTTGAAAACAAGTAGATTAGTACATCAACTAATCAAATTAGAACACCATCTAATTTATTGATCATAATCGATTTGAACCATTATCATAATCATATCAAGGGAATTGTGCAAACTAGTCTAGGCAAGTGTAGTTTTAATATATTGAATGAATTTACATCATCATCATTATTTGCTTGCTATTAGAATCATTAACAAAGCTCGATTTTATATTTAACTCACGTTACATAAAAACTAAACAAATCATTGTGAACGACCTCGGCTTACCATTTCATCTCTTACTACACACGGACGAGTATACTTGCTCGTATGTGTTTCATTTGAATCATTGGTAGATCGTGTTATAAATTTAAAACTTGCACTCTAAACGGGCACATCAAAGGGTATGGATCAAAAATTTCCATTGAGGTGAGAAGAGACCCTTTTGAAATTTTAAACTATCATTTTTCTTCTCATACCCCAACTTCTTAAGTCCTTTAAAAATGGCAGCATTTTCAAGAAACTCAATTTCTTCATCATCTGCTAGGTGAAGAGATTCCCTAATAGATGATTCAGTAATCAAGATATCTTGGCTATCTACCTTAGCGATATTGTACTTCCTTATTATGAGTGATGGCCTTAGCGGTACGCCAAAATTGTTTAATTAAGGAAAGAAATATAGTAGGGTTCACAGTTAATGCATACCTAAGTGGGGTAGCATTCAAGAAATCAATCATCTCTGTGAAACCTTCAGTCCCCTTGGATTTATCAAGAAGGGTGACCATATTGTGACTTTCAGCAAAAATGCGTTCCGACAAGATAAATTAGGTTTTGTAAATTTGGGAGTTTTTGAATTAGATGAGAAAAATCGTGTTAGGGTTTGAAATTTATTGAATTTTGATTGCATAAAACAAATTGTGAGATCCAATTGGGGATTTAAACCCTTAAGTATAAATGTTACCCATTCGTCCCTGCACAATCAGATACAGCAGTACAAACCCAGCAGTAGAAACTTTTGCCTAGCAGCAGAAACTTTTTCCTGGCAGCAGTATGTTTGCTGACTTTTTTAAACACCTTTTTCTCAGCAATAATCACTCCAATATGAACTTATCCTGCAAAAGATTAGTCCAAAACCACAAAAACACAAGAAATACTAATTCACAATAATCACAATTCTCAGTTATACTTTAGCAGTTGTAAAAGCAACTAGCAGCAGAAACCAGCAACACTAAGTATAACTAGCAACATTAACCATAGCAAGCAGCAGAAACAACTTATTGACTAATAATAGTACAATCCGTTACAAAACTTTACAAAAACACCAAGAGATAAGAATTTTCAAAGATTTATCATTCCAATACTAGCAATTAAGAATTTAAATCTACCCACATCAAAACTTTTTGTGAGCAAATCTGCAACATTGTTGTCAGTATGGATTTTAACAATTTGAATTAACTTCTTTTCATAACAATCTCTTATAAAATGATGTCTTATCTCAATATGTTTTGTTTTAGAGTGAAAAACAGGATTCCTAATAATGCACATAGTACTGTTATTATCAATATAAATTTTGGTGTGCATAAAATTGTACCCATAGTCCAACAATTGATTCTGAATCCAAATTACTTGACCACAACAACTTGAAGCAGCTACATACTCAGCTTCAGTTATAGAATTAGCCACCACTGTTTGTTTCTTGCATTGCCATAAAATCAACCTATGTCTAAGATATTGACATCCTCCAGTTGTTGATTTTCTATCCAAACATGCTCCAGCATAATCACTATCTGAGTATGCCACCAGATCAAAAGGTGAACCTTTTGGATACCAAAAGCCCAACCTAGGTTGACTCCTTAAGTACCTAAAAATTCTCTTTACTGCATTAAAGTATGACACTTTAGGGGAAACTTGAAATCTGGCACGGCACACACAACAAACATAATATCTGGCCTTGAAGCTGTAAGATACATCAATGAACAAACCATTGATCTGTATAATTGCACATCAACTTCTTCACCATCTTCATCTTTGACCAGAGGCTTGTTGGATTCCATGGTTGTCTTTGCAGGTTTCACATCAGAAAAAACAAACTTCTTCAAGATATCAGTCACATACTTATCTTGACTGATAAATATGCCATCATCTTTTTGCTTAACTTGAAGCCCTAAAAAGAATGTGAGTTCACCCATAGAACTCATTTGAAACCTGTTATGCATTAGCTTCTCAAAATCATCACATAACACCTTGTTTGTTGACCCAAAAATGATATCATCAACATACACTTGAACCAGTAAGATATCCTTTTTGTCTCTTTTGATAAACAAAGTCTTGTCAATTCTTCCTCTACTGAAACCATTGTTCAACAAGTACTTTGATAAGGTGTCATACCAAGCTCCAGGAGCTTGATGCAAACCATACAATGCTTTCTCCACCTTGTAAACTCTATCAGGATAATCAGGATCTTCAAAACTAGGTGGTTGTGAGACATAAACTTCCCCATCAATTGTCCCAAATAAGAAAGCACTCTTCACATCCATTTGATACACTGTGAAGTTCTTATATGAAGCATAAGCCAAGAATAGTCTGATAGCTTCTATCCTTGCCACAGGAGCAAATACTTCATCATAATCAATACCTTCTTCTTGAGTGTATCCTTGAGCCACTAATCTTGCTTTGTTCCTGATCACAATGCCTCTTTCATCCCTTTTGCATCTAAAAACCCACTTTGTACCAATTGCCTTTGTAAAACCCGAAAATCTAAAACATGCAAAATTACCAAAATGCCCCTGAAACTTTAAAATTTAATTAAAGCTTAATGAAAGTTCTGAATCGATCCCAAACTTCTGTCAATGCATAAGTTATGATCCCAAATAATTTTAACAACTTCATTTAACATTTATACAAGTGACAAAATTACGAAAATACCCTTTGGGGCGCCAAGTATAATTTTAATATTTATCTTATGGTTATAAATGGAATTAAAGTATATTTAAGGTAAAAATTAAAAGCCCATCAATTCTTAAACAAAATCCTGTAATTCCAGCCCATCATGCCTCCCCATTGACCGGCCTATTTCATACTCTTATAACAAACTCATATTTTTACCCTATTTCACTTTGCCGAGAAACAAGAAAACACACAAACAATTCACATTCATCAAATCCGGCCACCAAGAATTATTCCCATAATTTTCTGGGTTAGATCATCACCCCAAGAAGCCAAGAAAAATAGCCCTTCGATTTGTGGAGTCCCCGATCAAGCTCTATCGAATTTATTTCATTTTATTCATTCGAAAGGTATTAATTCGTCCATAATTCGTTCAACCTTTATTAAATTCGTTTCTAAATTTTCTTATGCTCTTCATATTGGTTGTGACCTGGGAAAAATAGCCACAAGATTTCTGGATCGCTATTTTGGTCGGGGAGGGATTGTTGGTGTCGATCTTACCAAACCGAGAAACCCTAAATCTCAATAAACCATCCGATCGTTTTATATTGTTTCTGGTATTTTTCTTGTACCCTTCTCATCTCATATAACATGTATAAAATGATTAAATCGATCCATGCAACATATATAAGGCATACACGAATTAACGAGTTTATAAACCCTAAAACACCAAAAACTCGACCTAAATTATACGCGACTTTTTCTGGACTTTTATACAATTTTCGTGGCTTCTTTATACACCATAGGATCTGATAAAAATGTTAGTTTGAATTATAGAAGCTTAAAATAGTTATTTCGAATTAATTGGTAAACCGGATTTTTGTATAAATCGTATAAATGGTTTAAAAATTGGAACGATGGTCTAGGGTTCTTAATGTGGCTTAGATCTGATCTTAATAATGTATTAATGATGATAGCATGATTGGAAAGTGTTTTGGGAAATTAGGGTTTGATTTTGAGAAAAATATGTGTTTACCGATTTGATGTTTAATTAGTTAAGGGTATGTTTTGTAACTTTTAAAAGTCGTGGACCATTTTTGTAATACTCTATAAATCATGGGCAATCTGAATAAATATAAAATGAGGGTACTATTTGTAAAATATGAAAGTTTTAGAATTAAAATGTAATTATGTGAATTTGTATATATCGAATTGCAAATTAATTAAGAAGAGGGACTAAAAGCGTAATTTCTGGAAAAGTGAAGGTGCTCGGTGTAAATAATAATATAAAGGGTAAAATGTGTGAATTTGAGTATTTATGGGCTTAATATGTAATTATGGCAAATTATGTAAATCGGTTTGTATTTAATTAAGTACAAGGACTAAATGTGTAAATTACCGAAAGTTGAGGGCTGTTTGTAGCATGTTAATATTAAAGGTTATTTCTGTAATTTGAAGAAATAAAAGGGGCTTGATGTGTAACGTAAGTATGATGAGGATTAAAATGTAAATTATATAAGTATAAGGTTTAAATTGAAAATTAATAAAGTAAAGGGGTATAAAGTGTAAATTGTGAAACCTAAAGGACTAAAAGAGTAACTTGAGGAATCTAAAAGCTAAAAAGGAAACTCTGGATAATTTGTAAAGATTAATGAGAATTTGGAAATCTTACTAAATTTGGAAAGCTGCTAAATATGGAAAGTTACTTAAAATGGAAGGGTTTGTAATTCTTGTCTACCCCTCTAGGTGTGAAGAAAGAGAAGTCCTGATTCACTCTGTGTCATCCATTTCTGAGTTTGTGTTCGCTTTGGAATAAGGTACAGATATTCTGACCTTCTCTGTAAGGTTTCCTATGACCTCTTTCATGTTCTGATCTGTTTAGCCTCTGATTTGATACCTGAGACTTGACCTCCTGATAATGAACCCCTGCATTTATCTCTTGTCTTGAATCCTGATATGAACCCTGACATGAACCCTAATATGATACCTGACATTGATACCTTGCTATGATTCCTTTGTCTTGAACCTTTGACCTATTATATGAACCTAGACTGAGAAGCCTTTTAATTCTGACCTGGGAAATGATTTGAGGAAAAGCTATTTAAAATGAAGTTTACAAATATGATACAATACTCTTTTAATTGGGATTCTATTAACTTGTATGAAACTATTTTAAAAGACTATCTTATGAAAAACCATTTTGAAGGATCATTTATGAAATCTACTCTGAAGGATCATTTTTATGAAGACCATTATTAAAAGATTGTTTTAAATGGACTCTTAATTAGAAACCTTTTTAATTGAACTAGTACTATGGAACTTGGATTACTGACCTGCTGATATTGACCTGCTGATATTGACTTGCTGATGTTGACCTTCTGATGTTGACCTTATGATATTTGAACCTTCTGATATGACACCCTGATTATGATGTGAACCTTTGACATTTGACCCTTGATCCCAGTTTGATACCCGAGCCAAATTTGTGACCCTAGCCATGAAGGTAACATGGCCGTGTCTGTGATGCACCACTGGCATGACTAGTGTGTAGCCCTAGTGATTTGGTTACACCGTCCCCATCTTGATTCTGATATGTGCACACTCCTGTTATTATGGCCAATATGATTTGTTCTTGGGGGGCGAATGGATGCATCCTAGTCTTGTTCTGGTTCTGATTTATCTGGTATGTCTGGTGACTGGTACTGTGTGCAATACATGCCTTTCACAACCCTGGGAGCTTGCAACTCCAACCCTGGAGGTATCCCCTCAACCCTGTCTTGGTATGCTGAGGTTACCCCTCCATACACCCTGGTATATGATTTGATATGATATGTTTCTGGGCTCGTGGTGGATTACTGTCCTAAACCTTTACTCTCTCTGTACCTTGACTTATCTATTTCATTATGCTATATCTGTTCTTGTCCTTTTACTTTCATTTCTTTTGCTTTCGTTTCCGTTTATTATATATCTGTTCACTGGGCTTTGTAAGCTCAGCCGCACGTTTTCTTTTCGTGTGCGGCAGGTTTTAGTTGGAAGCTGGGTTGTTAATAGAGAGGACCTTGGACTTAGAAGACCTTGTTAGCTATCCTGGAAGTAGAGATGATTAGAAGAGATCCTTATTTCAGACTTAGAAATTTGTACCTTTCAATTGTGGACTTGTAATATCAGATTTCCAGTTGTAACCTTGGAATCCTATTGTATTATGTATGTCATATGCTTGTGTTTGTTCTGATAAGAATCCGTATTTGTGATACCTTTGCCCTTGTCGGGTTGGGGTGTTACAATTATGGTATCAGAGCCAGGTTGCGACTTGTAATACATTTACCCTTGACCTGTGAAGTTTGGACCACTAAGTTTCCACTGTAGGCGCTCATAAGATGACCTGTAAGAATTACTCTAGGATTTCCCATAGGAACTTAAGTTCTGACCGGTGAGGAATGGGTAGACTATAAGGCATTTGTTTAGGTATCATTGCTTCCGCATCACTCTGATTCGTACCTTGCTCTTGGTTAAAGCTTTTTGAGATCACTTTTTTTTAAATTGAAACCTTATGCCTTACACCTAAGATTTGAAACCTAATTAAGCTTTGAAACATTGAAATTTGCATAGAAAGTACCTGACACTATTGAACCTTATCTTTAAATTCCAACTCTGATATCTGATCCTTTTGTTAATCATTTTGATGCCTCTTCGGACAATTCTGAGAATCTCCATGGCGATGACGTATTAGATACATTCTGTTGTTTGTCTCTTGCTTTTGATAAGCACCTATGAATCTTCTGACGCTATTTGATTCCGTCTTACCCCTCTCTATCCCTATGAAAAGTCTTGTGATGTTTAACCATGCATATAAGAATGTTTCCCTCTCACTTTTGAATGATAAGATTTGCCTGGTTGATCCGTCTTTCTTGGATAGTCAACTTCGATTCCATTCTGATAAGGGATTGGTCGATTGAGCACTCGAAATGTTAACAACAACGGCGGCTACCCTGAAGAGTGAAGGCATCCCTTACAAGGCGAAAGTGTTGGCGATGCAGAAGAAGAAATCTACTCAAGACGACGAACCTGGAGCTGATGAAGACATGCAGTCTAACTTCCCTATTCACCTTGGTTGTACTAAGATGAATTGAGAGCGGAGGCAGACTGGAGGATGAAGAATTTGAAGATCGTGCCAGAAATTCACATTACTCCAAGAAGAACAGCAGGAGGCTTGACGAACCAGACGCAAGTTCACAATTTTGTTTCACCTCCGAGTATTCTCAAATTTAAGATCCTCTGATGATTTAAGTTCCTTAGAAGCATTTCAGTTCCGTGTCTATCCGTATGTCCAATGATGGCTTTGATGAATTGGAGAAGATCTGACGCTTGTGGACGGCATACCTTAATCTGATAAGCAATCTGGGATTCCGATACTCTTGCAAGTAGTTGTTTTCCCTCTTGACTATGACATCGATTTTGTTGACCTCTGAGACTATAGAAGTACTAGGTGGATTAAGATAGGTGGCTTTGTTTACGACTTGAGATAAAGTATGATCATCATGAAGGCATAATTATGTGGTACTGGTATTATTAACGTGATAATACTTACACCATATAACGTGCCCTCATTGTGGCCATAGGATATCTTGGGAAGTACCTAAGAAGTTTAGAACTTGATTCCCGATGGATTATCTGTGATTAGTGAGACCTTAGGTTCATTCTACCTATGCGTATACTCTGCCTTCGTTCGTCAAATATCTGGATTAGTTTGGACTCTCGTGTTGCATTCTGTTGACCTCAGTTATGAACCTTAAACTCCTTGAAGAGCTCTCTGCTGTAGATACAATTAATTCGATTTGAAATTCTTGTTCGCATTCCATATGAGTATTCCGTTCTCTTTCTCCCTGCTTCCTGCAAATTTCGAGGACGAAATTTTTCTGTTAGAGGGGAAGAGTTGTAAAACCCGAAAATCTAAAACATGCAAAATTACCAAAATGCCCCTGAAACTTTAAAATTTAATTAAAGCTTAATGAAAGTTCCGAATCGATCCCAAACTTCTGTCAATGCATAAGTTATGATCCCAAATAATTTTAACAACTTCATTTAACATTTATACAAGTGACAAAATTACGAAAATACCCTTTGGGGCGCCAAGTATAATTTTAATATTTATCTTATGGTTATAAATGGAATTAAAGTATATTTAAGGTAAAAATTAAAAGCCCATCAATTCTTAAACAAAATCCCGTATTTCCAGCCCATCATGCCTCCCCATTGACCGGCCTATTTCATACTCTTATAACAAACTCATATTTTTACCCTATTTCACTTTGCCGAGAAACAAGAAAACACACAAACAATTCACATTCATCAAATCCGGCCACCAAGAATTATTCCCACAATTTTCTGGGTTAGATCATCACCCCAAGAAGCCAAGAAAAATAGCCCTTCGATTTGTGGAGTCCCCGATCAAGTTCTATCAAATTTATTTCGTTTTATTCATTCGAAAGGTATTAATTCGTCCATAATTCATTCAACCTTTATTAAATTCGTTTCTAAATTTTCTTATGCTCTTCATATTGGTTGTGACCTGGGAAAAATAGCCACAAGATTTCTGGATCGCTATTTTGGTCGGGGAGGGATTGTTGGTGTCGATCTTACCAAACCGAGAAACCCTAAATCTCAATAAACCATCCGATCGTTTTATATTGTTTCTGGTATTTTTCTTGTACCCTTCTCATCTCATATAACATGTATAAAATGATTAAATCGATCCATGCAACATATATAAGGCATACACGAATTAACGAGTTTATAAACCCTAAAACACCAAAAACTCGACCTAAATTATACGCGACTTTTTCTGGACTTTTATACAATTTTCGTGGCTTCTTTATACACCATAGGATCTGATAAAAATGTTAGTTTGAATTATAGAAGCTTAAAATAGTTATTTCGAATTAATTGGTAAACCGGATTTTTGTATAAATCGTATAAATGGTTTAAAAATTGGAACGATGGTCTAGGGTTCTTAATGTGGCTTAGATCTGATCTTAATAATGTATTAATGATGATAGCATGATTGGAAAGTGTTTTGGGAAATTAGGGTTTGATTTTGAGAAAAATATGTGTTTACCGATTTGATGTTTAATTAGTTAAGGGTATGTTTTGTAACTTTTAAAAGTCGTGGACCATTTTTGTAATACTCTATAAATCATGGGCAATCTGAATAAAATATAAAATGAGGGTACTATTTGTAAAATATGAAAGTTTTAGAATTAAAATGTAATTATCTGAATTTGTATATATCGAATTGCAAATTAATTAAGAAGAGGGACTAAAAGCGTAATTTCTGGAAAAGTGAAGGTGCTCGGTGTAAATAATAATATAAAGGGTAAAATGTGTGAATTTGAGTATTTATGGGCTTAATATGTAATTATGGCAAATTATGTAAATCGGTTTGTATTTAATTAAGTACAAGGACTAAATGTGTAAATTACCGAAAGTTGAGGGCTGTTTGTAGCATGTTAATATTAAAGGTTATTTCTGTAATTTGAAGAAATAAAAGGGGCTTGATGTGTAACGTAAGTATGATGAGGATTAAAATGTAAATTATATAAGTATAAGGTTTAAATTGTAAATTAATAAAGTAAAGGGGTATAAAGTGTAAATTGTGAAACCTAAAGGACTAAAAGAGTAACTTGAGGAATCTAAAAGCTAAAAAGGAAACTCTGGATAATTTGTGAAGATTAATGAGAATATGGAAATCTTACCAAATTTGGAAACCTGCTAAATATGGAAAGTTACTTAAAATGGAAGGGTTTGTAATTCTTGTCTACCCCTCTAGGTGTGAAGAAAGAGAAGTCCTGATTCACTCTGTGTCATCCATTTCTGAGTTTGTGTTCGCTTTGGAATAAGGTACAGATATTCTGACCTTCTCTGTAAGGTTTCCTATGACCTCTTTCATGTTCTGATCTGTTTAGCCTCTAATTTGATACCTGAGACTTGACCTCCTGATAATGAACCCCTGCATTTATCTCTTGTCTTGAATCCTGATATAAACCCTGACATGAACCCTAATATGATACCTGACATTGATACCTTGCTATGATTCCTTTGTCTTGAACCTTTGACCTATTATATGAACCTAGACTGAGAAGCCTTTTAATTCTGACCTGGGAAATGATTTGAGGAAAAGCTATTTAAAATGAAGTTTACAAATATGATACAATACTCTTTTAATTGGGATTCTATTAACTTGTATGAAACTATTTTAAAAGACTATCTTATGAAAAACCATTTTGAAGGATCATTTATGAAATCTACTCTGAAGGATCATTTTTATGAAGACCATTATTAAAAGATTGTTTTAAATGAAACATGTTTAATTGAACTAGTACTATGGAACTTGGATTACTGACCTGCTGATATTGACCTGCTGATATTGACTTGCTGATATTGACCTTCTGATGTTGACCTTCTGATATTTGAACCTTCTGATATGACACCCTGATTATGATGTGAACCTTTGACATTTGACCCTTGATCCCAGTTTGATACCCGAGCCAAATTTGTGACCCTAGCCATGAAGGTAACATGGCCGTGTCTGTGATGCACCACTGGCATGACTAGTGTGTAGCCCTAGTGATTTGGTTACACCGTCCCCATCTTGATTCTGATATGTGCACACTCCTGTTATTATGGCCAATATGATTTGTTCTTGGGGGGCGAATGGATGCATCCTAGTCTTGTTCTGGTTCTGATATATCTGGTATGTCTGGTGACTGGTACTGTGTGCAATACATGCCTTTCACAACCCTGGGAGCTTGCAACTCCAACCCTGGAGGTATCCCCTCAACCCTGTCTTGGTATGCTGAGGTCACCCCTCCATACACCCTGGTATATGATTTGATATGATATGTTTCTGGGCTCGTGGTGGATTACTGTCCTAAACCTTTACTCTCTCTGTACCTTGACTTATCTATTTCATTATGCTATATCTGTTCTTGTCCTTTTACTTTCATTTCTTTTGCTTTCGTTTCCGTTTATTATATATCTGTTCACTGGGCTTTGTAAGCTCAGCCGCACGTTTTCTTTTCGTGTGCGGCAGGTTTTAGTTGGAAGCTGGGTTGTTATTAGAGAGGACCTTGGACTTAGAAGACCTTGTTAGCTATCCTGGAAGTAGAGATGATTAGAAGAGATCCTTATTTCAGACTTAGAAATTTGTACCTTTCAATTGTGGACTTGTAATATCAGATTTTCAGTTGTAACCTTGGAATCCTATTGTATTATGTATGTCATATGCTTGTGTTTGTTCTGATAAGAATCCGTATTTGTGATACCTTTGCCCTTGTCGGGTTGGGGTGTTACAGCCTTCTCCTTATTAGGCAAATCAACCAAGGTCCAAACTTCTTGAAGCTTAAACTGCAACAACTCTTCTTGCATAGCTTCCACCTAACTTGGATCTTGCAATGCTTTATAAGCATTCTTGGGTTCCACTTGTGACAGAAAATAAGCAAACATGCAATTCTGAAGGTCTTTGTGGCTGTTTTTTTGATGAAGAGATTGAGCAAATAAACCTTGATTAAACAAATCTCTCAATCCTTTTGATTTACTTCTTGTTTGAACAGCAGATTAAATATCTCCTATGATTTGCTCTTTTGGATGATCTTTGTGAACTCTGGTGGTTGGAATAGGACTGACATAGTAAGAATCCTCCATATTGTGAATGTCAGCCTCTGCACCAAACCCATCCAAAGCTTCATCATTAGTGTCTTCATAGATATTAACCAATCCAGGCATATTAGGATCATCAGGATAGTCATCATCAGCAAAAGATCTTCCATCTTTGTCAACAGTAGGAAATTTTGGTGTAGCAGTAGAAGCACCAGGCTTAGCAGTAGTAACTTTTGGCATAGTAGTAGGATCTGAGTTACTATTGCTAGTGTAATTTCATTCTTTTTCAACATTTGCTGATTCATTATTCTGCACTTCATCAACAATTTATGGTCCTTCATTAACCACTCTTTCAGCATCAGAAGATTTAGCCCCACCTTCTGTATCTCCTTTTGGTTCTTCATGAACAACATCATCTTCTTGTGAACTCTTTTTCTCTTTCTCTTTGGCTGTGAAAGTTAGCTCAAGCTTCCATTTTTCAATCAAAATGAACTCCTTTTGCAGATTCATTCACCTTAGCTTGTATACCTGCATTAGAATCAGCTTTTGTACCTGCAGACTTATTAGTTATACCTGCAATCACTGGCTCATAATTCATGCTTTTGGTTATGAATCAATATCAAACTGCCAGTCAGGTCCACTTCCTGCAACATTAGGTGTAGTTTCACTAAACCTAACATGTAGTTCTCTTCCACATGCCTAGTTCTTTTATTGAATACCCTAAAAGCTTTACTATTGGTGGAGTATCCAACAAAGAATCCTTCATCAGCCTTCTCATCAAACTTGCCTAGGTGATCAATGGTATTTAAGATAGTAACAGGACACCCAAATGGTTTTAAGAAATCTATCATAGGTTTCCTACCATGTAACAGTTCATAAGGGGTCTTGTTATGAGGCTTAACTACTTTACTCCTATTTTGCACAAAACAAGCAGTGTTGACTGCTTCAGCCCAAAAAGTAGTAGGTAATTTTGATTCAGACAACATAGTCCTAGCAGCCTCAATAAGTGTCCTATTCCTCCTCTTAGCAACTCCATTTTACTGAAGAGTTCTAGCTACACTAAACTGTCTCAAAATACCTTTTTCCACACAAAACTGGTTCATAACACTATTCTTAAACTCAGTTCTATTGTCACATCTTATCACCTTAACTTTGTGATTAACTAGGTTTTCTACCCTGGTTATAAAAGCCTTAAGAATGCTAGAAGTTTCATCCTTAGTTGCTAAAAAGAAAACTCAAGTGAATCTACTATAGTCATCTGTGACAACTAGGCAATACATCTTCTTATTCAAACTTTTCAAATATGTTGGCCCAAACAAATCCATATGCAACATATATAAAGGCTCAGAAATAGAGTTCACAACTTTGGACTTACAAGAAGCTCTGTGTTGTTTTCCCATCTGACAAGCAACACATGTTTCAGAATTTTCAAAAACTTTTGAAGGTAAACCTCTCACAAGGTTTCCCTTAACCAATTTATTAATAGTTTTGAAATTTAGATGACCAAGTCTTCTATGCCAAAGTTTGGATTCATCATTTGTGGCCTGTACAAATAAGCAAGTTAAATATGTTTTGGAAACTATGTTCTTTATGTCAAAACTGTATATGTTGTCTGTTCTAGGGATCTAAGTAGCACAAATTTATCATCAGGCAACTTAAAATCAGGAGATAAGACAAGACATTCAGTGTCAGTAAAAAGAACAAAGTTCTTTTTGTCACACATTTGTGAGACACCAAAGAGGTTGAACTTAAGCCCTTTTACAAAGTACACTTTTTCAAAATCCAAATTTCCTGTTCTTATTGTACCTCTCCCAATGATTTTTCCTCCTTTAGGATCATTCCCAAAGGCAACATATCCACCATCAATTGCTTCAAAATCTTCAAGGTTGGACATGTCTCCTATCATGTGCCCAGAGCAACCACTGTCAAATATAACTTTATCCTTTAGCTCCACCTGTAAGTTGCCCTGCACATAAAGTAAGAGAATCAGTTTCTCTTGGGGACCCAAGCCATCACTGACTTGGATCTGCCTTGTGCATCAGCATAATCAAATCTCTTTAAATCCAATGATGCACTGCTGTTTCTAGAAACATGATCTAAAACTTTAATTTTTGGTTTCCAGACCCAACAAGCTGAGGCCTTTACAGCATAAAAATGGTTGCCCAAAACAGTGTCAGTGATCACTTTTGGCTTAGCAGTAGAAACTACTGCTTTTGCCTTAGCAACACAAACATCTGTATCATTTTGAAAAGGCCTTTTGTGTTTTGGTAGAGCAGTAGTAATTGACCTAGTAGAACCAGATCTCATCAATACTGCCCTTGGAACCATGTTTTTGTTAGCATGAGGGTGAGACTTTTTAGAAAAGTTTTTATGATTCACCCTTCTCTTTTGGTTCCAAACTGGTTATTGATAGTAAAAACATTTTTCTTGTAAATGCTCAAAACTACCACAATTATAACAAGCCTTTTTAACCAACTTAAAATCACTGCCTAACTTTTGAGATATTAGGTTGTTCCAGTTCCTTTGGTTACCTCTAGGCCTATTATTGTATCTTCTAGGTTGTTCTCTAGGTTCCTCATTATATTCAACTATTTTTTTAGAGATCTTGTCACCAAACACAGGTTTCACAAACTTAACCTGTTTAACTTTAGATTCAATTGTTTTAGGAATTTCTTCCTTTTTAATCTTTGGTGTTGACTCAACCTGTTCCTCATCACTATCTGACATACAATCTTCAATAATTTGAGCATCAGAAAACATCTTTTCTACCTTAGGTGTTTCTTTATTAGCCTCACTAGATTCACCTACAGGTTTGCTATCAAGTTCACTTATAAAAGACAGTTCTTTCCCAGGGGGTGAAAAGGCACTCTTAACTGGAGGAGCTACATCATTATATCCTATTCCACTGCCTCTCCTCATTAAGTGACTCTCAATTGACTTATGCACAAGATCAGATGCAAATTGCTGTTTCTCAACTCTAACAACAAGTTTTTCTTTTTCAGCCAAAGCTACATATTTTTCTTGTTCAGCCTCTATCTCATTCTGTTTAAGGAATTCAAGCCTTTGCTCTACATTTTTTATACCAACTTTATAACCTAAGTTATCTAGTTTTAACTTCTCAACTTCTACTCTAAGACTTTCATTCCTAGACTTAAGCTCTTCAACAGTATCTAAACAAGATTTAAATGAACAACTAGAATCATTAGATACCTCAGAGTCAGAACCAGATGATGAAGAAGCATAAGCCATAAAAGCAAAGTTGGTTCCTTCTTCTGCTTGATCACTCCAATCATAATCTCCTAGACCATTACAAGACACTAAAGCTGTAGTAGTCTTGTTATCTTCAGTAGCAGCCTTCCTTGAACTTTCTCTATTCTTCTTAGGTGCCTTACATTCTCTTGCAAAGTGACCTTTTCTATGACAGTTGTAGCATTCAATCTTGGACTTATCAAACCCCATGTTGTTTTGTCCTTTAAAGTTGAGCTCCCTTCCTGTCTTCTTCAAAAATATTCTGGCCCTCATAGTCAACATAGTCATTTGCCACTTCAAATCAATTTCTTCAAGATCATCAGGATCAATTTGTTCCAAATCCTGATTCATAACATGAGTACTGGTAATAAGGTCAGCCAAGAAAGCACAGATAGCAGCATCACTGATGTTGTCACTGTTTGTAGAAACAACAGCAAAAACATTTGTGCTAGCAGCAGAAACTCCATGAGCAGTAGTAAAATTTTCCTGAAAGCTGCCAGAACTCTTGTTGTTGGAGGACACAAAAGCTAGATTTTGTGCACTTGAAGATGAACCAGATGACCCTTTGACTTCAGATTCATACACTTTCAGATTGTTGTATAAATCATCTAAACTCATTGTGTCCAAATCAACTTTGTTTCTCTAAACCACAGTGTGCATACTCCATTCTGATGACAAACTTCTTAGAAACTTTAGATTTATATCTTCTTGAGGAACTGGAACCTTCATAAGTGCTAGTTGACTTATAAGCTTCTGTAGTCTGTCATAAGTAGCATCAAGATATTCAGAACTTGAGGCAGCAAAATTTTCAAATTGATGCTTCAGAAGATTTTTCCTTGACTTTTTGGTAGCATCATTCCCATAAAATCTTAGCTCAATTGCCTCCATTAGAGACTTAGCATCCTCAATATGACTGAAACTCAACTGATACTCATTAGGTATTTCCATCATGAGAATACTATGAGTCTTGATCTCCAACCTTCTCTGAGCTTTGTCTTCATTAGATTTAATGGGTACTGGTTTCCCATCAGCACCTTTTGTTGGTAAAGAATCACCATTCAGAATGACTTCTCACATAGAGTAGTCAAGCATCTTGATGTATTGCTGTATTCTCATTCTCCAAAGCTCATACTCTCCAGGCTTGAGCATGGGCACCTTTGATGCAGTAACCATGTGTGTTGATTCAGATTCCATGTCTTTAGTAGATGTTGAACAGATCAGAGTTAACACAGGTTCTTCTTGATATCAGTTTCTAGATCACAAGCTCTGATACCACTTGTTGATCCCAGCTGAGCACTTGATCTAATTAGTTATCTTAGATAAATCTAAAACAACTAAAGTATATAAACTGTCTTGAAACAATATTAAACACAATGCAGAATCTTATGTTTAATCTTAAGAAGAACAATGAACACAATTGTTATTTCACTAAACACTTCAATATATTAAATACAAATACTCAAAAGTATTAGGGTTTACAAAACCTTGAAGTGATTCGACTCTATGAATGATATGTACATAACTCTAACCCTAGGACCTCCTTTTATAGACTAAGGAGTCCTAGTCGGTTTACAATAGCTTTCTATACAAGATAAATCTATTAGAATCTTTTCTAAACTTATCTAACCGACTATACAAAGTTATCACATAAGCAGTAGAAACTAACTCTAGCAGTAGAATCTTTAAGTCTAGCAGTAGTATCTACTTAGTGTATTTTCATCATCTTCTCAGCATCTCCAGCAGTAGTATGAAATACACTAGCAGTAGTATCATTATCTCCAGCAGTAGTATCACACTTAGTGAATTTTTCATAGAGCACCCTAATAGTTGTAACTTCTTTGAGCAGCAGTACCTCAAAACCCAACAAAAACGCCCCTCTTTTTGTTTTTAGTGATGAAGGTTTATTTGGGGAAGTTTGGAGCTGATTTGGGAGGAAAAATAGCTGTTATGATTTTTAAACTTATTTTTCTAAATAAAACATTTCTTTATAATTCAAAAATAATTTGTAAAATGTATTTTTGAAAAGAATGTTTTGTCACATTAAAAATGTGAAGGTTGAAACACAAATTCACTTCTTTGATCATTTGTCAAGTTGTAAATTTATTTGTTCTTACCTAGAGTGATTTGTGTAGAAACGGGATATTTCGACTAAAAACTTGTTTACGTTAATTTTTACGTAAAGTGTTTTCACATTTTGTTATCATCAAAACGTAGAGATATCGAAAGATAGAAATGACGTTTTTAGACATTATTTGCATCAACACTAGTTGTTATGTAGTAATGGGGAAGAAAGTCACAAGTTATTACCCCCATATATGCGTTAATGTTAAAAAGTACTCAAAGTGTTTTAATTTTCTTAATTCAGGTCGTTAGAATAGTTATGTGTAAAGTATGTAAAAGTTCAAGTGTAGGGAGGATGCAAGATCCCTTTGATGTATTATTTTGAATGGTAGGGCAAGAGTGTATAAAAAAAATGAAAAAAAATAGAAAAAGAAAAGTGAAAAAAAAAAAAAAAAAAAAAAATAAAAATAAAAAACGAACTACCATCCCGTTTCTTTTATTTATGTTTATGTCAAAATAGTGTCAAGAAAAATACAAAAAGAATTAGTGGTTAGCGAGTCGAGTCAAGTCTTGGCTTAGCAACGCCTCATTGTACATGTAATTGACCAAGATGATTGACTTGCCACCAATAAAAATTCCCTATATCCAACAAAACCGTGTTTATCATACCCTTACACATAACGTTACAACCCTTTAAAAAGACCTCTTTGATAGTTTATCCTAGGTGCTTACGCCAAAGTGGTGGAGGTTTGATCCGTCCCAAGCCTATGGTAATCTACGAGCTATGATAGGTAGTGAGTGTAATATTTTCCCTTTTCCGTATGTGTGATATAATTTTATACATCCGAGAGATGTGAGAATCCAAAAACTTATTGTGAGGTGCTAGTATATAATTTCCGTGCTTATTTTGACTAACGTGGAACGATTGTATGTTGTAATTACTTTTATATTAATGTTAAATGACCCCTAACTTGTAGATTGATTAGAATAAAAGCTCATTTGCTTGAGGACAAGCAAATCCCAAGTGTAGGGATATTTGATAATGATTTATTTGGTACCTTTTAAAGGGGTCATTTAAGCCTAAAATCGTGTTTATATGATCAAATATTGCCTCAAATTGTTTCTTTTTGCATTTTAGGTACTTGGGACGAGAAATCTGGAATTCGGCGCTTTTTGGACGTATTTGGACGAAAAAGTGAAGAAAACGACAAAGTCGCGAAAAACCTGTTAGAAAAGAAGACCTGACGGCATCACGTTATGCATTGTGACACCGTCACTCTCTATTTTGAAGCTAGAAGAATTTACACACGTCGCTTCATAAATAATTCAAAGATTTACACCTGACGGCGTCAGGTGTATTTTGGAGAAGGACGTCACGCATTGAGTTTACAAGGGACGGCGTCAAAGCTTATTTAGTGACGCCATCAGAACGGCGACTTGCACAAGACGAAACCCTAAAAGCAGCGAGCTGACGGCGTCAGGACCTATAACCTGACACCGTCACCAATGTAAATCTATATATAGTTTTCGATTTTTATTCATTAAGTATGACATCTTTTGGGACAAAATCCTAGACGATTTTCAGAGATATTGTAGGGCTTTTTCAGCCATTTTCATCCATGTTCTATTGAAGATAAGTTATCCTTATAATCATTCAATATGTCTATGTATTATTTGATTCTTTGTTTATCTTTTCTTCACTTTAACATGTTAGCTTAAGTTTATTTGTGTTTGCTTAGATCTAATGAAACCTAGTTATTGATTATTGATTTTTTTTCTATTGTTTAGTTGATTGCCTCACGTTAGTCTAAGAAAATTAGCTGATTTCTTTTATGTAACTAGCTTGAACGTCTTAGAAAACGTAATCTGTTGATCCCAGTTGAGCTATTGATCTTGTTAATTATCTTAGATATAGATCTAGGACAATAGGTATAGAAACTGTTCTTGAACAAACTATTAAGTACTATGCGAAATCTAATACTTAATCTTAAGAAGAATTATTAATGAACACAAACGAATTCTCAATAAACACTTCAATATATTAATATGGTTACTCAAAAGTAACAGGGTTACAAAAACCTTGAAGTGATTCGACTTAGCAAATAATACGTATGCTAAACTAAACCCTAGATCCTCCTTTTATAGACTAAGGAGTCCTAGTCGGTTACAATGAGTTTCTATACAAGAATAATCTTTTCGTATCTATTCTATAATTATCAAACATACTATACATAGTTATCTAATAAGCAACAAAATCCTAACTCTAGCAGTAGAATCTTCGATGCCTAGCAGTAGTATCCACTTAGCTTATTTACTCGATTACTCCAGCAGTAGAATAAATACACCAGCAGTAGAATAATTTAGCCTAGCAGCAGAATCATACTTAGTGTATTTTCCATTTAGATCCAAGAGCAGCATTATCCAACCTTTAGCAGCAACATCTTAAAACCCAACAATCCTCCCCTAAACTTGATATTTTACTCCAAAATCATCAAGTTTCCTTTAAGCATAAACAAACACCAGGAGGATGCTTCCAAACACATTCAATTCTATTTTGAAGACTTAGGTTTTAGCACTCTTTCATACTTCTTTAAAAGTTGATAGGCTTGATCATCTGTGAAGAACCCTCTCTGTAACTGCAACATTCCAGGCTTCAACATTTGAGAAACAATTTCTTTGTCGAAATTCAGAGCAGGATAGTCCTTTTCTACTAACATATAGATGGTTACCCCATGAACACTCAATTCATGTACACCACAGGACTGATATAAATACCATTTCTGAACTGTGTTGTGTTTTATTGTTCTCCATTCAAGGTCACTGTCATGTGGCTCAAACATGATTCTCAAATAGTAATAAATCACCCTCTCATATACCTCCTCTGGCCTTGTATCACCATATTTTCCCTTGTATAGCTTCCAGAGGGTAACCACATCCTCTCTATCCATGTAATGTAACATCTGTGAAAACCTAACAAACCTATAGTACAAACCATTTGTTCTTTTAATTTCCCAAAAGGCTTCACTCCCATCATGGACTCCACAAGTATATGATATAATTGGATGTTTTGTTGTTAGTGGAACTGCATTAATGACCTCAGGTTCTTTTTGTTTTGATAGAACTGTGAGAGCCATCATTCTTTTCATATCATCTTTAGATTCCTCCCCATCATCAGCTTTTTCTTTACTTTCACTCTCAGACTCAGAACTGCTCTTCTCAACTGCTTTTGACTTATCAGCTTTACTCTTTTTCCTTGCTTTCATTTTTAACACTCTACCAGGTCTTTTAACTCCAACATTAGCACTCTCTTTCTCTTCATGTTTCACAACATTTTCTTTCACATCTTCTTTCACTTTTTCATTCACAACTTCTTTCTCTTTTTCTTTCACAACCTTTTCTTTTTCACTTTTACTGGACCCTGTATCAATGATGAACTTTGAATCAGTAGATCTCTGTATCCTTGCATGAGCTCCAAAGTATGCCTTTTCAATAGCAGCATTAGACATCCCTTTGAAGTAGCTATTCTTCCAGTAATCTTGATGCTTCAGATAACTCTTCATATAACTCAATTGTTCAGCTCTTGTAGGCTTCTTCTTCTTATATACCCTCTTCTTGCTCTGTTTCTTTCTGAACTCTCCCAATAAGTTATCTATTGCACATTGTCTCTCTTCAGGAGTATAGTTCAACCTTTCTTCTTCTTGTGCCTTTAATGTCATCTCCCAATCTGCTTGAGCTTGTTTTCTCCTTACCTCTTCCTCTTCTGCATCAAGCTGTGCTTGCACTTTTATGGCAAGTTCTTCATCTGTAAGACTTTGTTGTTGTTGTTGTTGAATTGGTGATTGAAACTTAAATTTCTTCTTGGGTTCTTCAATCAGAATTCCTTTTCCTTTGTCCTTAGATGAAATAGTTGTTTGTGAAGTTTTTAGTCTTGTTTCTGGTTCTCTAATTGTTACTCCTTTGACTGATGGTCTGGGTATTTTTGGTTGTTGTGGTGGTTGTTCAGGTTGTTGTTGTGGTTCAGGTGCTGGTTTTGGTTTAGGTGATTTTGTTTTGGATGGTTGTGATTGTTTCAACTGAATTATTTCTTCTGCTAAGCTTATCTCATCATCCAATTCAGCAGTTGTTTCTTTAACACCAACAGTAAGAACATGTTGTTCCCTTAACACGCTTAGAGTTAACTAGAAAGTTAATCTATTTGTGTTTATGACTAATACAATGTATTGATTAATTCTAACAGTTAATGAAACATAAATATAAAAACACACAAGTATTTTCAATGTTTATATTCTTATTAGAAATGAATCAAATAATCTATTACCCAAATGTTTTGTGGAACAAACACTTGGGATTGAATAGACAAGGTATGGTGTCTCCTATCTAAACTTAAGCAATGCTTTAAGTGGTAACAATTCGACCCACTGAGCTATCTCAGGGATTCGTTACTCTTTGTAGGAGAAAAAGGGTATTGTGAAAGTCTAAGCTTTAATTGCACAAAAATACCTAACCCACTTTTCTCTATCTGTTTGCTATTTATAGACAAACAGATCAAGGGTACTGAAGATTAAAACTAGATAAACAAATAGGAAGCGTGTCTGACAACTACAACAGTAGTTGTCATTTCCAAGAACCAATGGGATTGCGCCAAAAAGTCTTCGAGTGTCAGACCTTACACTTCTTCGACTTTTAGCCACTTGAGGGATGGTTTGTCTGACCCAGATAAGACTTGTTCTTATCTTCTTAAAACCTTCCCTCATTATCCCGCCTTTTATTCAGGCTTTAGGTTCTTCAGTCATTTGTCTTCAGTCTTCAGTTATTGTTGTTGAGGAGACTTGGGGTTCAGTGAGCTCTTGTCTAATGCTCACTGATCCATTACCTTCTTCTTTGTCTCAAGTAACACTTCAGTGAGTACCGCCTCACTGTGTGGTGAATCTTTCTTCTTAGACTCGTCCTGAGCATCTTGAAGGTAACTCACTGAGTGACTGTTCACTCAGTGACTTAGAATGTTTTCGGTTTAATTTACACTTAGCTTAATTTGTATTCAAATCTTGTTTTAACGACTCTTGGGTACTGAAGGACCCAACAATCTCCCCCTATTTGGATATAAATTATGCTTAAGTGTTTTTGATCAGTTATGAGTGAGCTAATGACTTCTGCTCATACTGAATGTACTAGAAAGTAAATAAGGACACTGAAATAATAAAACCTCATCTTATTAATATTATTATAAGTCCTAACAAAACTATACATAGTACGAGGATAGTGGTGGTGTTGGCAGATTCATTCAGTCGAACTTATAACCTAGGGCTTCAAGCTTTGGCTTCTTGGACTCCAGCTCATGTTGATCAGGATGCTCTTGAATCTTTGTTCTCAGGTCTTGGCAGAACCTCACATTTTCAGGATTCTTGATTGGTGAGGCCATCATGAGGAAACCCAGCATTGCCTTGATTCCTGATTGGTCAATATCACTCCATCTTTGGAAGGCTGGGTCTCCAAACTCATCAGTAAAGAACAAACCTCTTTCAGGTTGTTCGATGACCAAGTTGTTCCTGAATGGAACTCCTTCTGGGAGGGCTCTGTTGCAATCCAGACCAGGGACCTTGATCTCAGGCTCAGCTTCAATCTTCTTTCTCTTTCTTGAGGAAGACTGAGAGGGAGCAGGTTGTTCGGCTAAAGTAGGAAGAAGAGAGGGAATACCAAGTTCCTGATGTGTTGCTGCCAGTTTTTCATACCTCAGACTCAGGGACTTCAACAAACCAGGGACCACAACATTTGACTTTTTCGCTATCATTGGACCCAATTCATCCAATTCAGTGATCCCGAAGTCAGCGAATCTGAAGGGGTTATGAACCTCAAAGATTCTCTTGTCAGCACTTCTGTAGACAGTAACAATGGCAGGCTTGGTGTTTCGATGAATCTTGACATTAGTAATTGGTTCTGGCTTCAACCTGCTTGTCATGACCCACTGATATCTCTCAGTCCTGTTCTGCCTAATCTCTTCAGCCCTTTTCATTTTTCTTCCCTTTTCTTCCTGAGAGCAATCATCTCAGCAGTCTGAGCTTTCACAAAGCTCTGACCACCCTTCCTTCCAACAAGTTCCTTAGGCTCAATTCCAAGCTTTTCAGCCTTGATCCGTGCTGAATACACTTATAAATAAATGCAGACAGCGGATACGCATGAATAAATACAAATCACCCCTTTGTGAAAAAGGATACTTGCAAAAACTCACGTTTGTGTGTGTAGTGTGAAACCATGTAAGTGATTACCCGGATCGTTTCCTAACGAGGTGTGAATGGGCAAACTGTGGAAAGTTAGGATTAGAGTGACTGATGATTAGATATGAGATTTTTTATTTTTGATTAATTCTAATTGATATATAAGAGACAAATATACACAAGAAAATTAAACGCGAATTAATTAAACTAAAAAAACGCGTAACGGGGAATCTAAAACGGAACTAAAAAGTGAAATAATATAAAATTAAAACCTAAAAGTGTAAAATTACTTAAAACTTATTTTAAAACTAAAATTATATTTTTAACACTTTTTATCTAATTATTATTAATTATTTATTATTTAATTACTTTTTAAACTATTTAAATTTATAATAAATACTAAATGAACTAAGAAAAATCTAAAACTTTTTCTATAAATATTATAAGATGAAAAGAAGCTAAGAAAATTATAAAAATGAAAATTGCTTAATTAAAAATTTAAAAAGATAAAATCTATTAAATAGAAGCTATCACTTATTTTCTATTTTATTTTTCTTAAGGTCTAAAAAGATTATTATATTTTTCCTAAATTCTACTTACTAAAATAAAATTTTGAAAATTAAAATTATATTTTTCTGATTATTTTTCTATTTATTATGATTTAATTACTAATAGAAACTGATTAAAAAGATTAAAAATATTAAATGACTTAGGAAAAATCTGAAAAATTCAGGAGAAGTCTAAATTAATATTCTAAGTATAGGAAAATTAAAATCAAAAGTTTGCTAAACCCTAATAAGCAGTTTGGCCAATAAGCAGTTTGGCAAATAAGCTAAAAATAAGCTAATAAGCACAAAAATTTACCAAAGGCTCAGAACAGGTTTAATACACTACTAGAAGCTTAAAACAACTTAAAAATACAAATAAGCACAATGAAATAAGCTAATAAGCAGATTGGCAGTTGTGAATTTAAGACAGAAAACTCAGGAAAATGGCCAATTAGCAAGGCAGATTAAGCACTTAAATAAGCTATTGAGATGCAAACTAATGGGGGCAAAAGCTCCTCAGTACTACTGGCTATCTTAAAAACCAAAAAGCCCCATCTCAAACTGACCAATTGAACTCTAATTAAGCCCTAGTTCAGATGGGAAAAAACTATGCAAGGTACTGCTATAAGGTACTGCTATAAAAAAGGGAAATTTGCAGGCCTAAATTAAGTAATCTGATAAGCTAGGAAATGGAATCCAAGCACAGAATCTTAAAGCCTACTATATGAACTATTTGTAAACCAAAAATCAAAGCCTCAGCTTATTTGGATAAGCCAATAACAAGCTGAGAAAAAGGCTAAGTCTGCTCAGTATATACTGAGCTTGTGTTGTGCAGAGTTGGTGTGCAGAGGGCACAAATCCAAATGACCTTAAACCAACTTTGGTAAATACACTATATGGTCTGAATGGAACTCAGAAATGCCAAATATAAGGGCTAAATAAGCTTGTGGCTTATTATGGCTTATTTGAACACTTAAGAGGCTGAAAATTGCACAAACAAAGCAAATAGGCCAAATCTATCTAAAAGGCTTATAAGAACTTCAAAACAGCTTGATTTGGTTAAAATAAGCTGGATCAAAGTTGGAAATATGGCACATGTACAGTAACACTATGATTTGACTAGCTTGAACTTATAAACCAAACACCCCTTAATATGTGACTGTGGTGATTTTAAAACTAAAACAGATTATTTTAGACTAAAATTCCTAATGAACTAAGTCTATTTAACTTATGTAAGTATTAATTAGTATGTATACTCTAGAAATGAGCTGGAAATAAGTAGTTTACTATATAAGCTAATTTTTGGCTTTTTATGAGTTTTCAAAGTAAAATAAAGACAATGGTATTTAAGACTGATTCTACTGATAGAATACAACTAGAAACTATTAATAAGCATAAATATATGACAATGAGCTAATATTAAGCAGTGTAACAGTAACTTAGAAAAACAATGTATAAACTGAAAATTGCTTACAACTGAATGAAGCAATGGAACAGAGAAAACTGATCAGGACCTAACTTGGTTTGTCACTTACCAAGCTTAAAAACCATTCCAGCTTAATCACCCCAGCTTAACTCCACTCAATTGCTTATTTGCTTGAAAGGTTGACTTTAGTTGACTTTTCTGGTTTTCTTGAATTAGAACAGATATGAACTAACATAAGCTTACAGTAAGCTATAATTAGCTTATATAAGCTTATATAAACAGATAATAAGCTATTTGATAAACACCAAACTTGATTCGAATTTAACAGTAGACTTGAAAATATGGATTTTCATTAACTTGGAAATTTAATACAATACAGAAGTAACTTAAGAACAAAGGACTTGAAACTAACATACATTGACAATGAGAACTGAAATTAAGACTAGAACTAAGCATTAATTAAATCTACACTACTGATGGTCCTAAAACTAGTGACAACCTCATCTCTGAGTCTTCATTTCTTTTTATAGTACTCTTAGAAGCTTCTCTCCTCAATTCCGAATAAATCCCACCCATTTGATTGCTTAGAAGTGATCTCAGTCGTCTATAGGCATTTTGGCGGGAAAACAGGATAGTGGGCTTCTTGGCCTCTTCTGAGCACATGGAGGTGTAAGCAAGAGAGGGTTTCTTATTGGAGGAGGGGGAAAGGTTTGTCAGGATAAGGGGTGGTGGATGAGGGTGGTTTTGCAGAATAATGTTGTGGGTAGGGGGTGGTATGGTATTGTTTGGCGGTTAAGTGGAAGAAGAAAGGTTTGACTTGAGTCAAACCTGGGGTGTTGGTTTTATTAATAAAAGGTTGGGTCGGGTATATGTTTGGGCTTGGGATTTGTAGTTGGGCTGGGGTTTAATATATAAGGGTTGGGTTGGGTTATTTAATATAAGGGTCCGGTTGGTTTTGTATTAAAATACCACAAGGACCAAAAGTGTAAAGATGCAAAGTTCAAGGACCTGATGTGGCAAGTTTCCAAAATTATCACAAGGACCATAATTGCCATATGTGAATAACCCAAGGACCATAAATGTAATTTTCCACTTTTTAAACCTCCAGGGACCTTTTATGTCATTTTTAAAAGTTGAAGGACCAAAACTGCCATTTCTTTAAAACTTTCATCCAAGGACCAATATTGTAAAAGTTAAATAGCTTAGGGACCTTGAATGATATTTTTAACACCAGGGACTATTTCTGCCAATTTATGAAACTTCAGGGACTGAAAATGACAATTATACAAACTTTGTTCGTTTTTCACTTGTTTTCAATCTTTTTGTTCCTGAATCATATAAAAACACATTTTATGATATTTTCTGTATTTTGAAGCATATCTGCATGTTTTTAAATGTTTTTGCAGATAAAATGTGACAGAAATGATGAGTATTTAGACACTCATCAAGCCTCTTCTCTGACAACCTGAATGAGGACAGACTTGTTCTGTCTCTCTTCCTCAGCAGCTCTTTTCAATCCTTCTTCCTTCTTCATGTGAGCCTGAATTTCAGCCTCAGTGAGAAGTTTCATCACCCCATTGATTTCATAAGGGACCCTGACTTCCTCATCAGGATCTTGCCTTCTTTCCTTGGAAGCCTGCACCAAGATTGTATGCTCAGGCTCAGTGGTTGTTAGTATGCCTTTGCCTTTGTCTTGGCGGGATGATGATGGGATTTCTTCAGGATTCTCCCCCTCAGTGTGGGAAGGAGGTTGTTCTTGTTCAGGTTGTTCTTCTTCAGTGACTTTCTCCCCCTCAACTGTTGCTTGACCCATGGTGAGAGCAAGAGTTGGTGCGCTCACTGAAGTTGAGGGAGCAGCCTGACCTTTGAAGGCTTGATAGATCTCAGTCATCATTGACTTGATGTCTGAGGTGTCCTTCTGAAGAGTTGAGACCTTAGCCTCAAGAGAAGCCTCTATTGCTGTCATCCTTAGCCCAAGATTCCAAGCCAAGGAAGAAGAAGAAGAATTTGCCAAAGATGCCAAGTGTGACTCCATAAGACCCAGAGAAGACTTGATGGAGTCCAAAATAGAGCTGAGTCCCTGAAGATTGGAGGATCTCAGCATGTTTACCAGCTCAGCCAACTGAGTACATTGTTGCTGGTAGGTCTCAGAAGCCTGAAGAATTTTCCTGTTAAGCTCAGGGTCATCTTTCACTGACTCTTGAATAGTTTCAACGCTCTTGTATATGGTTGTGAGAGACTCGTTGAACAGTTTAAGATTATGATCAAGATTTGTCAGGGAGAAGGAGATAGATGACTTGTGCTCATGATGAAGCGAAAAGTGTACCGCTTTTAGGGGGTCATTTAAGCCCTAAATCGTATTTATTTGATCAAATATTGCCCTAAATCGTTCCTTTTGTCATTTTAGGTACTTTGGAGAAGAAATCTGGAAAAGGAAGCATTTTGGACGTTTTTGGAGCATAAAAGTGAAGAAAACGACAAAGTCTCCAAAGCTGCTGGAAAAGTACACGTGACGGCGTCAAGAATTGCTCCTGACGGCGTCACAGCTTGGCAAAAGAGGTGGATATGACAAAATACACGTGACGCGCCAGAGAGTTTTGCAATGAGAAATCTGACGGCGTCACCCTTTAAGGTGATCAAGGCCATCACGGTTTAAGTTAAAGAGAGACGGCGTCAAGCACTATTATGACGGCGTCAACCCTTGATAGGCCAGAGCGGATTTTGGAGGATTAAAGAGGGACGGCGTCAGGAAGACCATCCGGGAACCCTAGCCGCGGCGAGGTGACGGCGTCACCTCCTACAACGTGACGCCGTCAGCCACTAAACTCTATATATAGTTTTGCAATTTTTAGTCATTAGTGTGCAACTTTGTGAGGAGAAACCCTAGACGAATTTTCTGCCATTTTTAAGGGTTTTATACCCTTGGATCTCCCATGTTTAATTGAAGATAAGTAATCATTTAATCAATCAATATGTGTAAAACCCTAAAATTCTAAAACATGCAAAAAGACCAATTTGCCCCTATAACTTAAAATTTAATTAATAAGTATTTAGAAATCCCAAACTATGCATCCAAATTAAATAAATAATGACATGTAATATTTTTATTGGAGCATTGTATTTAAAAACTTTATTATAAAAGTAATTATTGGGCCGAATCATATTTTTTTTATGTATATTAGAATTTATTTGATATAAACTAAAGTATTTATTTAAATAAATCAAGATTAGGCCAAATCTTTATCAAATCAAGTTGTGATTTTTCTCCCATCATCAAGCCGTGATTTTGGCTCCTTCCAAAAATAAAATCCGCTCCCCTCCTATTTTTTTTACACGGTTCTCATTTTTTTCACTCCAAAAACCCTAACGCCTAAAACAAAATTCGTGAGCCTCCATTCATCACCCAAAAATTCGTCACTCATTTTTCTTGAATCATACACAAGCCAAGGAAGATTAGAAAAATCGTGGAGGGCTTGGTTCGAAGCTAGGACCTCTTTGTCGAATTTGTTTCAAACCGAGAGGTAATTATCCAAAAACATTATTCCGATCACTCCAAAATCATTTAGCATTTTTCTCACACTCATTATGTTGTTTATAACCTGTGAAAAATAGCTCTTCGATTTTTAGAGGCCCGGTTGAGGTGGTGTCGAAATTTTCTTCATTTTCTTCCATACGTGAGGTATAATTTCGTTTTGTTTGATCCACACGTTAAATAAATGATCTGGTATTTTTATCACTTCTAATTAATCATATAATACTATAAAAAAATATAGGATTCGAATCATGCAAGGTTTAGGTGGTCGAATGGATTTAAAATGTGTAAAATGGATTAATTATGGAAAACATGCTAAACGATTTTTTTGGGTTGCCTTGCTAATTTTTATGAGTTTCTTGATCATGGTATAAGCTGGGAAAAATGCTAATTCGAATCATGGAGACTTGTGTTAGTTGTTTTGGATTTAAATCATTAAAAAGGGTGTAAATTCTAATATATAGAAAACGAATTTTCTGGGTATCTAATGTATTTTTCCTGGGTTCCTTAGGCATCATATGATCTCAGAAAAATGGCCATTCGAATTGTTGAAGCCCATGTAAATCGTGGCTAATTATTTTACAAACCGGATTTTGTGGAAAATAAGAATAAAAGGGATAATAAATCGAGGAAGCTAGGGTTAGGGTTTCTTAGATTATATCTGGTCATTTAATGTGTTTTTAAGGATGTTTCAATGATTGGATATGATGGGAGAATTTAGGGCTCATTTTGTGTAAATAAAAGGTATACGATTTGTGTTTTTAAAAGTAGAGGGTGTGTTTTGTAAATTATGAAACCTATGGGATATTTTTATAAGGTGTCTTGGATCTGGGTAAAAATACAGAAAATAATTTATAAGGGTCTCATGTGTTAATTTTGTATTTAAAAGGTTTATTTGGTAATTATTAAATCGATTTGTAATTTATTAAAATAGAGGGACTAAAAATGTAATTTCTAGAAATTTAGGGTTGGTTCAAATAATAAATCATATTAAGGGTGTAAAGTGTAAATTTGGAGATTTAATGGCGTAGTGTGTAATTATTAATAATTATGGATTGAAATTGTAAATTAAAGGGTTAAATTGTAAATAATTAAAGTAGAGGGACCAAAGGTGTAAATTCTGGAAACTTGAAGTTATTTTGAGTAAATAATGATATCAAGAGTGTTTTGTGTAATTATGAGTATTTATGGGCTCAATGTGTAATTATTATGGAATTATGATTTAAATTATAAGTTTTGTAAACTTAAGGGACCTATTGTGTAAATTCTGAAACCTGAGGGGCTGGTTTGTACAATAAGTAAATTCTGATATGACATTCTGTAATTTTGTAAAATAAGTTGCTTGTTTGGTAAATATGAATATTATGAGAATTAAATCATGAATTATGTAAGTATAAGGTTTGTTTTGTAAATATTGTAACTAGAGGGGTATAAATTGTAAATTATAAAACTTAAGGGATTAAGATGACATTCTGAATAAAATATGTATTTAATCAGTAATTTGAAGTATTTTTACTTTATACCTTTGAGATTGATGTAATTACAATTAAAACCCTAAACTATGTGAAGTTGTCATAATTAACCTTAGAACTTTATAATTTGCTAAAATGTAACCTAGTTCCATAATATTATTAAATAATGATTTAATTTAATTATGATACTTAAATCTTTCTAAATATGGAAACTTTCTAAAAATAGAAACTTACTAAAAATGGAAACCTGCTAAAAATAGAAAGCTACTTAAATTGGAAAGGTAACAAGAAATGGTAATCTGAACTTGAACCCTCTGGTGATTCTGTGTTCTTCTTCTCCCTTAGGTGTGAAAAAGGAGAGGACCTGACTCCGTTTCATCTTATTCATCTCTGAGTTTGTTTTGCGTTTGGAATAAGGTACAGATATTCTGACCTTCTCTGTAAGGTTTCATGTGATCTCTTTCATGATTCTGATCTGTTTAGCCTCTGACTTGATACTTTGCCATGATTCCTTTGCTTTGAACCTTGATCTATGATATGAACCTAGACTGTGAAAACCTCTTTAATTCTTACCTGAAAATGATTTGAGAAAAAGCTATTTTAAAATGATGACTACAAATGTGATACAATACTCTTTTAATTGGGATTTTACTAACTTTCATGAAAACTATTTTAAAAGAATATCTTTATGAAAAACCGTTTGAAAGATCATTTTATGAAAACTACTCTGAAGGATCATTTTATGAAAACCGTTATTAAAAGATTTATTTAAATGGACTCTTAATTAGAAACCTTTTTAAATGAACTGTTGCTATGGAACTTTGATTATTGACCTTCTGATATTGACCTTCTGATATTGAACCTTCTGATATGACACTCTGATTATGATATGAACCTTTGACCTTTGACCTTTGACTCTCAGTTTGATACCCGAGCCAAAATTTGTTCCCTAGCCATGAAGGTAACATGGCCATGTCTGTGATGCACCACTGACATGACTAGTGTGTAGCCCTAGTGATTTGGTTACACCGTCCCCATTCTGATTCTGTTATGCGCGCTTATGTTATATCTGATATGGCCAATATGATTTGTTCTGGGGGGCGAATGGATGCATCCTAGGTTCGTTCTGTTTCTGATATGTGATGATATGATCTGATATGTGGTGACTGATGATGGGTGCAATCCACGTCTTTCATGTTCTGGGAGTTAGCTACTCCATATATTTCTGTTGGATACATGAGGCCACCCCTCATATTATCTGGTTACTTGAGAGGCATCCCCTCTGGATTTCTGACATGGTTACATGGATATGATGTTTCTGTTTCTGGGCTCGTGGTGGATTACTGTCCTAAACCTTTACTCTTGTACCTTATTTATATCTTTTCGTTATGCTTCATTTGTTCAATTCCGTTTGTTTCATTTCCGTTTATTGTATATATCTGTTCACTGGGCTTTTTAAGCTCAGCCGCGTTTCTTTTCCCGCGGCAGGTATCTAAGCTAGGAGCTTGGGATTATGCTTTGGATGGGATGAGAGTTTAGATGAAGCTTTTACCTTAGATGACCACCTTTTATCTTATGACATTATTATGACTATGGATTTCCTCATGTTATGGATTACTTCTTATTTCTGAACTCATGTAATGGTTTCAAGTCTCGTTGACTTGACTTTCTTTTATGATTTTTGTTTAAGGCTTCCGCTGTGTATTATATATGTATGCTCTGATTTGTCACCGTGATGTGACACCTTTACCCTTGGAGGGTTTGGGGTGTTACAATTATGGTATCAAAGCCCAGGCTGCGACCTGTAGTACATACGTCATGGCCTGTGAGTCTTTTGGGCCCTAGGAATTGACCCTTAAGACTTAAGTTTTGACTGGTGAGGTTTTGGGTGGACATTAGGATTTTGTTTCGTCTTTCCTTTCGTGCCTATTTTCCTATTTTGCTAACCGTTTTCGAAATCGTTCAGATGGTGAATACGCGAACAGGTGCTGGTGGTGATGCCCCTGATTTTCAGGCCATGATAGCAGAAGCTTTGGCCAACGCTCTTCCTAACTTGGTGACTCAAATCACCAACAATATTCAGAATGGGGCAGGTTCTTCCGGAGGCGGTGGTGCAGGTTCAGGTCCAGGTGGTGGTGGTGGAGGTGCTCCACCAGTTGGTATCCATGTTTGGATTGAGAGGTTTAACAAGCTCAAACCCCTCTCCTTCCGGTCAGCAGCCGTCCCCACGGAGGCAGAAGACTGGATTATCCACATGGAGAAGATGTTTAAAGTTTTGGGTTGTCCAGATGAGTTTAAGACTAGATTGGCTGCATTTAAGTTTGAAGGCGATGCACAGAGCTGGTGGACAGCTTATGCTCAGGCTCAGGAGCATGGTTTTGAGGAGACTTGTACTTGGGAGGATTTTATGGGTATCTTTTATAAGCAGTACATTCCAGTGGCTGAACAGCAGCGATATGAGCGGGAGTATGGGAACATCCGTCAGGGGGACCGAGAGACGACTGTGGAGTTTATGCAGCGATTTATGAGGCTGGCCAGTTTCGTTGGGCCAGAGATTACGGGAGATGCTTACCGTCAGGCTAAGACATTTAAGTGGGCGTTAAAGAAATGGATATTGGACCGTATCGTGAATACGCATTATGATGATGTGGCGGCGGTTGCGAACGACGCTCGCAACATCGAGATGTTGCATAGTGATGGTAGTGGTTTTAATAAGCGTGATAGGGACGGTAACCATGTGTATTCCAGGGGGCAGAGTCAGCAGGACCAGAGTAAGGATTATAGGAGCCACCGGGACCAGGGTTATGAACGGAAGGGGCAATCTAGTAGGAGTTTGGAACCACGAGATCGGGCGGATCGTGATCGTGATCAGCGAGGTCGGGATTCGAGGTCAGCTCCTAGGCAGGATAGAGATCGTCGGGGGCGCAGCGACAGTCAGGGGCAGTGGAGAGATCAGTCTCCTTGGAGTTACCAGCAGAGTCGGGGTTCTGGGTCGAATTCTCGGGGAAGATCATCTGAGTACTCGTCTTCTACTCCTATTTGTGTTACTTGCGGGAAAAGTCATTATGGAGCTTGTCGTAGGGCTTCCGGTGTTTGTTTTAGATGCGGATCGTCTGAGCATAGAGTTAGGGATTGTCCTAATCCGGCACCTGTGGCGAATTATCTTCCTCCTCCTCCGAATTCTGGTCGCGATTATTCGAGTACTGATAAGGCGCCTGGTATGTCTCTATTTTGATTCCGTTCCATTTCCTTTCTACTTCTTTGCAAATTTCGAGGACGAAATTTTTCTGTTAGAGGGGAAGAGTTGTAAAACCCTAAAATTCTAAAACATGCAAAAAGACCAATTTGCCCCTATAACTTAAAATTTAATTAATAAGTATTTAGAAATCCTAAACTATGCATCCAAATTAAATAAATAATGACATGTAATATTTTTATTGGAACATTGTATTTAAAAACTTTATTATAAAAGTAATTATTGGGCCGAATCATATTTTTTATGTATATTAGAATTTATTTGATATAAACTAAAGTATTTATTTAAATAAATCAAGATTAGGCCAAATCTTTATCAAATCAAGTTGTGATTTTTCTCCCATCATCAAGCCATGATTTTGGCTCCTTCCAAAAATAAAATCCGCTCCCCTCCTATTTTTTTTACACGGTTCTCATTTTTTTTCACTCCAAAAACCCTAACGCCTAAAACAAAATTCGTGAGCCTCCATTCATCACCCAAAAATTCGTCACTCATTTTTCTTGAATCATACACAAGCCAAGGAAGATTAGAAAAATCGTGGAGGGCTTGGTTCGAAGCTAGGACCTCTTTGTCGAATTTGTTTCAAACCGAGAGGTAATTATCCAAAAACATTATTCCGATCACTCCAAAATCATTTAGCATTTTTCTCACACTCATTATGTTGTTTATAACCTGTGAAAAATAGCTCTTCGATTTTTAGAGGCCCGGTTGAGGTGGTGTCGAATTTTTCTTCATTTTCTTCCATACGTGAGGTATAATTTCGTTTTGTTTGATCCACACGTTAAATAAATGATCTGGTATTTTTCTCACGTCTAATTAATCATATAAGACTATAAAAAAATATAGGATTCGAATCATGCAAGGTTTAGGTGGTCGAATGGATTTAAAATGTGTAAAATGGATTAATTATGGAAAACATGCTAAACGATTTTTCTGGGTTTCCTTGCTAATTTTTATGAGTTTCTTGATCATGGTATAAGCTGGGAAAAATGCTAATTCGAATCATGGAGACTTGTGTTAGTTGTTTTGAATTTAAATCATTAAAAAGGGTGTAAATTCTAATATATAGAAAACGAATTTTCTGGGTATCTAATGTATTTTTCCTGGGTTCCTTAGGCATCATATGATCTCAAAAAAATGGCCATTCGAATTGTTGAAGCCCATGTAAATCGTGGCTAATTATTTTACAAACCGGATTTTGTGGAAAATAAGAATAAAAGGGATAATAAATCGAGGAAGCTAGGGTTAGGGTTTCTTAGATTATATCTGGTCATTTAATGTGTTTTTAAGGATGTTTCAATGATTGGATATGATGGGAGAATTTAGGGCTTATTTTGTGTAAATAAAAGGTATACGATTTGTGTTTTTAAAAGTAGAGGGTGTGTTTTGTAAATTATGAAACCTATGGGATATTTTTGTAAGGTGTCTTGGATCTGGGTAAAAATACAGGAAATATTTTATAAGGGTCTCATGTGTTAATTTTGTATTTAAAAGGTTTATTTGGTAATTATTAAATCGATTTATAATTTATTAAAATAGAGGGACTAAAAATGTAATTTCTAGAAATTTAGGGTTGGTTCGAATAATAAATCATATTAAGGGTGTAAAGTGTAAATTTGGAGATTGAATGGCCTAATGTGTAATTTCAATTAAAACCCTAAACTATGTGAAGTTGTCATAATTAACCTTAGAACTTTATAATTTGCTAAAATGTAACCTATTTCCATAATATTATTAAATAATGATTTAATTTAATTATGATACTTAAATCTTTCTAAATATGGAAACTTTCAAAAAATAGAAACTTACTAAAAATGGAAACCTGCTAAAAATAGAAAGCTACTCAAATTGGAAAGGTAACAAGAAATGGTAATCTGAACTTGAACCCTCTGGTGATTCTGTGTTCTTCTTCTCCCTTAGGTGTGAAAAAGGAGAGGACCTGACTCCGTTTCATCTTATTCATCTCTGAGTTTGTTTTGCGTTTGGAATAAGGTACAGATATTCTGACCTTCTCTGTAAGGTTTCATGTGATCTCTTTCATGATTCTGATCTGTTTAGCCTCTGACTTGATACTTTGCCCTGATTCCTTTGCTTTGAACCTTGATCTATGATATGAACCTAGACTGTGAGAACCTCTTTAATTCTTACCTGAAAATGATTTGAGAAAAAACTATTTTAAAATGATGACTACAAATGTGATACAATACTCTTTTAATTGGGATTTTACTAACTTTCATGAAAACTATTTTAAAAGAATATCTTTATGAAAAACCGTTTGAAAGATCATTTTATGAAAACTACTCTGAAGGATCATTTTATGAAAACCGTTATTAAAAGATTTATTTAAATGGACTCTTAATTAGAAACCTTTTTAAATGAACTGTTGCTATGGAACTTTGATTATTGACCTACTGATATTGACCTTCTGATATTGAACCTTCTGATATGACACTCTGATTATGATATGAACCTTTGACCTTTGACCTTTGACTCTCAGTTTGATACCCGAGCCAAAATTTGTTCCCTAGCCATGAAGGTAACATGGCCGTGTCTGTGATGCACCACTGACATGACTAGTGTGTAGCCCTAGTGATTTGGTTACACCGTCCTCATTCTGATTCTGTTATGCGCGCTTAACTTATATCTGATATGGCCAATATGATTTGTTCTGGGGGGCGAATGGATGCATCCTAGGTTCGTTCTGTTTCTGATATGTGATGATATGATCTGATATGTGGTGACTGATGATGGGTGCAATCCACGTCTTTCATGTTCTGGGAGTTAGCTACTCCATATATTTCTGTTGGATACATGAGGCCACCCTCATATTATCTGGTTACTTGAGAAGCATCCCCTCTGGATTTCTGACATGGTTACATGGATATGATGTTTCTGTTTCTGCGCTCGTGGTGGATTACTGTCCTAAACCTTTACTCTTGTACCATATTTTATATCTTTTCGTTATGCTTCGTTTGTTCAATTCCATTTGTTTCATTTCCGTTTATTGTATATATCTGTTCACTGGGCTTTTTAAGCTCAGCCGCGTTTCTTTTCCCGCGGCAGGTATCTAAGCTAGGAGCTTGGGATGATGCTTTGGATGGGATGAGAGTTTAGATGAAGCTTTTACCTTAGATGACCACCTTTTATCTTATGACATTATAATGACTTTGGATTCTCCTCATGTTATGGATTACTTCTTATTTCTGAACTTATGTAATGGTTTCAAGTCTCGTTGACTTGACTTTCTTTTATGATTTTTGTTTAAGGCTTCCGCTGTGTATTATGTATGTATGCTCTGATTTGTCACCGTGATGTGACACCTTTACCCTTGGCGGGTTTGGGGTGTTAATTTAATCAATCAATATGTCTATGTGTTGTTTGATTATATCTTGTTCTTGTCTTTTGATTAACATGCTAGGCTAGATTTATCTTGTGTTTGCTTAGATCTAATGAAACCTAACTATTGATTATTGGTTATTAGTGTGTTATTAATTGTATTGGATGATTATTTATCGATGTTAGGCTTAAGAAAACTGGCTAACCTCCTATACGGTAACCTGCTTGAACGTCTTAAGAAACATGAACCAATGCATACTAAGGTTTTTATGGTTGTATTTAATGCATGAGCGAATTCTAGTGATCCCATGTTAGGAGCTTCTTAGCCGGCTCGACATAGGAGTGAAGTAGGAGCTTGTAGAGTTGGGGAAGTACGTACGCCACCCCACGATTGGTATTAAGGAATACACCCGTCATCCACGCAATTAATACACACTAATCAACCGGTAAAAGATAGTTAGGGAGTAAGGAAATCTAAGTAAACACATTTCTCTCCATATAAGTTTCACAACCTTTTCATTTTCAGTTATTTTATTTTATTTGCAATTTTAGTTATTTGGGTTAGTTGACTAGCAACTAATTCCGCCCACTCCTTCAAAACCCGAGATTTTACTTGCTTTCATAAAAATATAAAAATACAAAAAGAATCTTCCCTCACCCTTAGACCTATTAGAATAGTTTTTCAATCCTAACGACACTATTCCCCTAGAGAACGATCAATCCCCCGGTACTTGCCACTTCACTATACTACATCGGTCAGGTACACTGCCTGGTGGGGATTGCAAGCCTCTTGAGATCCCTCGAGAGGTAAAACCTGTTGTAAGGTCGCAAAACCACGCATCAAGTTTTTGGCGCCGCTGCCGGGGAATAGTTATTGTTTAGGTTGAATTTTTATTTTATTAGGTCTACTCACTAGATTCCTTTCTAGTGAGATTTTTATTTTATTTTTCTAGGTTTTCTTTAGTCTATCTTTTTCTTCTCTATCCATTGCTCAAATCTTCCTTGGCCATCATGGTAAACGAAGATCTCTCCAATCTTAGAGTCACCAGGAGTCGTAGTTCACTAAGCGACCTTATTCCACCCTACGCAGAACCTGATAGGGAAATGCGAAGATTAAGGCGACTCTTTGCAACACCCGAACCATCTGGCATTGCCATCAACTTTGATGATGCCCTCTCCGAGGAAGAATCCAATCATCATTCTACACCTCCTAGCCCTCAACCTAATCACAATATGAAGGTTCCCGAAAACCCAATTCCTAAATGCCTCAAGGACTACTCTTCTCCCACCCCTCGTGGTTTTTCCAATGCTATCGTTTTTCCAAATGAACACACGAATGGGGTCTTGCGTGCAACCGATATTTGGCTTGTCCAAAGTGTATGCAAGTTCCACGGATTGAAAACTGAAGATCCAATCCAACACATCAAGGACTTCCTGAAAATAGTGGATACCCTCCATACGGACGGGGCCACTAGAGATACCTCCCGGCTGCGATTCTTTCCCTTCACCCTTTATGAAAAAGCCAGAGACTGGTATAACCAACTTCCCTCCGAGTCCATCTTCACATGGGAACAGCTTATCTCAAAATTCTATGAGAAATTCTTTCCCATAGGAAGAACTTCAACGTTAAGAGACAAAATCTTCCGCTTCCACGTTGGACCAGCTGAACCCATTCACGAATCCTGGATCAGATTCAAAGATCTAATTAGACAAGTCCCTCATCATGGCATTGAACTCTGGCTTCTTGTCCAAATCTTTTATGACAGTGTCCCTAAAAGCGACCAATTTGGCATTAATAATTCGGTAAAAGGAAAAATAGCCAAACTAAGCGCTGAGGAAGGATGGAATAGAATTGAGGAATACGCAAATGATCAAGACGATACATGGGATGAACCCGATTCGATCCTGAGCGTTTCCGAGATCATGAAAGAGCCTCCTTTTGCTAGCCGGTTGAGTAGATTGAATGATCAAGTAACTTATCTAGACAAGTCACAACCAACTAAGCGGTTATCAAACCCATACTTGATCTGTGACCAATGTGGTGGCCCGCATAAAGTGGAGGAATGCGGGGATGATACTACCACCGAACGAGTATGCTTGTCAAGCCACGACATCTTCGATGATCCTTCGCTCTTAACTTTCTACCAAAACAATGATTTTACACCTTGGGGAAATCTTGTGAGAGAAGAGGGAGGAGGAGAATATCCTGACTACAAGGTTAGGAGCACTTTTGAGGATGATCTTGGGCATTTCACACTTGAAAAGAATCTGCAACTAAAAGGTCTCGACAACCTCATCAATAGCCAACAAAACGACCTGAGGGCCAAATTCGCATAACTCAATGCCACTCTCGACGGCCTTGGCGAACCTCAAACAAATCAAAGAGATCCCTTACTCGCCATCACCACTCGTGCTAGAACAATTACTAAGGATCCACCTTACGCAGCTCAACAACCTAACGTCATGGAACCCAACACCCCTCATGAGGAGGAAGATAATGTGAACGATGGAAATCCCGAACAAACCCCTCCGGTAACTCCCTCTCCACCTACTCCAGCCAAACAGCCCATCAAAGTCCCATACCCGTCCCGCCTCAAGAATCAAAAGGTCGAAAATGATAATAAAAGATTCTTGTCATATTTGAAGAATTCGGTCATCACCATACCCCTTCTTGATGCATGTTACCATATGCCCAAATATAGTACATACTTCAAGAAGCTGATAACCAACAGAAAAGGGCTCGAGGGTCTTGTAACCTTAGGAGAAGAATGTTCTGTGGTGACTCAACGAGGGCTGCCAAAGAAGGTGGACGATCCAGGTAGTTTCACTTTGCCCTGCTCAATAGGATCTCTTTCAGTCAAGAATGCTTTAGCCGACTTAGGAGCAAGTATCAATCTTATGCCGCATTCCATGTTCCTCAAATTAGGGTATTCTGGGTTGAAACCAACCCGTAAGAACATCCAACTAGCCGATAGATCAGTCAAATACCCCTTAGGAATATGTGAGAATGTGCTGGTTAAGGTAGGGAAGTTCAAATTTCCAGTTGACTTCGTCATCTTAGAGATGGAAGAAGATGACCTAGTGCCCATCATTCTGGGGAGGCCATTCCTTGCAACTGCTCGTGCTGTTATTGATGTTCATGACAGCAAACTAACCTTACGAGTGGGGGCCGATAGCTTAACCTTAGACATCAAGGACACAATAAATCTTTCTCTCGAAGCAGATAATCAGCTGTATTTCATCGGAGAAATCAATGAACTATCCGACGAGATTGACAATTGTATAGATGAACAGGTAGAAGCTAGTTGGTTGCGAGATGAAGCTTTCTTACCCATCTTAGAGGAGGAGAAGACTATGGATGTGAACGCAGTCTCCTTCTATCCTAGACAAGAAATCGAACAGCTTGAGCTTCGTAAACCCGAGAACAAACTTAAACCTTCCATCATCGAGCCACCTACGTTAGAACTCAAGGAACTCCTAAACAACCTTGAATATGCTTTCCTCCAAGGAGAAGATCAACTTCCGGTAATCATAAACTCTTCTTTGAAAAGTGAACAAAAGGATAAACTCTTAGGAGTTTTAAAAAAATATAAAGGAGTTATAGTATGGAGTGTAGCCGACATCAAGGGGATTGACTCTACCTTTTGCACGCATAAAATCCTCATGGAGGAGGATTATAAACCCACCGTGCAACCTCAAAGGCGAGTAAACCCCAACATAAAGGAAGTCATAAAAAAGGAAGTCATTAAGCTCCTAGATGCAGGGCTAATTTACCCAATTTCGGACAGTCCATGGGTAAGTCCTGTACAGGTTGTACCAAAAAAGGGAGGAATGACGGTGGTGAAGAACGATAAGGATGAGTTAGTGCCTCAACGAACAGTAACTGGATGGCGTGTGTGCATCGATTATAGGAAGTTGAATGATGCAACCCGAAAGGATCATTTCCCTCTCCCATTTATCGACCAAATGTTGGAAAGGTTAGCAGGGCATGAGTACTACTGCTTCCTAGATGGGTTCTCAGGGTATTTCCAAATCCCTATCGCTCCTGAGGACCAAGAAAAGACTACGTTTACATGCCCTTATGGCACCTTCGCCTACAAGCGAATGCCCTTTGGACTATGTAACGCCCCCGCCACTTTCCAGCGCTGCATGACAGCAATCTTCCATGAGTTAATGGAAGACAGCATGGAGGTCTTCATGGATGATTTTTCGGTCTTTGGAAACTCTTTTGATCGCTGTCTTGCTAACCTTGAGAAAATGCTCAAACGTTGTGAGGAGACTAACTTGGTACTAAACTGGGAAAAGTGCCACTTTATGGTAAAAGAAGGGATTGTGCTAGGGCACAAAATTTCAGGAAGTGGAATTGAAGTAGACCGGGCAAAAATTGAAGCTATATCCAAACTTCCCTATCCAACAACTGTCAAGGCAATCCGTAGCTTCTTGGGCCATGCTGGTTTCTATAGGAGATTCATTAAAGATTTCTCAAAGATAGCTAGACCAATGACTCAGTTGCTCGTGAAGGATGCCCCGTTCGACTTCTCTCAAGAGTGAAAGGATGCATTCGATCGATTGAAGCAGGAACTCACCCAAGCTCCAATTATGGTCACCCCTAACTGGGAGTTACCCTTTGAAATCATGTGCGATGCTAGCGATTATGCTGTTGGAGCAGTATTAGGCCAAAGGCTTAAGAAACACTTTCAGCCAATATACTTCGCTAGCAAAACCATGAATCCTGCCCAGGAAAACTACACTACCACTGAAAAGGAATTACTAGCCGTGGTATTTGCTTTTGATAAATTTCGCCAGTATCTTGTCCTTTTTAAAACGGTTGTTTTTACGGACCATTCAGCTCTTCGATATCTTTTCACTAAACAGGATGCTAAACCGCGGTTAATTCGTTGGATCTTACTATTGCAAGAGTTCGATATAGAGATTCGTGATAAGAAAGGAGCAGAGAATCTTGCAACTGATCATCTCTCTCGTCTCGAAAACCCCAGCCTCGCTGAATCTGACAAGAGTGAGATTCGGGAGTCATTTCCTGAAGAGCAGCTCATGTCAATAAATGATTCTGAACCATGGTATGCGGATTATGCTAACTACCTGGCAAGTAGAGTCATTCCTGAGCATATGAGCAGGCATGAAAAAAAGAGGTTCTTCAATCAATTAAAGTACTACTTTTGGGATGAACCTTTCTTATTCCGAAGATGTCCGGATCAGGTAATCAGGCGTTGTGTTTCAGAAAAGGAGGCTGTCAGAATTATGAAAGAGTATCATGCAGGTCCATCTGGAGGACATCACGGAATGAACACTACTGCACGAAAGGTCTTCGACGTGGGATTCTATTGGCCTACAATATTTCGTGATGTGAAGGGAATGATACAGACTTGTGACGCGTGTCAAAGAGCTGGGAATATCTCTAGGAGGGATGAAGCCCCACAGAATTATATACAAGTTTGCGAGGTTTTCGATGTTTGGGGAATTGATTTCATGGGACCCTTCCCATCTTCAGGAGGGAATGAATACATCTTAGTGGCCATTGATTATGTTTCGAAATGGGTGGAAGCACAAGCCCTTAGGACTAACGACGCTAGGGTAGTCATTCATTTCTTAAAAAAATTGTTCGCTAGGTTCGGAATTCCGAAGGCTCTTATTAGTGACAGGGGAACCCATTTTTGCAATTCGCAAATGGAAAAAGTTATGAAAAGATATGGAGTCTCTCACCGATTCTCCACCGCTTACCATCCTCAAACCAACGGTCAAGTCGAAAACACTAATAGAGCCATAAAGAGAATATTAGAGAAAACGGTCAATCAAAACAGAAAAGATTGGTCTTTTAAGCTCGATGAAGCTTTGTGGGCATTTCGAACCGCTTATAAGACACCAATCGGGACAACCCCGTTCCGTATGGTATATGGCAAGGCATGCCACCTTCCAGTAGAACTGGAACACAAGGCATATTGGGCACTTAAGGCTTGTAATTTGGATTATACGGTTGCGGGAACAAATAGATTCTTACAGCTCCAAGAGCTCGATGAATTGAGATTAGAGGCTTATGAATCTTCCATTACATACAAAGAAAGGGCAAAAAGATGGCATGACCAACGGATTAAGAGACCCAAGGAGTTTTCGGAAGGAGACAAGGTATTATTATATAATTCTCGCTTAAGGCTATTTCCGGGAAAACTTAAATCTAGATGGTATGGACCTTTTACCGTAAGGAGCTCCTCTAAAACCGGAGCCGTTGTGTTAATTGACGACGAGGATAGAGAATTCACAGTAAATATACAACAAGTCAAACATTATCAAGAGAATGGTAATGAAATGATCAATGAGGAAGACATAACTTTTGATGAAGAAGTCACGTAATGTACGTGACTTTGAGTCTAGCTACAAGACTCGTTAATAAAGAAAAGCGCTTCTTGGGAGGCAACCCAAGCTTTATTTGCTTTGTGTGTTTATTTATTTGTTTGTTTGGTTTATTTGTTTCCGTATGTATGTTTAATTTTTATTATTATTGATTCATGTTCAAAAGTAAATTGTGAAAATGCTTTATTTTGTTTTTAACTTCGTCTTAACTACATATAAAGGTATTTTGCAAAAGTTAAGTGTAAGGGAAATCCAAATCGGTTTATTAGAACACAAATGAACATGAATCGTAATAATAATAAATTAACATACATATTAGTATTTGTTTGAGTCAAATGCTTGTATCGAGTCATTAGAATAGTTAATTGTAAAGTTATGTAAAAGTTCAAGTGTAAGGGGAATGCAACGCCCCTATGATGTATTATTTTGGATGGTATGGCAAGAGTGTATGAAAAAAAAAAAAAAAAAAAAAAAAAAAAAAAAAAATCGAAAAAATCAAGAAAAAATACAAAAAATTGAGAAAAAGAAAAGTGGAAAAAACATACGGACTACCATCCCGTTTCATTTTATGTTTATTTTATGTTTTTGTTATTTTGTTTTTAGCTTAAGTCGAGTCTAGTCTTGGCTTAGCAACGCCATATTGTACATGTAAGTAATCAAGATCTTTAACTCGCCACCAGTAAAATATCCTTTATCCAACAAATCCGTGTTTATCATATCCCTACACCTCACGTTATAACCCATATAAAAGCCCTCTTTGATAGTTTATCTTAGGTGCTTACGCCTAGTGGAGAAGGTTTTCGATCCTTTCCCAAGCCTATGGTAATCTATTTGCTATGACAGGTAGTGAGAGATATTATCCGTTTTCATTTATGAGATATACTTTTATGACACCTGAGAGATGTGAGTATCTAAACACTACTTGTGAGGTGCTAGTTTGTAATCTCCGTGCTTATTATGATTAAAGTGGAACGACTATTTGTTGTAATTACTTTTATATTAGCATTAAATGACCCCTAACTTGTATTTTGATTAGAATAAAAGCGCATTTGCTTGAGGACAAGCAAATCTCAAGTGTAAGGGTATTTAATGAAGCAAAAAGTGTACCGCTTTTAGGGGGTCATTTAAGCCCTAAATCGTATTTATTTGATCAAATATTGCCCTAAATCGTTCCTTTTGTCATTTTAGGTACTTTGGAGAAGAAATCTGGAAAAGGAAGCATTTTGGACGTTTTTGGAGCATAAAAGTGAAGAAAACGACAAAGTCTCCAAAGCTGCTGGAAAAGTACACGTGACGGCGTCAAGGATTGCTCCTGACGGCATCACAGCTTGGCAAAAGAGGTGGATATGACAAAATACACGTGACGCGCCAAAGAGTTTTGCAATGAGAAATCTGACGGTGTCACCCTTTAAGGTGATCAAGGCCATCACGGTTTAAGTTAAAGAGAGACGGCGTCAAGCACTATTATGACGGCGTCAACCCTTGATAGGCCAGAGCGGATTTTGGAGGATTAAAGAGGGACGGCGTCAGGAAGACCATCCGGGAACCCTAGCCGCGGCGAGGTGACGGCGTCACCTCCTACAACGTGACGCCGTCAGCCACTAAACTCTATATATAGTTGTGCAATTTTTAGTCATTAGTGTGCAACTTTGTGAGGAGAAACCCTAGACGAATTTTCTGCCATTTTTAAGGGTTTTATACCCTTGGATCTCCCATGTTTAATTGAAGATAAGTAATCATTTAATCAATCAATATGTCTATGTGTTGTTTGATTATATCTTGTTCTTGTCTTTTAATTAACATGTTAGGCTAGATTTATCTTGTGTTTGCTTAGATCTAATGAAACCTAACTATTGATTATTGGTTATTAGTGTGTTATTAATTGTATTGGATGATTGTTTATCGATGTTAGGCTTAAGAAAACTGGCTAACCTCCTATACGGTAACTTGCTTGAACGTCTTAAGAAACATGAACCAATGCGTACTAAGGTTTTTATGGTTGTATTTAATGCATGAGCGAATTCTAGTGATCCCATGTTAGGAGCTTCTTAGCCGGCTCGACATAGGAGTGAAGTAGGAGCTTGTAGAGTTGGGGAAGTACGTACGCCACCCCACGATTGATATTAAGGAATACACCCGTCATCCACGCAATTAATACACACTAATCAACCGGTAAAAGATAGTTAGGGAGTAAGGAAATCTAAGTAAACACATTTCTCTCCATATAAGTTTCACAACCTTTTCATTTTCAGTTATTTTATTTTATTTGCAATTGTAGTTATTTGGGTTAGTTGACTAGCAACTAATTCCGCCCACTCCTTCAAAACCCGAGATTTTACTTGCTTTCATAAAAATATAAAAATACAAAAAGAATCTTCCCTCACCCTTAGACCTATTAGAATAGTTTTTCAAACCTAACGACACTATTCCCCTAGAGAACGATCAATCCCCCGGTACTTGCCACTTCACTATACTACATCGGTCAGGTACACTGCCTGGTGGGGATTGCAAGCCTCTTGAGATCCCTCAAGAGGTAAAACCTGTTGTAAGGTCGCAAAACCACGCATCAGCTCATTAACATCATCATGATAGGATTCCACTGATTCCTTCAGGTCGACATAATGAACAGCAGCTTCACAGTGTTTGTCAAATAATTCTTCAGTTAGCCCAGTAAAGAGAGCATTGTTGACCTTTTGTAGGAACTTGACCAATTGCCTTTCAGTAAGAGGAAGAATGTTGTCATACTTCCTGAGTTCGGGAGGGCAGGATGATTCAGAATCTGAAGAATGATCAGCCTGAGATTCAGATTCTTCACCATGTGGAGAAGACTGATGTGATTGTTCAGTAGGTTGTGCATCAGTGTCCATATCATCACCTGCCTCAAAAACTTCCTCCTCACTCTCTTCATTGAGCTCATTATCAGAATCAAGAAGAGCCTGAATATCCACCATAGACTCGATCTCCAAAAGGTTACCCGGCTCCTCTTCGTAAGAAGACTTGCCTTGGTTTTGGCCAGGTCCTGACCCCGCTATAAAAACTGAGTGGGTTTGCTCAGCCTGGCTAGCCATAATAACTGAGGGGGTTTTCTCAGCCTGGATTTTGGGGTCAGTTCCCAAGAGAAGGGATCCGCCTGAGGGGGTTATGGGTTCTGTATCAGCGGGTGGTTTTAATCCCTCTTAGTCTTTGTCCCCCTTAGCGCCTTCAAGTCCTAATGGGTGTTTTTCAGAACTATCACGAGGCACTATTTGTGATGATTGATGGACCCCCTTCCCATCAGGGTTGTACTTCCCTTTTGGGGATTCAGGGTCCTTAACTCCCTGAGACCCTGAGTGTGATTTCTCAGGGACGTTAACGGGATGTGATTGGGTGTGGGTCCCCTTCTCAGTTGAGTAGTACTGCCCAACCGAGGATTCAGGACCCTTTACTCCCTCAGGCTCTGATTGTGATTTATCAGTGCCTTTATCGGGATGTGAGTGGGTAGAGGTTCCTGACTCCACTGACTGGTGTATGTCAGTAGAGCCATGTGGAAACTGGGGTTTGCCCGAGGACACTGAGGATGATTTATCAGTGACCTCCGTTGGCGTTTGTTTTAGGGTCAAGAGGGTCTCAATGATGGATGTCTCTGAGGTCTTGGCCATTGTTACCCCTTGTTTAAGGTTGCTTGGGGCAGCAGTCTCAGTGGCGAGTGGTTTAGGTCTAACCACCTTACTGGACGCACCCCCTTTCTTCTTCTTCTCATTCTTTATAGGAGAAGGAACTGGTGAAGCAGCATTTGCACCCTGATTTATTACCAACATATAGTAGGTCAGGGCGACTGGTTGTACCTCAGTGATGCCACTAGTATAGTTGGCCTTGTGTAAGACGTCAGGTTTTGAACCTTCAACGTCAGGCCTAACATAGTCAGGGCCTAGTAGGTCCTGAAGCACACAGGAAATGAATCTAGGGTAAGACATGTGTCTTTGCCTAGACTTTCCTGAGAGCTTGGCGACGAGGTCACGGAAGATTATTCCTCCGATGTCAATTTTTCTACCCTCCAGGAGACTGAATAACATCAATTGTTGTAATGAATTCAACTGCTCTGTGGAGGATTTATTCCCTCCAAGGACCTGAATGACAAATGTCATCATGATCCTCCAGACAGGGTGAAACCAAGTTTTGACTATTGGAGCTTTGTCCAATAGAGCTCCTGCGGCCATCTCAGGCCTCTTAGGGTCATGAGGTCCAAGTAAAAGCAGTTCGGCCTTTACCTCTTGGTCAGTGGGGTTGGCCTCAAAACTTTCAGTGAAGTTAAGGCCTGTGGCCTTAATGAAAGTTGAGTAGTCCAGGGAGAGGGTCCTTCTCCCATTCATCACAGTGAATGTGATTATGGACTCTTTGGTGTCCTCAGGGCTAGTTGCCACTGCAGTGCACCAAAATTCCCTCAGGTAGTCATGATATATGACTGAGGGGGTCTTTGTAAACGCCGTAGCAAGGAAGCAGTTTTGTAGATACTTAACCACAGTCCTGTACGCCCAAAACTTTTGGGGGTAGGCAAAATTTCCTACCACGTTGTTTTTGGTAAGGTCTACGCCCTCCATTGTGTATTCCACATTTGGGGCGAGTTTGATAGCATTAGAAGAAGCCATTTTTCGTTTGGTAGGTCTGGGTTGAAAGATGGACTGAGTTTCTAAAAACTAAGAACACACACACAATATTAGTTTTAAGAGAAAAAATGGGCGGTATTTGATTAATATTTCTAAAAACTGTGTGTGTGTTTTCTTTGTTTGGGGTATTTATAGGGAAGTGAGGTGGAAGGTAATATGGGCATTAAGCGGATTTTATTTATCAAAAAGAATTTTTGAAAACCATTTTGAATAAAACTTTTTGGGATCCGAATTTAATGCCACCACTCCACTTTCCCTGGTTTGGCGCAACAGTCGAGGTGAACAGTTGAGCAGTTCTGCAAAAGTGTTATTTGCAGAGTTGAGTCATCACATATCTGTTATGTGATTGGAGAGGCATTTAATGCCAAGTGGGAATGTGGGGGCCCAGAGGTGGAAGCCAGAAAGGCAAAAGAACAAATATTCTTATATTAAATAAGAATTCAGTTACCAACCTCGGACATTTACTAACAAGATACTTAGAGCATTTAAGTTAGTATTGAATGTCTCTTGAGGGCCCTGAATGACTTTTCATTCAGTGAACCTGTTTGTCAGGACTTGGGTTTAGTCACTGATGGTTCTAGAGTTCAGGAATTTGGGTTTAATTCCTGAGGTTCAAGTGTTTAGGAACTTGGGTTTAGTTCCTGAAGTCCAAGATTTCATGAACTTGGGTTTAGTTCCTGAGACTCAGTGATCCTTTTCACTGAAGTACACATTGAGTCAGGGACCTGTGTTTTCAGAATTTACACTTATTTTGGATGGAATCAATCAGTGGACTGATTCTCAATATCCAACATTCCTAGTTCAGCTTTCAGTCTTGTGAAAGTTGGTTCATCCAATGGCTTGGTGAATATATCAGCTAGCTGATATTCAGTAGGAATGAAGTGTAATTCTATGTCACCATTCATGACATGGTCCCTGATGAAATGATATCTAATATCAATGTGTTTTGTTCTCTGATGAAGAACAGGGTTGTTTGAGATGGCAATTGCACTTGTGTTATCACAAAAGATGGGAACCATCTTGTACTGAATTCCATAGTCACTGAGTTGACTTTTCATCCAGAGTACATTTGCACAACAACTTGCTGCTGCAACATATTCAGCTTCAGCTGAGGACATGGCAACTGACTGTTGCTTCTTAGCACTCCAACATACTAGTTTTCCACCAAGAATTTGGCAGGAGCCTGAGGTGCTTTTTCTGTCCATGTTGCATCCGGCATAGTCAGAGTCTGAGTATCCTTTAAGATCAAGGCCTGAACATTTTGGATAGTATAATCCAAGGCTTGGAGTACCTTTCAGGTACCTGAATATCCTTTTCACAGCAGTGATATGAGATTCTCTTGGGTCAGATTGATATCTGGCACATAAACAGATTGAGAATTGGATATCAGGCCTTGATGCAAGTAGATACATCAGTGATCCTATCATTCCTCTAAAAAGAGTTTGATTCACTGGTTTTCCAGTAAGATCAGGACCAAGGTTATTTGGGGGTACCATGGGAGTCTTGACTGAGGCACAGTCACTGAGCTCATACTTCTTTAGTAGGCTTCTAACATACTTCTCTTGACTGATAGAGGTTCCTTTATCAGTCTATTTGATTTGCAGACCAAGGAAGTAGGTTAGTTCTCCTATCATGCTCATTTCAAATTTCTTTGCCATAAGTTTTTCAAACTGTTTGCAAAGTTTAAAACCAGTTAAGCCAAAGATGATGTCATCAACATACACTTGTACAAGTATGACATCATTATTTGTCTTGTAGATAAACAGTGTGTTGTCTATCTTGCCTCTGACAAATTTATTTTGGATCAGGAAGGCTGAAAGAGTTTTATACCATGCCCTGGGAGCTTGTTTCAGTCCATAAAGGGCTTTGTTAAGCTTGCAGACATAGTCAGGAAACTCATGGCTTTCAAATCCAGGAGGTTGCTGAACATAAACTTCTTCTTTCAGTGAGCCATTTAAGAATGCACTTTTAACATCCATTTGGTACACCTTGAAGTTCATGTATGTAGCAAAAGCAAGGAAGATCCTGATGGCTTCCATCCTTGCTACTGGTGCAAATGTTCCTTCATAGTCAATGCCTTCTTGTTGATTATAGCCTTTGGCTACAAGTCTGGCTTTGTTTTTAATGACTATGCCATTTTCATCAGATTTGTTTTTGAATACCCATTTCATGCCAATGACTGAAACATCTTCAGGACACTTGACCAAGGTCATTACCTTGTTTCTGTCAAATTATTCCAATTCATCATGCATGGCCTGAACCCAACTTGGGTGATTAAGTGCTTCCTTGACACTTTTGGGTTCTATTGTGTAAATAAAGTCCACAAATAGGCATTCATTGGCTGAGGCTGCTCTCAATTCAGCAGCCATGCTTCTTGTGAGCATGCCTTCAGTAGGCTCACCAATTATATTGACAAGTTCTATATCCTGAGACCTAGTCCAACTGTCCTGAGGTCTTGGAAACTGATTGGAACTTGTAGAGGCCTGATGGGTAGGATCAGGATCAGACACATGATGATCTTCAGTATCTTGAGTGTCTGAGTGGGTTGACACATCACTTTGATTGTTTGGTTCCTGAGCACTTTGTACTGACTGAATGATTTCATCAGTACTTCTTTGTGCTTCAACAAACTCAGTGATGGTTGTGTAAGGAAGGTTATGGGGAATGATGTAATAGGAGATGTCAGCATTTGCTTGGTACTTAGTGGAAGGACCATTTTCAGGATGATGTTCATCAGGAGGGTATCTTGATGATTCACCAATACCTATCTCTTCCACTGAGTTGTTAGAGACACTAATTGCATTAGTGCTCTCATCAAAGGTAACATGAAATGTTTCCTCAGTATGCTGTCTCCTAGTGTTGAACACCCTGAAGGCCTTTGAGACAAAGGAGTATCCAAGGAAGTATCCATCATCAGCTTTGGCATCAAATTTTCCTAAGTGATCCTTGTGATTATGAATAAACACAGGACACCCAAAGACATGAAAGTAGCTGATGTCAGGGATCCTTCCCTTGAATAACTCATAAGGAGTTTTTCTATGTTTCTTAACAATGATGGATCTATTTTGTATGTAACAGGCAGTCTTTACTACATCAGTCCAGAAGTGTTTGGAGAGGATTGATCCATTTAGCATTGTCCTGGCTGCTTCAATGAGGGTTCTATTCTTCCTTTCAGCCACACCATTTTGTTCAGGTGTGTAAGGTGAGGAAAATTTTTGGGAAATCCCTTTCTCATCACAGAAACATTCAAGTTCATAATTTTTGAATTCTGTTCCATATTCAGTTCTAATCTGTTTGACTTTGATGTCATTTTGATTTTCAATATTCCTGACAAAGGACATAATTGTTTCAGCTGCCTGACTCTTTTTAATCAGGAAGTATACCCAAGTGTATCTTGAGTACTTATCCACAATGACCAGAGTATACTTCTCATGGTTAATGGATATAGGACTGATTGGTCCAAATAGATCCATATGGAGAAGATGTAGGCAATTCCTGATGGAAAAGTTGGTTTTGGTTTTAAAGGATGCTCTATGATGTTTACCTTTTTCACAAGCTGAGCATGGTTTATCCTTTGAAAACACAAGAGATGGTAAGCCAAGCACCTTGTTTTGTTTCACAAGGTTGTTTATGTTTTTGAAGTTCAGGTGGGAGAGTCTCTTATGCCAAAGCCAGTTGAGAGTATCAGTGGTCTTGGTAAAGAGACAAGTTCCATTCTGAGTCAGACTGGACATGTCCAACACATAAACATCATGTCTTCTTGGTGCAATAAGGACAACTTCCTTATTAGCATTGAAGATGATTCCTTGTTTATCATCAAACTGAACTATGTATTTAGCATCACATAGTTGACTGACACTGATCAAATTGTATTTCAGACCATTTACATACGCTATCCTAGTAAAGACTATACCATTGCAGTTTACTGAACCATAACCTTCAGTGAGACATGATGAGTTATCAGCAAATATCACTTTGGGTCTTGATTCATCAACATACTTGTGCAGATACTCCTTTACACCAGTCATGCTCCTTGAACATCCACTATCTAGATGCCAAACAGGATCCCTGGCATGTTTCTGCACAAATAGTAAACTGGGTTAGTTCTTTCTAGGACTCCACTTCTTGGAGGGCTTAGCTTTAGAGGTCTTTTTAACATTTACAATTGATTTATGGTCAGTGGAGGAGTGGACTGAGCTACCACAAATTATGCATTTGATTGCAGATGTTGACTCAGTAGACTGAGAGGTTGACTTTGTCATACCTCTTCTGGCCTGAATGACCTTATCCCGTCCTGAGGTGTCATGAGTGGGACCTCCACTATTTTCACAACAATTGTCAATTTGACAATCCTTAGGATGGTGGTTATTGAACCCACAGTAGGGGCAAGGTGCAAAAGGCTTGGCCTTTTGTTTCTGCTTCTGTTTAGAATCAGAAGGGTAGTTTAAAGACTGAGCTTTAAAGCCTGACATCTTTGATGTGACTGAGTGTGTTTTGTGATCAGAGGTCCTGTGATCATCCTTTTTGCAAATCATGCAGTAAAGGATTCTATAGCAATCATCAGTGAAATGATTGGTATAGTTACACAGCTCACATCTTTTCAAGGGTTTTGAGGGTTTGGGTTTGGTGCTTGAGGAAGCTGGTTTTTGTTCCTTCTTCTTGGATTGAGAAGGTTTCTCAGAAGATGCAATCTTCTCACCCAGCTTCCTGACCATTTCAGCCAACTGATCAAATTTTGAGTCAGGGCTTTGGGTTATTATTTCAGAAGGGACTGAAGTTGATGAGTCATCAGTACTTACTGAGACTTCAAGGGTTGGTCTTTTCAGGATTGTTTTTCCCATTCCTGACCTCTCCCTTGGAGAGTGTTGGGAGTAGACCATTGGTGGGAGGCCTAAGTTTGGTGCAGCACCCTTAAGGGTATTCAGTGGAGGGAGTGGTGGATATGAATCTGATTCAGGCTCACTTACTAACTCAGTACTACTAAGTTGGTCAGAGATTCCAAGCATATTTTTCAAGGCCTGACTTTCAGGAAGCAAGATCTTTCCAGTCTCAAAGTTTGGTAACTTACTGACTGGGTTTTCCCTGACAATCCATTCATTTGACTTGGGAAGCATTTCTTGCTCAAATGATATGCTAGCTGGAACAAAGGTCAATTCACTGGGACTTACATAGGGGTTAACCATGTGATGGTCAATTCCTATTGTTTTTCTAGGGATTAAACCCACGGTATCAAAGACCTTGGGGTTCTTTTTGGTCCAGCCTTGGATGACAGCCTTTTCTTTGTTAAGTTCAATTTGTAGGGCTTGGTTTTGTTTCAAAATTTCAGTGTTCTGAATTTGTAGAGTAATTGTTTCTAATTTGGCTTGCTTCAGTACAAGCAATTCATCTCTACATTCATTCAATTCTGACACTATGTTGTTATATTTTGAAAACATGTTAAGCCTTTGTTCCTCAACAAATTTAAGATCTACACAAATATAATTCATGTAAGACTGCCAATCAGAATCATCATCCATAGAAAGTAAAGTGTTTACCTTCTTCATGGTGATGTTTACCCACTCTCTATTCCTTGCATGGCTTTTCCCAACAGCCACCTGATCACCTTCATAGAGTGCCATCAGTGCACTCACTCTAATTTCCTCATTTGAGGAGACCTCTTCTTCATCCCAATCATAAGCTTCAGCTACTAAAACCTTGTTCTTTGTCTGAACAGGTTTGGATGTTTGAGCAGCCTGAGACATAGAGAGATTAGTTTCAAGAATTGCAAGTTTAGCCTTAGCTTTTCTATATTTTGCTTCAAAGTCTTTTTGACCCTTGTTATGAAGTTGTTGGGTAGACTGAAACATTCTAGGTTGAAACTTGCTAGTTTCTGAGGAACTATTTCCTGAAAATTTGTAAGAGGGTTCTGAGATGGTTTTAGAATAACAGTCCCTAGCAAAATGACCCTTTTTACCATAATTAAAACATTCAGTGGTTTCATTTGCTTTTCCTTTAGAAAAGTTGAACTGGTTTCTTTTAATGAAACGTTTTGAACTAGCAAGGAGTGCCCTCTCTTGGAATTCCAAGTTTAAATCTTTTAGGTACTCATCACTAGTCCTTTCATCAATTTCATCCTCAGAATCCTCTTGGAAATCCTGCACAATACCATTAGTATAAAAAGCAGTTGATATGGGTGTGGAGGTCAAGGCCTTTTTGGACTCAAGAGCTTTTGAGTCAGGGTATCTCCTTGAGATTAAGTTGTCTTCATAGACAAACTTCCCATAGATCTCAGGGAGCTCAAGAGTCTGAATGTGATTAGCATTCCTCAGGCCTTATGAGAAGTTTAGCCACTTCTCAGGGAGACTGTTGACAAAGCCAACATTTGTCTCATGCTTAGACAACACTACACCATCATTTGATAGTTCGTTTATCAAAGTCTTGTATCTGGTATAAGTCTGTGAGAGACTTTCAGAGTCTTTTGCCCTGAAAGTATTATACTCAAGTTTCAGGTCCATGACCCTGTTTTCCTTGGTATCTGAGGGACCCTCAAAGCTATTGACCAAGTCATCCCAAGTTTGCTTGGCTGTTGAACAGTTGATGACTGATTCCATTATATCGTTAGGAAGACATGATATAATGATGCTTTTCAGGCGTTGGTCTTGATTGACCACCCTCCTCTCATCAATGGTCCATTGAGCCTCAGGCTTGTTTAGCCCTTCAGCAGTCTTTGGGACATAGGGACCATCTTTGACACAAGAGATGTAGTATGGTTCCATACCAGTCAAGTAGCAAAGCATTCTCTTTTTCCACTTGCTAAATTTACCAGCTTCAAGTCGTGGGGCAACAGCTGAAAAGCTTCCACCCTTTTTGTCGACTAGCTGGGGCACATTTGCATCAGTCATAGTAGGATCTTGGTTTTAAAAACCTTGAGCACTCTTGGTTAATTTTGAAAGATTTTATAAACCAGAGGCTCTGATATCACTTGTTGTTCCCTTAACACGCTTAGAGTTAACTAGAAAGTTAATCTATTTGTGTTTATGACTAAAACAATGTATTGATTAATTCTAACAGTTAATGAAACGTAAATATAAAAACACACAAGTATTTTTAACGTTTAAATTCTTATTAGAAATGAATCAAAGAATCTATTACCCAAGTGTTTGATGAAGCGAAAAGTGTACCGCTTTTAAGGGGTCATTTAAGCCCTAAATCGTATTTATTTGATCAAATATTGCCCTAAATCGTTCCTTTTGTCATTTTAGGTACTTTTGAGGAGAAATCTGGAAAAGGAAGCATTTTGGACGTTCTTGGAGCATAAAAGTGAAGAAAACGACAAAGTCTCAAAATTGTGCTGGAAATTACCTTTGACGGCGTCAGGATTTGTTCTGGACGGCGTCATGGCTTGGCAAAAGTGGTGGATGTGAAAATTACTCATGATAAGCCAGAGAAATTTGCATGGAATTCTGACGGCGTCACGCTTTAATGTGATCAAGGTCGTCACGGCTTAATTTAAAGAGGGACGGCGTCACCCCTAAGTCTGACGGCGTCAAGCCTTGATAAGCCAGAACGGATTTTGGAGAGCTAAAGAGGGATGGCGTCAAGAAGGTCATCCGGGAACCCTAAAAGCGGCGAGGTGACGGCGTCACACTCCATAACGTGACGCCGTCAGATCTGAAAGTCTATATATAGTTTTGCAATTTTTTGTCATTAGTGTGGAACTTATTGGGGAACTTTGTGTGTGAAAACCCTAAGACGATTTTAGCAGCTTTTTCAAGGCTTTTTGCCTTGAGATCTTCCATGTTACATTGAAGATAAGTTATCAATTAATCATTCAATATGTCTATGTGTTGTTTGATTCTATCTTGTTCTTGTCTTTTGTTTAACATGCTAGGCTAGATTTATCTTGTGTTTGCTTAGATCTAATGAAACCTAGCTATTGATTATTGGTTATTAGTGTGTTATTAGTTGTATTGGATGATTGTTCATCTATGTTAGGCTTAAGAAAACTGGCTAACTTCCTATTTGGTAACTTGCTTGAACGTCTTAAGAAACATGAACCAATGCGTACTAAGGTTTTTATGGTTGTATTTAATGCACAAGCGAATTCTAGTGATCCCATGTTAGGAGCTTCCTAGCCGGCTCGACATAGGAGTGAAGTAGGAGCTTGTAGAGTTGGGGAAGTACGTACGCCACCCCACGATTGGTATTAAGGAATACACCCGTCATCCACGCAATTAATACACACTAATCAACCGGTAAAAGATAGTTAGGGAGTAAGGAAATCTAAGTAAACACATTTCTCTCCACATAAGTTTTACCACCTTTTCATTTTCAGTTATTTTATTTTATTTGCATTTGTAGTAACTTGGGTTAGTTGACTAGCAACTAATTCCGCCCACTCTTTCAAACCCGAGATTTTACTTGCTTTCATAAAATTATAAAAAACATAAAAAGAATCTTCTCTCACCCTTAGACCTATTAGAGTAGTTTTTCATACCTAACGAACACTATTCCCTGTGGAGAACGATCAATCCCCCGTACTTACCACTACACTATACTACATCGGTCAGGTACACTGCCTGGTGGGGTTGTAAGCCTCTTGAGATCCCTCGAGAGGTAAAACCTGTTGTAAGGTTGCAAAACCATGCATCAAGTTTTTGGCGCCGCTGCCGGGGAATAGTTATTGTTTAGGTTGAATTATTTTTATTTTATTAGGTCTACTCACTTGATTCCTATCGAGTGAGATATTTATTTTCTTTTTATTAGATTTCTTTAGTCTATCTTTTTCTTTGTGCCCTTTGTTTGTAAAACCATTTTCATTTGTCACCATGGCGGATGAAATTCCATTTAGATCATTAACAATAGAGGAATAATTACTTTACACGGATAGATTTGCTTCCTGTTGTTCCAATGAATTTTTAAGTGATCTTAGATATATACAAGAGGAGATGGGTGTAAAGTTTGATAGGTTTGATGAATTATGTGCATGTGCGGCTTCTATTAAACAATCATTGTTAGGATCAACTCCTTTTAGTGAAACCCTTTGGAAAAAATTTGAGGAAAGCTTCCTAACCGTGAACCATAAGTTGAATGAATTGATGGGTTTATATACATCACAACTTGAGGAAACAAATGAGGAGGATTTATCCGACTATAGGTACCATGAGCAAGAAGACCTAGTTTTTAAGAACATGGACCTTGTATTGGACCAAGATTGTGAGATGGTTAGTGTTGAACTACCTAATTGCATGAGTGGGATAGATTTCACCAAAACATATGACACGCATGAGGAATCCTTTAGGCAATTGGAACATAGTAATCAAGTTGAATATTACTATGAATCGGACTTAGAATTTCAAATGGCTAGAGAAGGATTTGAGATACTTAGGAATGTGTTTGGGTTAGATCCTACCAAAACACATGATGAACATATAGGTGATTTAGATACTATGGAGAATGAGGTTAGAAATGCAAGACCACTAAATACCCCACAAATCCTACCATCATTTGAGGTTAACACACCGCCCGTAACTTACCCGAAAAAAGTAGAAGAGACTATAGGAACCCCAATAGAAGTAGAGCCCTTGGACCAAACACAACTAGAAGAAATAGGTTTGAATACTTGTAGTCACAACCTTTCTTTTAGTTCTATGGAAGTTCCTAGTTTTGATGAACCGGAGCCTCAACCGAGACCCTTACCCAATTTTCCATCCTTGGATGAAAAGTTAGGAATTAAAATAGGTCCCGATCCACCCATCAAACCATATAGTCCGGGTAGTGTTACGCTGAAGGTATTAGACTCTAAGCCTTGTAGAGAGGAAGCTAACATAGGAGTGAACCATGACCTTACATACTTACATCACCCATTTATGATTGATCACAAAAAACATTATGGGTTTAAACCGGGTTTATTAGGTCAAAGTGGATTCTTAACTTGGAGTCTCTCGAAGTTGATAGAAGATGATCCCTTTCTAGGAGAAAATCTTAATCCGCCCACTAACCCAATTGAATTAGGTAAGGTTATGATGATAGGATCCCGCACCTTTGAGCATATAATTCACCCGTCATTCTTTCCTCACGTGGCATATTTCCACCCTAAGGGTGTGTATCGCTACTTTCACCCACACTTAATCCTAAGTGTAGGGAAAACCTCCCCTATTTTCGTTAAATAAGGGTAGAGTCAGGCTCGTGACTCGAACAAAAACAAGCGCTTCTTGGGAGGCAACCCAAGCTTTATTTGCTTTGTGTGTTTATTTATTTGTTTGTTTGATTTTATTTGCTTCCGTATGTATGTTTAATTTTTATTATTATTGATTCATGTTCGAAACTAAATTGTGAAAATGCTTTATTTTGTTTTTAACTTCGTCTTAACTACATATAAAGGTATTTTGCAAAAGTTAAGTGTAAGGGAAATCTAAATCGGTTTATTAGAACACAAGTGAACATGAATCATAATAATAATAAATTAACATACATATTCGTATTTGTTTGAGTCAAATGCTTGTATCGAGTCATAATGATGTTTTGCAGGATTTCCAGGAAGTAAGGTATAGTTTTTTCCAAAATTTTTCCGGAAACTTAACATGAGAATTCTGTCAGATCATTTCTGACGGCGTCAGGATTTACAACCTGACGGCGTCAGGTTTAATTTTCTGAAAATTTTTGAAAGTTTTGTTTTCATAAAAAGTTTTTATTAAATCTATAACTTATAATCTCCAGGAATCTGCAAAATTATCATTCCACAAGCATTATATCCTTATATAGAGTTTATCCCGCCGATGTTATGCAGGTTTTCGTGGTTGTTTTCTCAGGTTTAACAGGTTATTTTGGACAAGGAAATGTTTGTTGGATCAAGCTTTTGGCGATGCATTAGTCATAAAGCTTCTACATTTCTCTTGGAAGAAGATCTAACCGTGTTACTTCATTATCCACCGAGCGAATCAGGGGAGTATTTGATTTCATTCTTTTACTTTTTTCTTTTACATCTTGTTATTTGAACATTGGGGACAATGTTCATCTTAAGTGTAAGGGGGGTAAAAGTACGATTAGAGAATGCTATTACGCTTGATTTTTGTTTGTTTAATAGTAGATGTGCAATAAAACTAAGATAAATACCTGTTAGGGCAATTTTAGTGCCAAATTTAAATTTTTTTACAACATTTAGGAGTGAAAATTTAATCTTAATGAGCGTCTCATGGATAGGAATTATATGACTAGCACAAAAACCGTACCACTAAAAAAATTTTCCACCCCCAAATATGTGAGGTTCGCCCCTAGAATTGGTAGGAAAAGCATTTATGCTATGATGTGTGTACCGGTAGCACTTAGATTCTAGAACTTGCGTTAGGACCATTCCAAGGCCACAAGTGAGACTACATTCGTGTAGTTAGATTTACTACATGATAAGAGGCATTAGGATAAACCCATTGTTTTACACCTGTGTTTTTGTTATAATTACATTGGCTACATTGGTCAAGTAATTCTCCCACACCCTTTGCGTTGTACTCATTTTTAGTACACGATACCCCTAGTACACCCCTCAGAGCCTATCTTTTCGTTTCTAACTTTAAGCATTTTACTTAAAGGAAGAATTTGTTACACCCCACTTAAATGTACACCCAAATCGCCTTAGCCTACCTTGTATGTACTCATTTTTAGTGCATTATTGTGACAACATTTGTTTAAACCCCAAGTTAATTATCTAATTGATTACATGGTTGCTAAGTCGAGTCATATCCTTGTACATATTGTTTTGGGACGATTGGGACTCATGGGTAAAGTACTAGTGTAATGGAGTAATGGGGAAGAACATCATTTATAACCCCCATATGTGCTAAATATTTTAAAAGTACTCCAAGTGTTTTGATTATCTTAATTCGAGTCATTAGAATAGTTATTTGTAAAGTTATGTAAAAGTTCAAGTGTAAGGGGAATGCAATGCCCCTATGATGTATTATTTTGGATGGTAGGGCAAAAGTGTATGCAAAAAAAAAAAAAAAAAAAAAATCGAAAAAATCAAGAAAAATACAAAAAAATGAGAAAAAGAAAAGTAGAAAAAACATACGGACTACCATCCCATTTCATTTTATGTTTATTTTATGTTTTTGTTATTTTGTTTTTAGCTTAAGATTGAGTCGAGTCTTGGCTTAGCAACATTGTATAGTACATGTAATTAATCAAGATCTTTAACTCGCCACCAGTAAAATATCCCTTATCCAACAAAACCGTGTTTTCCTTTTCCCTACACCTAACGTTATAACCCATGTAAAAGCCCTCTTTGATAGTTTATCTTAGGTGCTTACGCCTAGTGGAGGAGGTTTTTGATCCTTTCCCAAGCCTATGGTAATCTATTTGCTATGACAGGTAGTGAGAGATATTATCCGTTTTCATTTATGAGATTTATTTTGATGAAACTTGAGAGATGTGAGTATCTAAACACTACTTGTGAGGTGCTAGTATGTAATCTCCGTGCTTATTATGATTAAAGTGGAACGACTATTTGTTGCAATTACTTTTATATTAGTGTTAAATGACCCCTAACTTGTATTTTGATTAGAATAAAAGCGCATTTGCTTGAGGACAAGCAAATCTCAAGTGTAAGGGTATTTGATGAAGCGAAAAGTGTACCGCTTTTAAGGGGTCATTTAAGCCCTAAATCGTATTTATTTGATCAAATATTGCCCTAAATCGTTTCTTTTGTCATTTTAGGTACTTTTGATGAGAAATCTGTAAAAGGAAGCATTTTGGACGTTTTTGGAGCATAAAAGTGAAGAAAACGACAAAGTCTCAAAATTGTGCTGGAAATTACCTTTGACGGCGTCAGGATTTGTTCTGGACGGCGTCATGGCTTGGCAAAAGTGGTAGATGTGAAAATTACTCATGATAAGCCAGAGAAATTTGCATGGAATTCTGACGGCGTCACGCTTTAATGTGATCAAGGTCGTCACGGCTTAATTTAAAGAGGGACGGCGTCACCCCTAAGGCTGACGGCGTCAAGCCTTGATAAGCCAGAACGGATTTTGGAGAGCTAAAGAGGGACGGCGTTAAGAAGGTCATCCGGGAACCCTAAAAGCGGCGAGGTGACGGCGTCACACTCCATAACGTGACGCCGTCAGATCTGAAAGTCTATATATAGTTTTGCAATTTTTTGTCATTAGTGTGGAACTTATTGGGGAACTTTGTGTGTGAAAACCCTAAGACGATTTTAGCAGCTTTTTCAAGGCTTTTTGCCTTGAGATCTTCCATGTTACATTGAAGATAAGTTATCAATTAATCATTCAATATGTCTATGTGTTGTTTGATTCTATCTTGTTCTTGTCTTTTGTTTAACATGCTAGGCTAGATTTATCTTGTGTTTGCTTAGATCTAATGAAACCTATCTATTGATTATTGGTTATTAGTGTGTTATTAGTTGTATTGGATGATTGTTCATCTATGTTAGGCTTAAGAAAACTGGCTAACTTCCTATTCGGTAACTTGCTTGAACGTCTTAAGAAACATGAACCAATGCGTACTAAGGTTTTTATGGTTGTATTTAATGCACAAGCGAATTCTAGTGATCCCATGTTAGGAGCTTCCTAGCCGGCTCGACATAGGAGTGAAGTAGGAGCTTGTAGAGTTGGGGAAGTACGTACGCCACCCCACGATTGGTATTAAGGAATACACCCGTCATCCACGCAATTAATACACACTAATCAACCGGTAAAAGATAGTTAGGGAGTAAGGAAATCTAAGTAAACACATTTCTCTCCACATAAGTTTTACCACCTTTTCATTTTCAGTTATTTTATTTTATTTGCATTTGTAGTAACTTGGGTTAGTTGACTAGCAACTAATTCCGCCCACTCTTTCAAACCCGAGATTTTACTTGCTTTCATAAAATTATAAAAAACATAAAAAGAATCTTCTCTCACCCTTAGACCTATTAGAGTAGTTTTTCATACCTAACGAACACTATTCCCTGTGGAGAACGATCAATCCCCCGTACTTACCACTACACTATACTACATCGGTCAGGTACACTGCCTGGTGGGGTTGTAAGCCTCTTGAGATCCCTCGAGAGATAAAACCTGTTGTAAGGTTGTAAAACCACGCATCTATTACCCAAGTGTTTTGCGGAACAAACACTTGGGATTGAATAGACAAGGTATGGTGTCTCCTATCTAAACTTAAGCAATGCTTTAAGTGGTAACAATTCGACCCACTGAGCTATCTCAGGGATTCGTTACTCTTTGTAGGAGAAAAGGGGTATTGTGAAAGTCTAAGCTTTAATTGCACAAAAATACCTAACCCACTTTTCTCTATCTGTTTGCTATTTATAGAAAAACATATCAAGGGTACTGAAGATTAAAACTAGATAAACAAATAGGAAGCGTGTCTGACAACTACAACAGTAGTTGTCATTTCCAAGAACCAATGGGATTGCGCCAAAAAGTCTTCGAGTGTCAGACCTTACACTTCTTCGACTTTTAGCCACTTGAGGGATGGTTTGTCTGACCCAGATAAGACTTGTTCTTATCTTCTTAAAACCTTCCCTCATTATCCCGCCTTTTATTCAGGCTTTAGGTTCTTCAGTCATTTGTCTTCAGTCTTCAGTTATTGTTGTTGAGGAGACTTAGGGTTCAGTGAGCTCTTGTCTAATGCTCACTGATCCATTACCTTCTTCTTTTTCTCAAGTAACACTTTAGTGAGTACCGCCTTACTGTGTGGTGAATCTTTCTTCTTAGACTCGTCCTGAGCATCTTGAAGGTAACTCACTGAGTGACTGTTCACTCAGTGACTTAGAATGTTTTCGGTTTAATTTACACTTAGCTTAATTTGTATTCAAATCTTGTTTTAACGAATCTTGGGTACTGAAGGACCCAACATAACATGTTCTGGCTCAGCAGCAGGATTATCAACACTAGCAGCAGAATGTCCTGAACCAGCAGCAGAATCAACTTTAGCTACCTTTTCAACACTTTCATCTTTAGAAACTTGCTCTGTCTCAGCAGCAGTTTCATTTTCACTAGCAATAGAAAGAGTTATACTAGCAGCTTTATGAATTTCCTCAGCAGTAAAACCAACTTGATCATCCTTTCCACTCTCACCAGCAACAGATTCAAGAACCACTTCATTACCTGATTTGTCTTTAACCACAAACTCATCGGCATTATTACCAGAATCCATATCCACATCAACAATTCCTTCATCATAAACAACATTATCAGCATTTGGTTCAACCTCCCCTGAAGTCTTTGTCTCTTTCCTCCCCTGTTTAGGAGCATCCTCCCCCAAACCTTGGTCTTCAGAAGAGCTGACTCTTTGAGTTGTTCCCACCTTTTTTAATCTTCTGAATGCCCTAGTTCTTGACCTCTTCCGGCCTTCCAAATGGCTTACTTTCATCTGCAAAGTTGTGACTGTTGTTGTGAGATCAAGAACTTGTTTTTCCAAGTTGGTACATCTTTCCATCAATTCATTGATTTGTTTCATTCTATCCTCACCACTTCGGCCTGTGTTACCTGGCCCGAGAGGTGGATCACTGGATTTGTCATTGTGTACATTTTGTGATGCCAACAATTCATCAGTTTCATTTCTAGCCTCATCACTTCGACCTGTGTGACCTGGTCTGAGAGGTGAATCATAGGCATTGTCATCTTGTACATTATGGTCCATCAATTCATTAGTTTCTTCTCTACCCTCATCACTTCGGGATGTGTTACCTTCCCTGAGAGGTAAATCAATGGGTCCAAACTCAGTATCAAACCTGGTTTGATCACCTGAGCCCCCATGTTTGCCATTTGGCTGGGGTTACCATCCTCTGTTTCTGGTTCATGAGAACCTTCCACAGTAGATGTTGCCATGGTCGAGGTCTTACTTATGTTAACACTGTCCTGTCCAGCTACTAAGCCAGAAGTAGTAGTGTTAGCCTCTCCTATCATGTCACCTACATCACCTGTGACAGCCTCATCTGCATCCATCCTAACACTGGCCTGAGGTTGCTCAGTGTCCTTAGTTTGTGAAATCCTAGGGGATTGGGTCTTTTGAGGTTGTTCAGATGATTGTTCAGAGGTGGGTGTGGGATGGGTAGATGTTGTGATTTCAGCACCTTCACCCTGAGTAGCAGCCAATTGCAACATATGTGGGAACAATGGAGTAACATTCCCAGAGAAACCTTGACCATTCTTTTTCAAATAAGAAAATAATTTCTTTTTAAGCGCAGGGTAGTCAAATGTATTTTTATGTACCTTAGGTTCTGAAAATTGATTATTCAAAATTAGTTGCAAAAACCTAGGGTAAATGTAATATTGCCCAGAAACATTCTTTTTCCGACCATCCATTATCATAGCCGAAAAAGTAAATGGTTGTCCTTTGGCCAGACAAATCAAAGCAGATGCTTGAGTTGTACTGAATTCATTCCAACCAGTAGTTTTAGGACTCAGACAATGGAGAATGGTATGAAGTAAAAATTTCCATTGTGGACAGAGAAGACCTTTGTAAAACTTTAAAGCATTTGTTTTCTTCTCATATCCCATGGTTTCAAGTTCTTGAAAAATGATAGAATTTTCAAGGCAAGTGATTTCCTCATCATCTAACAAGTGAAGAGCTTCTCTTACAGATGATTCAGAAATAACTATCCTTTGGCCATCTACCTCAGCCCTTAAGTATTCTCCCCCATTTTTAGTTTTGATTTTAACAATAGACCAAAACTGTTTCATGTGGGAAATGTATATAGTTGGGTTTGCTGTTAATGCATACGTTATGTGTGTAGCATTAAGAAAGTCTATTGCTTCAGCAAAACCACCAGCTTCTTGGGGCTTTAGAAGAAACGCAACCTGATTGTGATTTTCAGAAAATGTTCTTTGCGACATTGTGAATTAGGGTTTTGATTTTGGGGGTTTTTCAAATCAGATGTTAAAAAGTGTGTTAGGGTTTGAAATAAAGTCAATTTTGGGCGCACAAAGTTAATTGTGAGATCCAATTAGGTTTTAAACCCTTTCAGATCGATTTAGGTTTTATTCGCGCCAAATTTACAAAATCAACCCTTAACTTTGAAACCAAGCAGTAGAATCCCAAAAGTTCCAAAGCGAGCAGCATAACCCCAGCAGTAGAAAGTTTTGCTTAGCAGCATAAACTTTTTCACTAGCAGTAGAATGTCTGCTGATCTTTTCAAACATCTTTTCAAACAACATATTTGATTAATAACAGTACAAACCCTTACAAAACATTACAAAAACACAAAGAAATAAGAATGTTCAAAGATTGATCATTCCATTACTAGCAATTAAAAATTGAAATCTACCCACATCAAAACCTTTTGTGAGCAAATCTGCAACATTATTGTCAGTATGGATTTTAACAATTTGAATTAATTTCTTTTCAAAAGAATCTCTTATAAAGTGATGTCTTATCTCAATATGTTTTGTTTTTGAATGAAAAACAGGATTTTTAATAATACACATTGTATTGTTATTATCAATGTAAATTTTGGTGTTCATAAAGTTGTACCCATAATCCAGCAATTGATTCTGAATCCAGAGCACTTGTCCACAACAACTTGAAGCAGCCACATACTCAGCTTCAGTTGTGGAATTAGCCACCACAGTCTGTTACTTGCATTGCCAAGAGATCAACCTATGTCCAAGGAATTGGCAACCTCCAGTAGTTGATTTTCTATCCAAACTTGCTCCAGCATAATCACTATCTGAGTATGCCACCAGATCAAAAGGTGAATCTTTAGGATACCAAAGGCCCAACCTAGGTTGACTCCTTAAATACCTAAAAATCCTCTTCACAGCATTCAAGTGAGATACTTTGGGGTTCACTTGAAATCTGGCACAAGCACACAAAGCAAACATAATGTCTGGCCTTGAAGCAGTTAGATACATCAAAGATCCAATCATGGATCTGTACAAATGCACATCAACCTCTTCCCCATCTTCATCCTTGATCATTGGTTTGTTGGACTCCATGGTTGTCTTTGCTGGTTTCACATCAGAAAAGTCAAATTTCTTCAAAATATCAGCCACATACTTATCTTGGCTGATGAATATCCCATCTGTCTTCTGCTTAACTTGAAGCCCTAGAAAGAAAGTGAGTTCCCCCATTGAACTCATCTGAAATCTGCAATGCATGAGCTTCTCAAATTCCTCACATAACACCTTGTTTGTAGATCCAAAAATGATATCATCAACATATACTTGTACTAGTAGGATATCCTTTTTGTCTTTCTTGATGAACAAAGTCTTGTCAATGGTTCCCCTGTTGAACCCATTGTTTAACAAATACTTAGACAAGGTGTCATACCAAGCTCTAGGAGCTTGATGTAAACCATACAGTGCTTTATCCACCTTATAAACCCTATCAGGATAATTAGGGTCTTCAAAACCAGGTGGTTGCATTACATAAACTTCTTCATCAATCTTTCCATACAAGAAAACACTCTTCACATCCATCTGATACACAGTGAAGTTCTTGAATGAAGCAAATGCAAAGAATAGTCTGATTGCCTCTACTCTTGCTACAGGTGCAAATACTTCATCATAATCAATTCCCTCTTCCTGAGTGTATCCTTGAGCCACCAATCTTGCCTTGTTTCTGATCACTATTCCTCTTTCATCTCTTTTGCATCTGAACAACCATTTAGTACCAATTGCCTTTTTCCCTAAAGGCAAATCAACCAATGTCCAGACTTCTTGAAGCTTGAACTGCAACAACTCCTCTTGCATAGCTTCAACCCAACTTTCATCTTTTAATGCTGTGTAGGCATTCTTGGGTTCCACTTGTGACAGAAAACAAGCAAACATACAATTCTGTAAATCCTTGTGGCTATTTCTCTGATGAAGAGATTGAGCAAATAATCCTTGATCAAAAAAATCTCTGAAACCTTTTGTTTGACTTCTTGTTTGAACAGCAGAATGAACATCTCCAATAATTTGCTCCTTTGGATGATTCTTGTATATTCTGGTGGTTGGAATAGGACTGACTAGAATTGCATTCTCCATATTGTTTAAGTCATCCTCTGCACCAAACCCATCCAAAACCTCATCATCAGTGTCTTCATAAATATTAACTAATCCAGGTATATCAGGAACATCTGGATAGTTAACATCATCAAAAGATCTTCCATCTGTGTCAGCAGTAGAAAATGTTGGTGCAGCAGTAGGATCAAAAGGCTTAGCAGTAGTTTCTTTTGGCTTAGCAGCAGAATCAGAGTTACTACTGCTAGTCTTGTTCTACACTTCATCAGCAACTTGTGGTTCTTCATTAACCACCTTTTCAGTATTAGAAGGTTTATCCCCACCTTCTACATCTTTGTGAACAACGTCATCTTGTGAACTCTTGCCCTTTTTCTCTTTGGGTGTGAAAATTTGATCAAGCTTCCACTTCTCAATCAAGACAAACTCCTTTGCAGATTCATTCTCCTTGGCTTGTGTACCTGCATTAGAACTATCTTGTGTACCTGCAGACTTGTTAGTTGTACCTGCAATTACTGGCTCATAATTCATACTTTTGGTTAATAAATCAATGTCAAACAGCCATTCAGGTCCACTTCCTGCAACATTAGATATGGTTTCACTAAACCTAACATGCAGGTTTTCTTCTATATGCTTAGTCCTTTTATTGTATACTCTAAAAGCTTTACTATTGGTAGAGTATCCAACAAAGAAACCTTGGTCTGCCTTTTCATCAAACTTGCCTAGGTTGTCAATGGTATTTAAGATGGTAACAGGACACCAAAATGGTTTCAAGAAATCTATCATACGTTTCCTACCATGCAACAATTCATAAGGGGTCTTGTTATGAGGCTTAACTACCTTACTCCTATTTTGCATAAAATAAGCAGTGTTAACTGCTTCAGCCCAAAAAGTAGTGGGTAATTTTGACTCAGACAACATTGTCCTAGTAGCCTCAATTAATGTACTATTCCTCCTCTCAGCAACACTATTTTTTTGAGGAGTTCTAGCCACACTAAACTGTCTTAAAATACCTTTTTCAACACAAAACTGATTCATCACATTATTCTTAAACTCAGTTCCATTGTCACATCTGATTACCTTAACTTTGTGATTAACTAGGTTTTCTACTCTTGTTATGAAAGCCTTAAGGATACCAGAAGTCTCATCCTTGGTTGCTAGAAAGAAAACCCAAGTAAATCTACTATAGTCATCTGTGACAACTAAGCAATACATTTTCTTATTCAAACTTTTCACATAAGTTGGCCCAAACAGATCCATATGCAACATATATAAGGGCTCAGAAATAGAGTTCACCACTTTGGACTTACAAGAAGCTCTGTGTTGCTTTCCCATCTGACAAGCAACACAGGTTTCAGGTTTTTCAAAAACTTTTGAAGGCAAACCTCTGACAAGGTTTCCCTTAACCAATTTGTTTATAGTTTTGAAATTCAAATGGCCAAGCCTTCTATGCCAAAGTTTGGATTCATCAATTGTGGCCTTAGCAAACAGACAAGTTAAATCTCTTTTGGGAATTATATTCTTTATGTCCACACTTTATATATTGTCTGTTCTAGGGACTCTAAGTAGCACTAATTTATCATCAGGCAACTTATAGTTAGGAGATAAGACAAGACACTCAGTGTCTGTAAAAAGAACAAAATTCTTTTTGTCACACATTTGTGAGACACTAAAAAGATTGAACTTTAGTCCATTTACCAAGTACACTTTTTCAAAATCCAGGTTGCCTGTTCTAATAGTACCTTTACCAACAATCTTTCCACCTTTAGGATCATTACCAAAAGCAACATAGCCACCATTCATGGCTTCAAAATCTTCAAGGTTGCCTTGGTCTCCAGTCATATGTCCAGAGCATCCACTATCAAAAATGCATTTATCCTTTAGCTTCACTTGTAGATTGCCCTGCACATAAAGTAAGAGAATTAGTTTCTCTTGGGGACCCAAGCCATCACTGACTTGGATCTGCCTTGTGCATCAACATAATCAAATTTCTTCAAGTCCATTGATGCACTGCTGTGTCTGAGAACATGATCTAAAACCTTGATTTTAGGTTTCCAGACCCAGCAAGTTGAGGCCTTAACAGCATAAAAGTGATTGCCCACAACAGTATTTGTAATTACTTTTGGCTCAGCAGTAGAAACTGCTTGTGCCTTAGCAGTAGAAACCTCTGTTTTCATTTGATTGGGCCTTTTTGGTGCAGCAGTAGTAATTATCCTAGTAGCACCAGTTCTTAATAACACTTACCTAGGAACCATGTTTCTCTTAGGATGTGGGTGAGTCTTTTTAGAAAAATTCTTATGGTTCACCCTACTGTGTTGGTTCCATACAGGTTTTTGGTAGTAGTAACAATCTTCTTGAAGATGCTCAAAACTACCACAACTATAACAAGCCTTCTTAAGTAACTGGAAATCACTACCTAACTTTTGTGAAATTAGGCTGTTCCAATTTCTTTGATTTCCTCTAGGCAAGTTATTAGTTTTCCTAGGATATTCTCTATGTTTCTCATCAAATTCAGCCATTTTTCTAGAGATACTACTTCCTAGCACAGGTTTTACAAACTCAACATGTTTAGCTTTAATTTTAACTGATTTAGGAATTTCTTCCTTTTTAGCCTTAGGTGTTGAGTCAGTCTCTTCATCCTCACTATCTGACACCCAATCTTCAATGATCAAGGTATCAGACAACTTTTTCTCTACCTTAGGTGCATAAGTTCTATCAGGTGTTTCATTATTTGATTCACTTGTTTCACCTACAGGTTTTGCATCTATCTCAGTAATGAAAGACAATTCCTTCCTAGGAGGTGCAAAGGCACTTTTGACTGGGGGAGCTACTTCATTGTACCCTAAGCCACTCCCTCTTCTCATTAATTGACTTTCAATTGACTTATTGACTAGGTCAGATGCAAACTGTTGTTTTTCTACCCTAACAACATGTTTTTCTTTCTCAGATAAAGCTGCATTCTTAATTTGTTCAGCTTCCTCAAGCTTTTTATTTAGCACATTAATCTCACAGTTTTTCTTGATAAGCTCACATTCTAGCATATTAATTTTATCAGCATACTCTATCTCATTTTGCTTAAGAAATTCAAGTCTGTCTTCTACTGATTTTAGACCATATTTATACCCTAAGTTATCAAGTTTTAGTTTTTCAACTTCAACTCTTAAACTCTCATTCCTAGACTTGAGTTTCTCAACAGTATCTAAGCATGACTTAAATGAACAAGATGACTCATTAGATACCTCAGAGTCTGAACCAAAGGATGAAGAAGCATAGGCCATCAAAGCAAAATTGTGTCCCTTCTGTCCTTCTTCAGCCATGAAAGCAGCATTTGGTCCTTCTTCAGCTTGATCACTCCAGTCATACTCTCCCAAGCCATCACAAGAAACCAGAGCTGATGTAGTCTTGACTTCTTCAATAGGAACATTCCTTGTAGTCTCTCTGTTCTTCTTGGGTGCTCTGCACTCCCTTGCAAAATGTCCCTTTCTCTGACAATTGTAGCACTCAACTTTTGACTTGTCAAACCCCACATTGGTTTATCCTCTGTACTTGAATGCCCTACCAGTCTTCTTCAGAAATCTCCTAGCCCTCATTGTAAGCATGGCCATCTGCCACTTCAAATCAATCTCCTTAAGATCATCAGGATCTATTTGTTCCAAGTCCTGATCAGTAACAGAAGTACTTGTGGTGAGATCAGCCAAAAAGGCACAGATAGCTGCATCACTGATGTTATCAGTATTTGAACTAGCAGCAGAACCAGGTGTGCCAACAGCAGAAACAACATGACCAGCATCAGAATAGTTTTCTTGAGAGCTTCCAGAACTCTTGTTGTTTAAAGACATAAAAGCAAGGTTTTGTCCACTAGAAGATGAACTGGATGATCCCTTGACTTCAGATTCATACACCTTTAGATTGTTGTACAAATCATCCAAAGTCATTGTATCAAAATCCTCCTTATTTCTCCAAACAACAGTATGCATGCTCCATTCAGATGATAAGCTTCTAATAAACTTGAGATTGATGTCTTCCTGAGGCACTGAGACCTTCATAAGTTGTAATTGACTTACCAACTTCTGACGTCTATCATAAGTACCATCAATGTTTTCAGAACTTAAGGCCACAAATGTCTCAAATTGATGCTTCAGTAAGTTCTTTCTTGACTTCTTTGTAGCAGCATTCCCACCAAATCTGAGTTCAATGGCTTCCATTAAGGCCTTAGCATTCTAAATGTTACTAAAACTCAATTGATATTCATTCGGTATTCCCATCAAAAGAATATTGTGAGTCTTTATCTCCAATATCCTTTGAGCCTTCTTCTCATTAGTTTTAATGGGTAAAGGTGTCCCATCAGCAGCCTTAGCAGGTAAAGTGTCCCCATTCTGAATGACTTCCCACATGGAGTAGTCAAGCATCTTTATGTACTGCTGAATCCTCATCTTCCAGAGTTCATATTCTCCAACCTTGAGCATTGGTACCTTTGAAGCAATTACCATATGAGTAGTTTCGGATTCCATTACTTCAGTTGATGATGAACAGATCTTGATTAACAAAAATTCTTCTCGATATTAGTCTCTAGATCACAAGCTCTGATGCCACTTGTTGATCCCAGTTGAGCTATTGATCTTGTTAATTATATTAGATATAGATCTAAGACAATAGGTATAGAAACTGTTCTTGAACAAACTATTAAGTACTATGCGGAATCTAATACTTAATCTTAAGAAGAATTATTAATGAACAAAAACGAATTCTCAATAAACACTTCAATATATTAATACGGTTACTCAAAAATAACAGGGTTACAAAAACCTTGAAGTGATTCGACTTAGCAAATAATACGTATGCTAAACTAAACCCTAGATCCTCCTTTTATAGACTAAGGAGTCCTAGTCGGTTACAATGACTTTCTATACAAGAATAATCTTTTCGTATCTATTCTATAATTATCAAACATACTATACATAGTTATCTAATAAGCAGCAGAATCTTAACTCTAGCAGTAGAATCTTCGATGCCTAGCAGTAGTATCCACTTAGCTTATTTACTCGATTACTCCAGCAGTAGAATAAATACACCAGCAGTAGAATGACTTAGCCTAGCAGCAGAATCATACTTAGTGTATTTTCCATTTAGATCCAAGAGCAGCATTATCCAACCTTTAGCAGCAGCATCTTAAAACCCAACATAATCGTAGCGTGCACTATCGGTTTTTCTCGTTGTATTTATTGCATGAATTGAAGTTAATGACCCTATAATTCTTAATAGACTTTAAGGTTCCAGGTGAAATTAATATACATAGAGTTGGCAAAGGTTGCACACCCCCACAACCGGTATTAAGGAATACAACGCTTCAACTAAAACAAGGACGTGACAATTCAACAAATCAGTAAAAGATAACTAGGGAGTAGTGAAATCTAAGTAAACACGTTTGTCTTACCATAAGAAGTTCACCAATTTACTTTTCTTGTTATTTTAATTTTTAGTTTTATAAAATTAGTTTTTGGGTTAGTTGGATAGCAACTAATTCCGCCCTTCCCTTCAAAACCGAGATTTTACTTGCTTTATAAAAAATATAAAAAAACAAAAAGAATCATCCCTCACCTTTAGACTTATCTCGACATACACTTCAACCTAACGATACTATTCTCCTAGAGAACGATTAATCCCCCGGATTTACCTATACTACACTACAACGATCAGGTACACTGCCTGGAGGATTGCAAAACTTCTTAAGATCCCTCGAGAAGTAAAACTCCTTGTGAGGTTGCAATATCTCGCATCAGTTCTCCCCTATATTAGGGGGATGACAATCTCACTGATCATCAGTCGGTTAGATGATCACTGATATTATGTCAGTGAGTGTCGTGACTATTTTATGTTCAAATCTTTGTCAGGTACATTTGGGTAGTTGTTGACCCAACAAAAAATGATTAAGATGATAAATACATGACTAATTGTATGTCTAAAACTTTGTAACAATACCTTATTAGTGTGTCCGTCCTAATTTTAATGTCTAAGTTTCTTTTTTGATTGTCAAAAAATAAGTTTGGAATTTTTTTTTCTTAGAAAAAAGTAGGCATTAATAACTATTTCTCACATTTTGACCGTAACTACTCTTATAATAAGATTAGGTGTAACAAAACCAACCATGAGCGATCATGTAAGACCATATGTCGTTTGTTAAAACACCGCCACCACCACGCTTGATCGGTGGTTTTTGATGATGGTTTAGATCCCGACAATTAAACACAATACAAGGAAAAGGTGCATCATGTGAGTGTGTTACGAGTGTTTTGTGAGGTATATTCGTGTATAAGTTGTGTATGTTTGTGTGGTGATGTGATGGTAATCATTACGGTGGTTTAGGTTGTATGTAACAATGACCAAAATCACTGCTAACTAAGCGCCACATCAATTTTTTAATCCACCGCAAACATTATCACAAACCATGTGTAATAAGGCCACCGACTTTACCACTCACACTTAACACAAATATACCCCACAATATACACACATCTCTCGACCACAAAGTTTACATCTCGGTTGTTTGGACGACCAATTTCTCATAAAAGAAAGAAGGGGGACAACGCGTTGGTAGGGCCATGAGGGTGGTGTTATAAGAGGTCGCGATGCGAGGGTGGTAGGTGGGGAGGGACACATCAAATATACCTTTATTAGCCTTAACCTGACTGTTATATAGGTTAGTTAGCCCAAACCTAATAGTGGTTTGCGTCCATTAGGTTTAGGGTTTGGATTCTATTGCTTATTATCAAAGCTATGTATTTATTATCAAACCTAATAGTGGTTTGGGTCCATTAGGTTTAGGTTTAGGGTTTGGATTTATTATTTTTATTATTATTTTTTTATTTTTTATTTTTGGGAAAGAGAGATTAATATTGATTGAATGATTTGTCAATTACATAAGATAGCATGTTTATTTATAATATAACATAGCTTTGAGAATAAGCTAATATAAACACTAAACCTAATGGACCTCAAACCTACAATCGGGTTTGAGCCAATAATCTACTCGTCTAACACCGACCACACCAACGAACATACCCTTTTATTACATCTAATCTAACAGGCCCGGCCCTGGCTATGGGCGGTGCGGGCGACGGCCCAGGGCATCCCACAAACAGGGGGCATCATTTTTATGGTGTTGTGTATAAAGTTTATTTGTGCTCTCGTGATACCTAGTCTTTGATTTTTGTTTTTCATCCATGGTGAAAAATGAAATGTAGAAGAAGGGTATGAGAGAGAAACAATATAAACGAAATAGCAGTAGACTTTTACGAAAAGAAAAAATATGTGAAATAAATATGATCAGATTTGCTATTTCCAAAGTAGTTTGTGAGGTTGTTTTTATATATATATATATATATATATATATATATATATATATATATATATATATTTTTTTTTTTTTTTATATATTTACATTTTGATCGGCTTTAATATCTAAAGTAATTAATTATACTTGTTTTCTATCTTATATACTTTTATTTATAGTTTTTGTGTTGTTTATAAACATGATTCTTACTAACAGGTAACTCAACATAATGTATGAGAAACACAAAAAAAAAATAAAAAATAAAATAAAAAAATAATAAAATAATAATAATAAAATAATAATAATAAAAAAAAAAAAAAAAAAAAAAAAAAAAAAAAAATCGTAAGTTGCCAATATTTAGCTCAATTCACACAATACCTTCAACCAGGTATTTGACATTTAGTTTTTACAATTTGTATCATTTTAGTTCTTTTGCATTTTTTATTTTGTACATGTAAAATACTAGGGTTGTGTTTAGTTGGAGAAAATATTATCTTGTTTTCTATCTCTAGTTTTGTAAAAATTTGGAAGGGAAATTTATCTTCACAAAACACTTGAAAATATGAAAAACGCACTTAGTTGATGTATGTTTTTTCTATTTTGAAGACGAAGAGGGGAGGTTGTGGGTTACAAGGGAAAACAAGGAAAAACCCCTAAAATTTATTTTTTAATTTTCCTTGTTAAGTTAGGAAAACATTTTGTTAGAAAACGCTGATTTGAACGCGATCTCTGTTTTCCTTGTTTTTCACAAAACATTTTGTGGAAAATAAGGGTGTTTTCTCCCAACTAAACGCACCAATAGAATTTCTTTTGAATTTTTTATTTTTAGTTCATATAAATGTTTGGCATATAATTTTAATCGAAATGTTGGTCGTATATGTATGTGATAATGTGTTAAAATCATATTGGGGATTATAAAAATATATACAACATGTTTAAAGCCTATAAATAGTAGATTAAGTAAAGATAATTAAAAAACTTGTCAAAGGTTTGATTGATTTGATATACGGATTTTGTTTAAAGGTTGTATCCTTGGAAGATAGAGCAATGTTTGTTTACAATATCTTGTACTCAAATTTCAATAGTCGCGCTTAGGGGCATCAAAGAATTGTTTCGCCCAGGGTAGCAAAAACCTCAGAATCGGCCCTGTAATCTAACAGCATGTTTTTCGAAACGATATAAAGGTGATATAAACATTTTAATAGCTATCCTTGATTTAAATATACACTTAACCCTTTATATTTGTAGACATATAAAATTAAACGAAAGTTACATTTTTTATACTCGACTTGACGAGGTTGAAGAATTTAGCTCTTGCGGTCAAGATTTTCAAGATCGGGATCCTACTCAGGATTGGTTTTGCTTTTGCAAGATCGAAATCGTAAGATTGGAGCTGAATTCCAAGATCCTACTATAATTTCATTTTCTTAAGGGAAGTGATTGACACACTCTCAAATTATGAATATGAAATGTTTAATAAGATGAACATGTTGTTTTTAAAATAGTTTAAGAAAAGTAAGATCGGATCAGATTAGATGGTCAAGATCGGGATCTTGTAAGATCTTAAGCTTGCTAAGATCCTACTAGAATCCGGATCATTTTTGCTTTGTAATATCCTGAAATCGTAAGATTCTAAGATCATGATTGAAATTTTAACGACTATGATTTGCGGTAGTCTGCACAAAATACTAGCGTATTTATTTATGTTTTTCGTCACCACATTTGTCCAAAAGTAAAAAACTGGTGTAATAAAAAAGCACCCAGAGTATAAAAGCATCACCATAAACCCAAAACCACATTCCAAAGTAGCTAGGTTTCATATCTGCGCTCACACAAACACAACACAGATACAATTCTACTTCATTTTTTTGCAAGGTAGATACAATTCTACTTCATCTCTTCCTATGCAATCTTTCCTTCATTTTTAACTTAATAATAAAAATATAGCACAAGTTACAGTTTCGGTGGTTACCAACGACGTCATCATTTTCAACCAAACTTTATAATATTTTTCAAATACTTTGATTTTGGTCCAGTGGTATGTGGTATATTATTATAGTAAGACAAATTCATCATTATAGATTTGATATTTTTTAAATGATGGAGTAGTTTGTAATTTTTAATCATGGACCTGAACTTTTGTTCAAATTGTGTAGTTTTATTATTTAGTCCCTGTAGATTTGATATTTCAACTTTAGTCACTAGGTCTGAAAATTTATAAATTAGCCACCAAACTTTGTAATATGTCAGATTCCTCATAAATTGCATTAACTATTTGGTTGGTTATGTTTGGCTACAAGCTTTTTTGAGCATTTAGAAGCGTTTTGAAGTTTAGCGTTAGCGATTAGCTTTATAAAACAAACAACTACGTCATTTTACATATACATCTTTGGTACCAAACAGCTTTATAAAACAAACAACTACTGGGCTTATGCTACTCCTAAGCAAGCAGTAAGAGTTAGTTTGTTTTATAAAAGCATTTGGTAAAGAGTAAAATGTTGTAATAGCTAAAAGCAGAATGCTACTTTTATTAGCGTTTCGAATAGGATTGTTTAAACAAAATCCAAAAGGTAATCACTCGTTGCCAAACAAGCACTATATTCTAAACACTCCAAAAAGCTCGTCTCTCATAATTAATAAAAATTTGTCTTCATACATGTTTGATATTCTATTTGTTAAAAGTTCCTGTAGTTTACATTCTGATCTCATTTTGTGAATTTTATTATATTCTGATGGTACTGATCTTTGAGCGTTATACTGTAGTTGGGAAGGTGTACATTTAGCTGTTTGATGAATGCATTTAAGTACTTATATTGGTAGGTCTCTTGTACGTTTAGCGAGATACGAAGGTGTTAAAATTGTTAGTATACTATGACAAATAGTTAGTTTATGAAATTGTAAAAACCATATAATTATTTGATTGAATATGAATATACCATGAGTAGAGTCTTATGGTGGGATTAGGATGATGGAGCTATAGTGGTATCATGTGAAATCGACTAGGTTGGTCTGCTGGTTAGCGAGTTTCAAAGGTTCTTAGGGATAATATCATATAGTACTTTTTACTGAATCGCATTCGATGATGAAAATGTTAATTATTTCAATCAAATGAAAATTTACCATGAGTAGAGTTGTATGGTGGGATTATAGGAAGGTCGCAAGCAATGTTGGTTGTATTGGTTAGAGAAGTAGGCATGACTTGGGGTAATTTGTTACGCAATTCCTTTCGCTATTGAAGCGTGTGTATGCAGTTGTAACACATGAAAGATGGGGCGGTTTGCACAGATGGGCAAACTTGTCGTTTATGGTGCAAAGTCTGTTTTTTATAAGCCCCTTATTTTCTATTCAACATAAATTAGGACCAATCTACTTGCTTCTATCTTATGTGATAAGATGTTTTTTGTTATCATAATAAATGGTCATACGGTAATCTGTTTGTAAAATGTAAATACAGAATGGCTTAAAAAACTAATATTTGTAAAAAGATATTAAATTGGTAAAATTTTAGAAGGATTGGAATACAAAACAGAAAGGAGCAATTTGAAAGCAATGAAACAGGCTAAAAAGGTAGTTTATAAACATGTTCAAAATGAAATAGTCATATGAGGTATTGTATTACAATGCTTATAACCTCATATGCTTAAAGGATGATTTGGAGTTTTGTAACAGTTTTTATAAAGTTTTGATTTTTGCAAACATTTTAAATTTTATTATGTGGATATCATATATTTGTTATCTTGTTTACTGTCACCGATCATGATTAATTCAATGTTACATGTTCAAGTTTCTATTTTTTGTTTCAGAAATTCCATTTTAATTAATAATCTTGTAACAGTCAGGTTGAACAAACATGCCATGTTCCACGAACAAAGCTTCCAAGGCCAAGAGGACTGGGAAGTGTGTGTGGGGACACAGGACACTATGCTCGCGACTGCAAAGAAAGAAAGTCAGAGTCTGAAGAAGTGTTGCTTCAGGACACAATTAAGTGTCACGTTTGTGGGGAGACATGAGATGTGATTTTGGGAGGTTCGAGTCAGGTCATCACGAAGATATGGATATTCGTATCGGTGACCGGATCCTTCCACCCAAGGAGTCCTTTAGATATCTGGGTTCGATGATTCACAATTCAGGGAGGATAGATGAGGACGTAACCCACCGGATTAGAGCTGGATGGGCGAGATGGAGGGCGGCGTCGGGAGTCCTTTGTGACAGGAACGTCCCATTAAAGCTAAAGGGTAAATTTTATAGGGTAGCGATTAGACCAGCTATGTTGTACGGGTCTGAGTGCTGGCCTATCTCCAAAGCCCATGCTAACAGGGTTGAGGTGGCGGAACTGAGAATGCTAAGGTGGACCTGCGGTAAGACCTTGCTGGACATGATCCCGAACGGAGTTTTCAGAGCTAAGCTTGAGATCGAGTCTATTATTTCGAAGATGAGAGAAGGACGGCTAAGGTGGTTCGGTCATGTTAAGAGGAGGCCGCATTCAGCACCCGTAAGAAGAGTCGAAGCATTAGTGGTGGAAGGTGTGAGAAGGAGGGGTAGACCCAAACTAAGATGGGAGGATAGACTTAAGCTCGACATGAAGGAGCTGCTTTTGACCGAGGACATGACCTCAGATAGGAAGGCGTGGAGGGATAGAATTAGGATATGCGGGTAGCTCAGGCTAGGTGTGTTGGGTTGCTTTGCCTTAGCTTTAGGCCCCGTGCGTTGCCTTGCTTTGCTTTGTTTGGTTGCTTTGCCTTAGCTGTAGGCCCCGTGCGTTGCCTTGTTTTGCTTTGTTTGGTTGCTTTGCCTTAGTTGTAGGCCCCGTGCGTTGCTCTTCTTTGCTTTGCTTGCTCTAGTAGGTTTGCCTGCTTTTCGTGTTACTTTCTTCTTTGTTTTGTGCCTCTGTTTCTTCTCTGTTTTGTGTTTGCTTTTGTGTGTGCTTGTTTTTGCCTGCTCGTTTGCCTGCTTGTTGACTGCTATGCTTTCTCGGTTGCTCTCCTGCCTGCGCCCTCTCTCTCACACGCACACATGCACTTGCCGGAGGTCTCTTTGGAAGCAGCCTCTTTACTCCCGGGTTTTCCCGTGGGGTAGGGGTAGGGTCTGTCTACATCCCACCTCCCCCATACCCTGCCCCGGCGGGATTGGGTTTGTTGTTGTTGTTGTTGTTTGTTGTTTGTGGGGAGACAGGACACTATGCTCGGGAATGCAAAGACAAAAAATCTGATACTGTGAAAGTGGTGCTTAAGGCAATAATAGGGGCTCTGGGACTCGATCCAACAAGAAGGCTCAAGGCTGGTACTTGAATTGTGGTTCTTCAGTGCATGTTTGCTACTCTAGGGACATGTTTGTGGACTACAACCCAATGAAAGATCACGAGGTGATTCTGGACAACAATGATCATGTTGATGTAGCTGGGACTGGTACAGTGGTGATTCGATTAGACACAGACAAGGTGTTAACTCTTTCGAATGTTCTTCATATACCCAAAATCAGTAAATGCTATGTATCTGTCGCCAAACTCGATGATCTTGGATACATCATGTCTTTGGTGAAAGGGACAGGGGAAGGTATCATTTCGAAGAGTCAAGAGGTCATAGGGAAATGTTATAATGTAGGGGATGTAGTGTATCAGTTGAGCTTAATGGGAGATCATCCTGCTAGGAAAGTGATTGCCAATGAACATCTAGTTGCTGACTATGACCCAGTGATTGATCACGAGGTCAATTTGGACAACGTTAATGATGATGATGTGGCCGGGATCGGTGTGTCGGTCATTAAGTTAACCGCGGACAAAGCTAATGATTTGGGATTCATCATTACTTTTGGGGGTGGGCAATGTGTCATTAAGCAGGGTGATGTGGTTGTTCAAAAAGGGTACAAGGATGACGTTTTATATAAGATGGACTTTATGAAAGAACCAACCCCACTTGCCAAAGTAGTGCATCATGAAACAATAGGCTTGTTGATTGGCAACGAACACCCAGAGTTGACCAAATCCAGGGCTCGAGGGTGGTACGTGCTTGCTAGGTGCACAATGCATGTTTGTAACTCGAGGGACATGTTTGCCGACTACCAACCGGCGACTAGTCATGAGGTGGTTCTGGAAGACGATAGTCGTGTTGCTGTAGTCGGTTATGGAACAGTGAAACTTCAGTTGACTACTGGGAAGGTTTTGACTGTTTAGAAAGTTTTTCAGATGCCTGCAATCGTCAAGTGTTGCATATCCGTTAAAACGCTTAAGGAGATGGGATTTCGCTTGGGCTTTGATGCTGAGGGATGCTATGTTAAGAAGGGTGACCGGATCGTGGGAAATGGGTTCGTTGAAGATGGTTTGTTTCGGTTGGGTGTGATTGATGAACGTTCAGGTGGAAATCAGGCGTGAGCGTAGTTGTTTAGATTGTCACTTTAGCTAATGGTAGTTTTTGTCCACAAACATTCTTAAGTGCATACTTTTGACTTCACGTACGCCTGTTGAATCTGAAGTTGTGGTTATGTCGTAATGTGTTATGGAAGTTGTTACGTTTGCTGAAGAATTATGTTCTGTATGCTTTTGTGCTTGATAACTGATTAGGTTTTTCTTCTTGTCAAATATATACCACAATGCTGTGACTTAGGCTATGTATATCAGTATACTATGCAGGTATGGTGGAAACAGGATATAAAGATACTGCCTTGCAAGATGAGGTGCAATCCGTAATATGGATCTGCAATCGTTGAAGTGTAGTATTGTCAGTCCATCTTGTTGTGATAGGATATGACCGCGACATCTTATTTATGTGTTAAAAACTTAGTTTTACCTACAGACGCAACAGTTTTTCAAGTACATCTAGTAATGTTTGAAATCGGGTTAAAAATTCATGATGCTTTGTTTCTCATTGCCTTTGAAGTTTTTTCTTTTCTGTTTCTTTTTTTTGGCAACAAGATGTTGTGTTGATAATGTATCACAAATGATCCAAGAGATGAGACAGAATTGACGGATGCAAGATGACATTTACCATGGCTTGAAAACAAAGTAGAAATTGCCATCGCCACTCGTGAAATTGAAACTAAATGCTATTGACAAAGAGAACTAGTAACTAAAATTGAGCTTTTCAGCGTTACTTGGAATGCCGAGCAACATAGTTGAACTTTAGAGCTAGTGAATATTCTGGAGCCAACGTAAAACAAGACTGATGAAGCACTTTAGAACTACTTACATTGGTGATACAAAGAGATGCACTAATTAAATGAAAACTAATGACAACTTTAAATGAGAATGATGGTTACAGAAAGTGAAGAGGTGTGATGAATGCATAACTAAATATAATTAATGGGCTCATGAATAACCACAACCTTGCTAAAAACCAAGGCTGTCAAGATCGCGATCTCGCGCAAAATCGTTTTTGTCTTTGCAAGATCGAGATCGTAGGATCGGATCGAGATCCTACGATCCTACCAATTTTTCATATTTTATAAGCAAATGATAAACGAGTCAAACTTTTTATATTTCTACTCTTCATGAGATGTTCTCTACCTACTCTTCATCCTTATTCAATTACAACAGCCTATGAAAGTTCAATACTCCACGTGTCAAAAAGATACAGTGCCAAAACTCACCTAAACACAATAGACAAAAGATATACTCAAAGTTCAATACTCCACGTGTCACACCATCCAATGGCTACAAATCCACACTAATTTATCACCATTATCTATTTACTTCATACTCATCACTCAAAACACTGTTATTCACATTTCAACTAACAAAAACAATTTCTTAGGCTCCAGCAAAAATCCTCCACCAGATCGGAGCCATCTCCAGCGAGAATTTAACCGGAAAATCTGTTTTACCGCCGTCAACTGGGCTTTTAAATGGCCCAGAAACGCAGATAAATGTCCCAAAAACGTTTCCAGGCGTTTCCAAAAGATTTGAAACGTTTTCCACTTTCCATAAACGTTTCCGCCGCATTTCTAGGCGTTTCCCGTTTCCCATTTTCCAGAAACAAGAGCTGGTGAGCACGTAAGATCGTACGATCTTACGTGTAAACTCGCGAATTTACGAACGAGTTTACGTAAGATCGTACGATCCCACCTAAATTGCAATCCTATGACGAGTTTACACGATTTTGGCTGGTGTGCACGTAAGATCGTACGATCTTACGTGTAAACTCGCGAGTTTGACAGCTATGCTAAAAACGACTCGTAATTATTACAAGAAAAAAGGTTACTGTCCTCGATTAGTAGTTTTACTTTTTATAACGGTAATGGTGTTGAATGCATTAGGTTTTACAACCACAAAATAGAGAGACCAGAGAGTGTCCTTAGTTGCATTGAAATTGAAAAAAATAATATGAAAACTAAGGTCTACTAGTTAACAAACTTAACTTAGAGAAGTACTCCTTTTACCTTATCTTGTTCTACTAGCAGGATTTCCGCGCGTTGCGGCGGCGAGTACCATGTAATTAAAGTTCACACACCAATAAAATAACAGAGATGAGCCGATTAACATGATAAAAACAAGCGAGTCCGGCCGGATTAATCTGTTTTTACCGGTTCTGACGGTCTTATCAGGTTCGTTTTCGGACGGCTTTTGTTGGCTAGCCGAACTGATGGTGACTCCGATTCCAGGTTGAACCCGTTGGTCCGGTCCGATTTTTAAAATCATATGAACCATCAACTTGTTTTTATATAAATTGTATGAACATTTGTTTGTTTTATTAGTTTGTACAATATGTATCTTTCGTTGTATGGGTGTTTTAAAAATAACATTTATTAGGTATTTATTGAAGGGCTATTTAGTCTAAATTTAAGGCACTTAATTTTTTCAGATCTAACTTCATTTTCCATAATTAGTAAGTGTGTTGCTTAAAGTTTTAAGCCTTCTATTTTAAAAATGTCGCAAATACATTATAAAGTAGTATAGATATAGATCGAATCAATCACAACACTACACAAAAACAACTTTCCGGTACTCGTTAATACAATATTTTAACCAAATGATTTTTTGGTCTAACGATGTTGAGTAACCTATCCACATAAAGGTTATAGGTTCAAATTTAAATTTTGATCAATAGTTTTCTTTTAGACTATTTGTTTTTCAAAGTTTGACAATTACTTATCAGTATCATAATTTGTTCATTTTATGTTTACAAATACGTTTTTCAAGACGAAGTTAGTAATACACAATCGTAAAAGGCTAGTGTTTTATCAGTCTCATGAGTCTTGCAAGGTCATTTATGAAACATGAGATTTACCTGTCGGAAAATAATTGTAAGTCCTAAAAATGTGATTATTTATATGCGTATATAGATGTGTCAATAGGTTATTAGATTGTGAACAAATGAGTAGTTTTGCTGTCACGGTGATACGTAGGTCTAGACATATAATTAGACATATCAGTTAGGCATGTGAATAAATGTTCTTGCCTTGTCAGGAACAATTTCATTTTTAAAATACTAGTCTATTTATTGATTAAAAAATTAATATTAAAGGGGTTGGCAATGGATGTAGTGCTGCATATCATACCACACTCCTCAACCAATCTCTTTATGCCACCTCATTCCATTACTTTTTCATACCACACTCCCTTATTTCATTGGCAATGCCATACCACACTGCAATCCATACCACACTTAAAAAAAAATAAAAATAAATAACCGTTGAGATACTGTCAAATAGTCCATACCACATGCTACATACTTTACCACATTCATCATACCTTGCCCCATACCACTACCTCGGCGGTGGTGTTGAGGTGTGGTATGGGCTCATACCTTGCCCCATACCACTACCACTGCCAACCCCCTAATATTAACGGAAGATGAAAAGTTATTAATCCATAAATTAAAAATCAGAAGTTATAAATAGAATTAAACAAAAAATGAAAGAAAGAAAACGGCTAATTTAAACCACCCGAATTATTGACCCACTATATAACCACCATAACCCTCTCTGCCAAATTCTCCCAACAGAGTGTCTTCCGAATTACGGTTAAAAGCTACAATCAATCACAGGTATGTTATTTACTACTTCACATTCTTTCAATATGTGTTACTACATTTTTACTTGGTTATAGCCCAAAAATTTTGAACTGTAATACAAGGGTACACATTTTTTGGACCATGACACCTTCTAGTTCTGTCACTTAGTGTAAGATGAAATTTCTTATGTTTCTACCAGTTTGGCAATTTAAGGGGGGTGTTTGTTTAAGCTTATATATATAGCGGGCTTATGGCTTATTGGTTTTCGCCTTATGTTTCATAAGCTTATTTTTGTGGCTTATTTTGAAACTTATATAAGCTTATATAAACCGAAAAGTTTCAAAATGAGTCAAAAAAGTTGAGCTTATAAGTTATGAAACGTAAGCCGAAAGCCACACAAGCAATAAGCCCGCTACATAAGCTTAAACAAACACCCCCTAAGTACCTTTATATTGTGACAAAGTTATTTTTCTGAGACGTCTTTGTTTAGCATGTTTAGAAAGTTATTATTTTTGAAGGTTGCGCGCAATTGATGTTTATGATATAATATAAGAATGGCGCTAGCACGAGTATGTGCTATGGGAATGCAATAATATGATATTATTTGCTTGATATGAATTTTTTGCACTAGTAGTACAATTGGATTGGGGATCGTTTGTAGAAACATTGCTATAACTACAAATACAAATGCTTAGTTGTTATCGAATTTGAGTAGTCGAGATTAAATTTCCCTTTAAATAGGCTGGAAAAATATTCTCTTGTTACTTACTTTTTTTTTAATGATTTGACTTGATTCATTAAACCAATGAACGCGTGTTACGGTTTACCCCTCATAAGTCATAATGGCAAGTTCAGTATGAGAAGGATTATTAGTGTAGTCTAGAGCACTGCAAGGCATCATATTTGAGAAATTCACTATGATTAAACTAGTGCATTGACGGCATGGAATCTGTTAATTAAGACACTGTATCTGGTCTGCCCTGATTTTGTGAGATTTTCTTTATTATTTAAGCTCTTACAAATCGTGTTAAAACTGAATATTTTTTGTAAGTGACAATGTCTGTCATGTATAGAGGACTGATTATAGTATGATACCACTAAGACTATATCAGTTATTACTTCCAAAGCAAGTGTCCTGTTTCATCATCAACTACGGAGTCTAGGACCGACAGTTGCGAGAAGATATGAATGAAACAAATTATTTTAATTGTAAAAACCAAAAGGTAATGAAAACAAACAAAACTCAGTGAGAAATTTGGAAACATTTTAAATAGGTAAAAGTTTACTTTCATATGCTAAAATGGAAAAGTCATGGATCGAAAGTCGCTTGTTGTGTGTTACAATGTTTATAGCCTTCTATGCTGTTTTTATTAGTACAATAAAAGGATTATCATGCAACTTTCATCTTTTAGTTTGATAGAAATGGAAAATTTTACGACAAATTAATTATTGCATGAAACAGCTCTTTTGTATGCATATTGTTATAAACGAATTTGATCTTTGTTTGTCTTGTTAAAAGTTTATATTTTTATGTTTATAATGTAATGTTAGGAATCAAGATGCCACATGCCGACACTAAAAGGGTGGTGCACAAGGAAACAATAGGTTTGTTGGTTTGCAATGAGGACCCAGAGTTAACCCACGCTAGGGCTCGAGGGTGTGGTACTTGGCTTCTAGATGCACAGTGCATGTTTGCAACTCAAGGGACATGTTTGTTGATTATGAACCAGTGACTGGTCATGAGGTGATTTTGAACAACAATAGCCATGTCGATGTGGTTGGGTTTGGAACAGTGATGCTTCCAATGTCCACAGGCAAGGTTTTGACTCTTGAAAATGTTTTCCATATTCCCACAATCACCAAGTGTCTCATATCTGTCATCAAACTTACTGATATCGGATTCGGTGTGTCTTTTGGGGGCGAGGGATGTGCCATCAATAAGGGTCGCAATGTCATTGGAAAAGGGTACAAGGAGGATGGATTGTATCGGTTGAGTGTCTTAGAAGAAAACTCAGGTGTGAAAGTGGTGCATGATGAAATTATAAGTTTGTTGGTTGCCGGTGAGAGCCCAGAGTTGACCAAAGCAAGGGCTCGCGGGTGGGTCTTGTCTAATAGATGCACGGTTCATGTCTGTAACTCGAGGGACATGTTTGTGGACTACCACCCATTGAATGGCCATGAGGTGAAGTTGGACTTCAATAGGCGTGCTGAAGTTGCTGGGGTAGGTACAGTGAAGCTTCGGTTGACCACTGGCAAGGTTTGGACTCTTAGAAATGTGTTTCATATGCCCAAAATCATCAAGTGTATCTTATCCTTAAGCAAACTTGGTGAGAGCAATTTGGTAACCACCATGTCTGTCGCAGATGGTGTGCTTAAGAATGGTGATGAGGTCGTGGGAACAGCGTACGATGAAGGCGGATTGCTTCGGTTGAGTTTCGTGGATGAATGCATGCCAAGATGGGACTGAGGGGTCAGAACAGTGATATTTCAGATCATGGCATGCTAGTTAGTATGTTGTTTGGTATTTTCCTTTGAACTCTTCTATGATAGCATGAAATCTAAATAATTTGGAAGGATAGTTTTAGTAGAGCTGAGACTCACTTTAAAGATATTATGTCACTGCGATTTCTAATTTCCTTTCACATCTATGAAAACTCTATTTGCTAGCTATGATCTTATCTATCCTGTTAGGCATGTCTCGTGTTCAACTACACAATCTAAAGATGTGTTTATAACTTTATATTAATATTAATACTTGCTGAATATTAAGCAATAAATATTGGGAAATGTGAGTAAGTCGGTGCGAGTGTTACTAACTACAAACTTAACGAAAACAAACCGATTTCTTTTTGGTATAACACAATTGTTCATTTTGACGATATAACACGAAAACAAGACTAGTTGTAACCGAAGAGGATGAAATTATTGAGTTCCCCTTGGTCCGATTTGGATGAGTGCAGCAACAAGTTGCTTGATGCATGACTTCAAATCATCTTGAATGTGACTGAGCCCGTCTCCTTGTTACAAGCCGTTAAGATATCACCCACACGATTGCGAAAATGTCCAATAATGCTTACAAACATTAAGTATCCAAACCAACAATAATGCTTACAAAAAGAAGCTAAAAAATGTACTTTTATTACCTTGGGTGGGTTTTTCATGGTATACAACATTTTCTTGAGTGTTTTTATAAAGGCATTCTGATAGTTGAAGACTGCTCTCCATAGACAGAAATTCTCATATTCGCGTATGTAATATCATTGAATAAAGGATCCTTGATCAAAAGACGATCCTGAATGGAGACCAAAAGTTGCAGCATTTGAACCTTGCCACACTTGTACATATATGGATTGATACCAAGATCACTAGACCAATAGTGCACAAGCTGAAACAAAATTACAAATTACAAAAAATCAATAATATAAGATAACCGCCATATATACATAGGATCAAGTAGACGAAGAAGAGAGAATGACATACCGGTGGGCTATCAGGATAGTTGCTCGGGAAACATCTCAAAGAAGAAGAGACCATTGTGATAAGGAGTCCCTTGTGGTCCGATAATTACTGCTCTTATAAGATCCATCCTATCTTGATAAACACTCACAAATATCGTCTTTGTTGTTAGAAACTGGGGTTAGGTTTGTGATGATAATCTTGGATATCTTCTCAAATCGTGTTTGTTCACTTTCTGAATAAAGTATTTTGACCCTTAAATGTCTGGGTATCACAAAATCTTTATTGAGATAATTCAAGAAGAACACTTAAAATCTAGGCACAAGAAATGGATATTTATTATGCATTTGAAATGTAAATGTTACATTCTTTTCCACATGCTTAATTAAGAGCGTCCTTACATGTAGACAACGTTAAATTCTTTTTCACAGGCTTAATTAAGAGTGTGTAACATAACTGCCTTATGACACGACTTTAGGGTTATGTAAGCACCTTGAAATGGACACTCGTAATTATCATTCGAAAAAAGACCTCGTTCCTTGCTTTCTAGATATGTCAAGCGACACACAGACTAGAAAAAAGACCTCGTTCCTCCTAGGCAGTCCATATACACTTAAGAACAGGTTCCGAACCAATTTGACTTCAGTTTCTTTGCACATGCTAGCTTCTGATAGATGACTAAACATTGGCTCAAGGAGTAAATTGTTAATGATTGTATTTTTCGAGGTTGTATAGTCATCTACGCAAGCCTTATTTGTGATTTCCAATGTTAGTTCTTTACTTGACATAGCATGTGATGATGGTGGCTATTCTACATTGGGTAAATGAAGGAACCTTTGGAAACAACATCTTCCAAGTTTATCAAACTTTAGGCAACCTCTCCCTTTTGCAAGCTTACGTGTGCCTATTGGTGATGAGGCTTGATTTTGACCATTCTCATGAGTAACTAGTACTAAAGTATTTTTTCATCTTGTTGCATGATAATACTGGTAACAATTTTACATTGGGTTAGGATATTCAAACCTCTCAAATTGATTCTAATAACCCCTCTAATTTCTTTTTATTTATTAATTTATTTGTTTTCACTATAAAACTACGACACAAAGTATGAAACATAAAATATAAAGTTTACAAGAAACACGGAACATAAACTAAAAAAAAAAAAAAAAAAAAACAAAACTTTTAGAAAGCTTTCTTATACTATTAATAAAAAGAAAAAATAAAAAATATTCTCTCATTTCAAAATTGTGAAAGCATTCCATTACACATATGTGCTCACATCTATACTTGCATTTAACTGAATTTTTTCATAGATGGAACAAATAATGTTTTCTTAGTTATCGTTTTTTGCGGTTGAGCGGGTTGACTCGGTATGTCGGTTTCACAGATATTTTTAACACCCGTATCCACAAAACTTAGCTTTATATAAATAAAATAGATTTTTTGAATGACGAAAAAACATTGCTCACTAAAATATTTATTATCAGAATTATATAATGAAAAACATTGTCATCAGTTAAATAGTTGAAATACGTCACATGAAATTCTTGATATCCGTAATTTTATTGTCAAAAATAACATAATAGATTAGAATACATGATTTGCCAGAAAATTTTATTTCATAGTATCCGTAGCCGCAACGCGCGAGCCCTGCTAGTAATATTTGATTGGTGAAGAATTTAGTAAGTGAAAATTTTTAAAATTTTGAAAACTCATTTTGTTACTATGTAATATTTATCACGTAGAATGTTTTTTTTTTTTTTTTTTTTTTTTTTTTTTTTTTTTTTTTTCACCACATTTGTCCAAAAAAGTAAAAACCAGTAAGTATAATGCTAAACACACTCCGCCGGATTTTATCGGTCGGTAGCCAAAAAATTCACAAACCAACCGATACTTTGGTCGGTCGCTTCCAATGTGGAGGATCGGTCGGTCGGTCGATGTTGGGAATATCGGTCCTCCATTCGACCGATTTTAACACACACACAAACGTATTTAAGAAAGAAAAAAAACCTTTTCATCGACTGTGGCACTTTGGTCGCTTCTGGTCGCTGAAGAGAGAAAGCTGACGTGGCACCCAGTGACCCACTATATAACCACCATAACCCTCTCTGCCAAATTCTCCCAACAGAGTGTCTTCCGAATTACGGTTAAAAGCTACAATCAATCACAGGTATGTTATTTACTACTTCACATTCTTTCAATATGTGTTACTACATTTTTACTTGGTTATAGCCCAAAAATTTTGAACTGTAATACAAGGGTACACACCGTGACACCTTCTAGTTCTGTCACTTATTTCCATCACTTAGTGTAAGATGAAATTTCTTATGTTTCTACGAGTTTGCCAATTTAAGGGGGGTGTTTGTTTAAGCTTATATAGCGGGCTTATGGCTTATTGGTTTTCGGCTTATGTTTCATAAGCTTATTTTGGTGGCTTATTTTGAAACTTATATAAGCTTATATAAACCGAAAAGTTTCAAAATGAGTCCAAAAAGTTGAGCTTATAAGTTATGAAACGTAAGCCGAAAGCCACACAAGCAATAAGCCCGCTACATAAGCTTAAACAAACACCCCCTAAGTACCTTTATATTGTGACAAAGTTATTTTTCTGAGACGTCTTTGTTTAGCATGTTTAGAAAGTTATTATTTTTGAAGGTTGCGCGCAATTGATGTTTATAATATAATATAAGAATGGCGCTAGCACGAGTATGTGCTATGGGAATGCAATAATATGATATTATTTGCTTGATATGAATTTTTTGCACTAGTAGTACAATTGGATTGGGGATCGTTTGTAGAAACATTGCTATAACTACAAATACAAATGCTTAGTTGTTATCGAATTTGAGTAGTCGAGATTAAATTTCCCTTTAAATAGGCTGGAAAAATATTCTCTTGTTACTTACTTTTTTTTTAATGATTTGACTTGATTCATTAAACCAATGAACGCCTGTTACGGTTTACCCCTCATAAGTCATAATGGCAAGTTCAGTATGAGAAGGATTATTAGTGTAGTCTAGAGCACTGCAAGGCATCATATTTGAGAAATTCACTATGATTAAACTAGTGCATTGACGGCATGGAATCTGTTAATTAAGACACCGTATCTGGTCTGCCTGATTTTGTGAGATTTTCTTTATTATTTAAGCTCTTACAAATCGTGTTAAAACTGAATATTTTTTGTAAGTGACAATGTCTGTCATGTATAGAGGACTGATTATAGTATGATACCACTAAGACTATATCAGTTATTACTTCCAAAGCAAGTGTCCTGTTTCATCATCAACTACGGAGTCTAGGACCGACAGTTGCGAGAAGATATGAATGAAACAAATTATTTTAATTGTAAAAACCAAAAGGGAATGAAAACAAACAAAACTCAGTGAGAAATTTGGAAACATTTTAAATAGGTAAAAGTTTACTTTCATATGCTAAAATGGAAAAGTCATGGGTCGAAAGTCGCTTGTTGTGTGTTACAATGTTTATAGCCTTCTATGCTGTTTTTATTAGTACAATAAAAGGATTATCATGCAACTTTCATCTTTTAGTTTGATAGAAATGGAAAATTTTACGACAAATTAATTATTGCATGAAACAGCTCTTTTGTATGCATATTGTTATAAACGAATTTGATCTTTGTTTGTCTTGTTAAAAGTTTATATTTTTATGTTTATAATGTAATGTTAGGAATCAAGATGCCACATGCCGACACTAAAAGGGTGGTGCACAAGGAAACAATAGGTTTGTTGGTTTGCAATGAGGACCCAGAGTTAACCCACGCTAGGGCTCGAGGGTGGTACTTGGCTTCTAGATGCACAGTGCATGTTTGCAACTCAAGGGACATGTTTGTTGATTATGAACCAGTGACTGGTCATGAGGTGATTTTGGACAACAATAGCCATGTCGATGTGGTTGGGTTTGGAACAGTGATGCTTCCAATGTCCACAGGCAAGGTTTTGACTCTTGAAAATGTTTTCCATATTCCCACAGTCACCAAGTGTCTCATATCTGTCATCAAACTTACTGATATCGGATTCGGTGTGTCTTTTGGGGGCGAGGGATGTGCCATCAATAAGGGTCGCAATGTCATTGGAAAAGGGTACAAGGAGGATGGATTGTATCGGTTGAGTGTCTTAGAAGAAAACTCAGGTGTGAAAGTGGTGCATGATGAAATTATAAGTTTGTTGGTTGCCGGTGAGAGCCCAGAGTTGACCAAAGCAAGGGCTCGCGGGTGGGTCTTGTCTAATAGATGCACGGTTCATGTCTGTAACTCGAGGGACATGTTTGTGGACTACCACCCATTGAATGGCCATGAGGTGAAGTTGGACTTCAATAGGCGTGCTGAAGTTGCTGGGGTAGGTACAGTGAAGCTTCGGTTGACCACTGGCAAGGTTTGGACTCTTAGAAATGTGTTTCATATGCCCAAAATCATCAAGTGTATCTTATCCTTAAGCAAACTTGGTGAGAGCAATTTGGTAACCACCATGTCTGTCGCAGATGGTGTGCTTAAGAATGGTGATGAGGTCGTGGGAACAGCGTATGATGAAGGCGGATTGCTTCGGTTGAGTGTCGTGGATGAATTCATGCCAAGATGGGACTGAGGGGTCAGAACAGTGATATTTCAGATCATGGCATGCTAGTTAGTATGTTGTTTGGTATTTTCCTTTGAACTCTTCTATGATAGCATGAAATCTAAATAATTTGGAAGGATAGTTTTAGTAGAGCTGAGACTCACTTTAAAGATATTATGTCACTGCGATTTCTAATTTCCTTTCACATCTATGAATGTAACTCTATTTGCTAGCTATGATCTTATCTATCCTGTTAGGTATGTCTCGTGTTCAACTACACAATCTAAAGATGTGTTTATAACTTTATATTAATACTTGCTGAATATTAATTCTGCTGCAATTTCGTATATTTGGGAAATGTAAGTCGGTGCAAGTGTTACTAACTACAAACTTAACGAAAACAAACCGATTTCTTTTTGGTATAACACAATTGTTCATTTTGACGATAACACGAAAACAAGACTAGCTGTAACCGAAGAGGATGAAATTATTGAGTTCTTCTTGGTCCGATTTGGATGAGTGCAGCAACAAGTTGCTTGATGCATGACTTCAAATCATCTTGAATGTGACTGAGCCCGTCTCCTTGTTACAAGCCGTTAAGATATCACCCACACGATTGCGAAAATGTCCAATAATGCTTACAAACATTAAGTATCCAAACCAACAATAATGCTTACAAAAAGAAGCTAAAAATGTACTTTTATTACCTTGGGTGGGTTTTTCATGGTATACAACATTTTCTTGAGTGTTTTTATAAAGGCAATCTGAGTGTTTTTACAAAAAGAAGTTCTCATAATCGCGTATGTAATATCATTGAATAAAGGATCCTTGATCAAAAGACGATCCTGAATGGAGACCAAAAGTTGCAGCATTTGAACCTTGCCACACTTGTACATATTTGGATTGGTACCAAGAATCCAAGATCACTAGACCGATAGTGCACAAGCTGCAACAAAATTACAAATTACAAAAAAATCAATAATATAAGATAACCGCCATATATACATAGGATCAAGTAGACGAAGAAGAGAGAATGACATACCGGTGGGCTATCAGGATAGTTGCTCGGGAAACATCTCAAAGAAGAAGAGACCATTGTGATAAGGAGTCCCTTGTGGTCCGATAATTACTGCTCTTATAAGATCCATCCTATCTTGATAAACACTCACAAATATCGTCTTTGTTGTTAGAAACTGGGGTTAGGTTTGTGATGATAATCTTGGATATCTTCTCAAATCGTGTTTGTTCACTTCCTGAATAAAGTATTTTTGTTCACTTTCTGAATAAAGTATTTTGACCCTTAAATGTCTGGGTATCACAAAATCTTTATTGAGATAATTCAAGAAGAACACTTAAAATCTAGGCACAAGAAAACTAAGTAAAACAAAGAGGAATTGTGTGAATTTCGGTACATTAAAATGAGACCAATGAATCTGTTTATAAACTGATTATTTAGACGGTTAAAAATAGTTAAAGTTGGTTAGTCTTAACTGTTTGGCCAATGGTCACAATGGTTGGGAAAAAGGCTAGAAAAACTAGTAACCAATTTGGAGCACCAAAAAACTCGTAACAAGGGGAGCTGCCCCTTGCCCCAGTGTCTTTGTCATGGTGGAACATATTAGCTCAACCGAGTGTGCACTCCACACTTCCCTAACTCACATCCGAGTGGAATACCCGTTTTTCCTGCCTTTTCCCAACCATCGTGACTATTGGCCTAATAGTTATGACATTTGCTTGTTAACCAACTTTAACTGTTTTGTAACTGTAAATAATCTTTATATGTCTCACTTGAAGATACGAAAAACACACAATCCTCTTTTGTTTTACTCTGTCTAATGTGTATAGAAACAGAGTGCTTTGATTGTTTTATCCTAATTGAGATTTCGTATAAACTAGGCAATAAGGGTCGAAATACTTTATTTGAAAACTGAATTATACACGATTCAGTCAAATATCTAAGATTATCATCACACTCTAACCCCAATTTCTAACAAATTCAGTGGTACGACTATGTTTGTATGACTATGTTGGTAGGGAGTTTATCCCAGTTTATTTATCAAGGTTCAACTAATCTGAAAATGAATATTTTGATAGTTTCGACCGGAAATGGATATTTATTATGCATTTGAAATGTAAATGTTACATTCTTTTCCACATGCTTAATTAAGAGCGTCCTTACATGTAGACAACGTTAAATTCTTTTTCACATGCTTAATTAAGAGTGTGTAACATAACTGCCTTATGACACGACTTTAGGGTTATGTAAGCACCTTGAAATGGACACTCGTAATTATCATTCTAAAAAAGACCTCGTTCCTTGCTTTCTAGATATGTCAAGCGACACACAGACTAGAAAAAAGACCTCGTTCCTCCTAGGCAGTCCATATACACTTAAGAACAGGTTCCGAACCAATTTGACTTCAGTTTCTTGGGCTAAAATAATGTCTACATGGTACTTTCTCGCGATCTTACTGACCATGGAACTTGGAACCTTTCCATTTATTTCCAAAACTTCATGGATTCTCATTCTTACATTTGTTTTTGCTCTCTGTGGCTGGCCATAAATTGTATAAACTCTCCATGTTGTTGGTCACTTGCTTTCCATTGATTACCAAATACTTATATAATTGACTTGCCATCTTAGTTTATTCCCAGAGTCTTTATCATGATTCTTTGCACATGCTAGCTTCTGATAGATGACTAAACATTGGCTCAAGGAGTAAATTGTTAATGATTGTATTTTTCGAGGTTGTATAGTCATCTACGCAAGCCTTATTTGTGATTTCCAATGTTAGTTCTTTACTTGACATAGCATGTGATGATGGTGGCTATTCTACATTGGGTAAATGAAGGAACCTTTGGAAACAACATCTTCCAAGTTTATCAAACTTTAGGCAACCTCTCCCTTTTGCAAGCTTACGTGTGCCTATTGGTGATGAGGCTTGATTTTGACCATTCTCATGAGTAACTAGTACTAAAGTATTTTTTCATCTTGTTGCATGATAATACTGGTAACAATTTTACATTGGGTTAGGATATTCAAACCTCTCAAATTGATTCTAATAACCCCTCTTATTTCTTTTTATTTATTAGTTTAATTTTGTTTTCACTATAAAACTACGACACAAAGTATGAAACAGAAAATATAAAGTTTGACAAGAAACACGGAACATAAACTAAAAAAAAAAAAAACTAAGGCTATGTTTGGCGCGGAGCTTTTTGGGGCGATGAGCGGTGAGCAATGAGCTTTTTGATTTTTATTGTTCGTTTGACAAAGGAGCGGTAAGCTTTGCGATTTTTTAGGAACGCTCATTTTTCCAATGCTTCTTTAAGAAGCTGTAAGCGGTAGGCTGTGAGATGTGGCTACTGCTCACAGCTCACTGCTCATAGCTCACTGCTACTTTTACCAAACACACCCTAACTGTTAGAAAGCTGTCTTATACTATTAATAAAAAGAGTAAAATGCGGGTGAGGAGGCTAAAAGGAAGGTGAGCAAAAAATATGCATGACAACTTTTTACATATTCCTCTCATATCATATTCTCTCATTTCAAAATTGTGAAAGCATTCCATTACACATATGTGCTCACATCTATACTTGCATTTAACTGAATGTTTTCATAGATGGAACAAATAATGTTTTCTTAGTTATCGTTTTTTGCGGTTGAGCGGGTTGACTCGGTATGTCGGTTTCACAGATATTTTTAACACCCTGTTAGGAATATGAATATTCATAAGAAGACTCGGTCACCCCGTGAACTCATTAGCATTGAATAGCTCGTAGGATAATTATTAGTAAGTTAATATAGTTTAGTTATTATAGAACTCGTGGAGTGGGTCGGGTCTTTACCCACTGTTAGCTCGCTCCACAGCCCACTCGGGGCACAAATACTAGCACTATAAATACCCATCTCCACCTAGGGAGAGGGTCGGAACTTCTCACACTTCAAGCTAATACATTTCATTTTTCTCTCAAGTTCCCACTCTACTCTCTCTCTAACACTAACAATGGATTTGACCTCCTGAATCCCACAATAATCAACACATAAGAATCGATCCTACAAATGGTACCAGAGCCAAGGTTGAATTACTTGTTGATTTTGTGTGGTTCGTATATCATTTTTATGCTGGTGTATCCCACTTTTATTTTTGGATCTGAATTTTTTTTGGTGGTAACAGTGTACTGTTGTATCAAATGGTCAAAATACATTTTCCTTTACAAGTTTCATATATCTGTTGTATCAAATGGTCAAATGGTGAAAACATATAAAAAGTTTCATATATCAAATGGTCAAACACATATTAAAAGTCCAAAACTTATCATATTTTTTGTGACTGTTTTGTTCCATTACCGCAAAGGTGGTCAAAGTTTGATGCGTTTCTTGGTTGCGGTTTGTTATAAGTGGGATTTCTTCGATGCGGTTTGTGTCTAATAGTATTGTTCTTGACTGCGACTTGGGTGTTTCTTTGTTGCGGTTTATGATGAAGTGGGTAAGTAAAAGTTGCAGTTTGGCGAATAATTTTGGTTGCAGTTTGGTGTGTAGCTGAAAATGGAAAAAGACAAGAGTTAGGGAAAGTGACATTTCGGTCTGTGCGATTTATCTGTTTGCCTTTGAGGTTTGACCAAGAAGTTGCGGTTTAACTCTTGCGGTTTGGTACTGCGATTTGACCATTGCGGTTTGCCACTTAAAGATTTTATTCAAAGCATATTGGGAACGTTATGCTGCCCAAATCTCAAGAAAAGTTGCGGTTTGACCAAGAAATATTAACAGCCTCATAGTCCGAAATAAAATCAAATGTAAAAATGATAAGAAAATGCTATACGTTTCTATTATCTCAGTCAACAACCAAAAATCCACAAACTACAATAAAAAAACGTCCCAAACCTTCACAACTCTAAACTACAATGAAAAAAAATAAAATTAAATATACACCGATCTCAGTATATATATATATATATATATATATATATATATATATATATATATATATATATATATATATATATATATATATATATATATATATATATAGGGGGACTTTCTTACGAGAATCATTTTATCTGCGAGAACTAAAAGAACCACAAAAAACATACATGCACGCCTTTTAAAATAAAATAAAAATACATGCAAATCATCAATAATCGTAAGTATCCACCTATGTTCTTCAATATCATCATGAACTCATCCTCTTTTTTCACAAAAACCTTACACAAGGCCGCAATATTGTCGTTGCACGCCTTATAAGAACATACATGCACACCTTCAAAGAAAAATGTTGTATTTCCAATTTCTTATCAAATTCTTTAGAACAACTATGTTTTTAAAAAAACATATATGTTGTTTTTAGAACATATGTGCAAAAATACAATTATTGAAGGCGTGCATGTATGTTTTTGGTGGTTCTCTCAGTTCTCGCAGATAAAATGGTTCTCGCAAGAAAGTCTCACTATATATATATATATATATATATATATATATATATATATATATATATATATATATATATATATAATATATATATATATATATATATATATATTTTTTTTTTTTTTTTCTTTTCTTCCATACTCATAGATCAGTTTCAAGAACAAGAGTATAAAAAATATTTCATCACAGATCCGAATATGAAAAGATAGAACGACCTCAGATTTTTCATTCGTGTTTCGCATGATATTTCAAGTACTTATACTGATCTTAAACACACGAATTGAAAATATCATCATAGATTTGTGAAGAGATTAAACTCATCTTCATTTTAAATATCCGAATCATACAAAGAAATAAACAAAACAATTATGTTTCAATTATTTCTTTTCGTTCGTTAAATCAAAACACAAAAACCTACCCGAGACCCCTAGGATCTTGAAGCCATATCGCATTCTTGATTCGGATTGAGATGATATCGAAGACATCTAGGTTCGGTTGTGTGCTTGTGATTGTGCTTCAGGTTGTCGGATTAGATAATGATTGACGGAAACTGAGATTGAGATTGTGTTTTGATCGGTTTGATGAAAGATATGTGTTAAGTCTGTGAAACAGTTTAGTTGGTGAGAGGAGTTAGTGAAAGGGGGCGGATTAAACTGAGATTAGGGTTAGGGATCTCTTTAATACCCGACATTTTAGGGTTAGTTTGGAATGGATCGGGTTTAATGATTGGAGTTGGGCTAAATTGATGGATCGGGAATATGATTTGGATTTTGGGTCGTATTCTTTCTTTTAATATGGGCTTGATCATAATGTCATTTAATTTGGGCTGAAACATACGAGTCATATGGGATTGGGCTGTTGTGGTGGATCCGAACCTATTTATGACATGGGCTGAATTGCTACTCGAATTATTTTTGTTTGGGCTGAGGCTTTAGCAAGCGCATTTTCTTTTGCTGAAACGAGTAAATGACATTATTGGGCGGCAAGTATTATATAAAAATTTGGGCTAAAAAGGTTATTAATATGAAATGTATTTTTAATACATTGTAAAACTTTTTGATATAATTATGGCAGAATGTGTGGTATTTTGGTTAATTACAAATTTTCACGAGGATACTTATTCACGGCTGTTTATCATTTTTTTTCAAAAAGTGATTACGGGGTTGATTTGGTATTACTAAGTGGAGATTGAAGTGGAATTTCACGAAGGCACGTACTTATTTTATATTGAAGTCGGGGATGGTTGGATGCATGACTTTCAATGATAACTTGCTCGTGCTTAAGATTTAAGTTGAAGACTTGGTTTATCTAGTTTCCAGAAGTCGGGGTGGATGGTTGAAGACCTAGTTAAATATCACTTAAAGGAGTTACATTATAGTACTCAGTGTCACACGCAGAAGATGATGTGGATAATCGCAAGAGGTGATGAAAGTCTCATACTTTGTCGAGATAGTATTGAGTACTTAGAGATTTGCATGGTGCACAAATTCTCTACACCGTTCTTCCAACAACAGTGCAAGCTTAAGTAACAAATTTGGGGAATTCTACTTCATTTTCAAGTTGGGTATATCGGGTCTACTTCACCAAGTGGTCACAGCAATAGCCGACAAAATACGAGGTTGGTTAGTTTGCCAAAGTGTTTAAAGGTTGTGATGTGATCTGCAATTCTCATGGGATATTCGACGCTACAGCATGTCAAAGATGCTTCACAGTCTAAGCAAAATCTTTCAAGATCCTTCAACATCATTCATGATTTTTCAAGATGTTTGCTTAAGACAAAAACTTCTCGTGCATATGGGCGTACACGTCAATGATGCTTCCGAATGTTCGAAACCATCATGGGGGAGAAAGGTGTACTTTTCTATAAGGTCAACTTCTAGGGAGAAGTAGTTTATGCTACTTTACTTAGTATGGTTTGTGATCTCTTGCATGTTACCCCAAACAGATATTCACCAAAACCAAATTTCCTCACAACACATTCAAGTTGTTATTGTCTTACGGTTTCTTCTTGGTTTTGTAAAATCCCGCGAAAGAATCTATTTCTCGGTTTAAATCATAGATTTGTAAAATCTCGTGATGATGGAACTATCCTGGAGAAAGAAAAGTGCATTTTCGGATCTTAATTGATTCTGGTGCTACGATTTCAACTTCGAAGAAGGGATAAAGTGTGTACTTCATGTATTGGATGATTTATAATATACTTCATGGCATTTTGGTTAAAACAAAATTTCACGGGATTATATACTTTTGACAATGATCGGGATAAAACCATTATCAAAGTTCATTTAAAAGATCAAAAAGGGCTAGATCTGGGCATTTAAACCACAAGATGTGACTACGGCGTTAATTCACTATTATTTATTTGAGGTTGAAGTGAAATTTCACGGGTGCGTGTACTTAGTATCTGAAGATATCAGGGTTGGGTGGATGAAGATTCTTCGAGATTCTTGTTTGAGCGTTTAACCTTTACAATGACGAAGACTTGGATATCTAGTTATTTTTGTGATTCTTTCTCTCTATTACCACAAAATAACTATCACTTTAAGGAGTTACGTTGTAGTGCTCAGTGTCACACGAAGTTGTGGATATCCAAGAGGTGATGTACATCTTATACTTGATGGTTGGTTGGTTGAAGAGTATAGAGTACTTAGGGATTCGAAGTTGCACGAACTCTCTACACCGCTCTTAGTCACACATTAGTGCAAGCTTAAGTCACAAGTTCGGGTTATGTTACTTCAGTCTCAAGTTCATCATATTGGGTTTTCTCCATCAGTAGTCATGACAAAGAGCCGACTGAATGATAATGGGGTTGGTAACGAGTTAGCAAAGAGAAGTAGAAAAGAGAGAGATGACGTTTGAACAAATCAGTTCAGGGCCTCGTTCTTCAACAACAAAATGGCGTCTGCTGAAAACACTCCAGGCCCCGTTCCTCAAAGAAAAGAAAGGCGTACGCTTGAGTGCGCTTTATCTTCGGAAGAAGAGAAATCTTCTTGTTTATGACCATTCTCATCATCAAGTGGATTTACTTATCGTTGATTGTATTCTTATTCACTCGTTCAATCAAAAATGGCAGTCATATGCAATTTTTGAGGGGGAGAAGGGTGAATAAACAAAATGTCAGTTATCAAGTGGATCTACTTACCGTTGATGGTATTCTTATTCACTCGTTCAATCAAAAATGGCAGTCATATGCAATTTTTGAGGGGGAGAAGGGTGAATAAACTACATGTTGATTGATGTTTGAGAAATGGCCACACGACTAATCGACATCTTCTCACGGGCTGATATAATCAGTGATAAAGGGCTTCTAGTTAATGCTTCATGTACACATCATTATGCTTCATGTACACATCATTATGCTGATTCCGATTAATCGTAACCATCAGGGGAGAGAAATGTGTACACTAAGGACGCACAACAAGTTCACATGATCGGGTTTAACATCTTATGAAAAAAATTAAAGATGATCAGTGTTTCAACTTTTTACTTTGGTATCTTCACTTCATGTGTACGTCACAGGCTGATTAATCGTAACCATCAGGGGAGAGAAATGTGTACATCAAGGACGCACAAAAAGTTCACGTGATCGGGCTTAATATCTCATGATACAAATTAAAGATGATCAGTGTTTCAACTTGTTACTTTGGTGTTATCATTTCATGTGTACGTTACGGGCTGATGGGTTATATGTAACCACTGTGAAAATTCCACTTTAAGATAAACAAAATATTTATCCTTTTCTACGTGTAAATTTTTTATTTTATTTTAAACATGACTATTATCTTATGTAACGTAATTCACATCCCCGATAAACGTGCTCGCAACCTAACCTTTATTTAATATAATTTAAATAAACACCTTTGTACTAAAATAGCCCGATTGCCCAAGTGCTAAGAGTATCTATCCCGATCTCAAAAAATTCCCCCCTTAGCCCAGGGCAACTCGTATA